>CM053029.1:565790317-566117817 GCA_028564925.1 Lithobates sylvaticus | reverse complement strand
TTACCGGGGTGAGGTATGCATCACCCCGGTACCGTTCTTTAGAGCGGACGGTTGGCTTTATTGTACTAACAACTGATGCAACTCAGCAGCTGCTCGGCTGTTATTACAAGCAGCAGGAGGGGACATCCCACCGCCTTGTGCCACTCGCCTGGGCTCTCCCGTCCCACCGGGAGGCCCGAGCAAACAAGCGGGCACATCCGCCGGCTGGCCGAAGAATAGTATTCAAAAACGCTGATCTTAAAGTTTTGAATACTTCGAAGTGCAGAGGAGGGGAGACCCCTGATCTCTCCATAAAGAATACCTCTCACATGCCTATTACTGTCACAAGGCATGTTTACATTCCTTGTGACAGCAATAACCGTGCTAAAAAAAATAAAAATGACAGTGCAAATAAAATGGAAATGGACAAAATATCAGCAAAACAATATTGGCAGGAGAGGTGGCTGAAATATTGGTATCGTATTGGCACCAGAAAGATATCAGTCAGTCAATCTCAAATTTTATTTTATATATATATATATATATATATATATATATATATATATATATATATATATATATATATATATATATATAAATTAGTAGTATTATTTTATTTATTTATATATATATATATATATATATATATATATATAATTAGTATTAATATATATATATATATATATATATATATATATATATAATTAGTATTAATAATATATATAATTAGTATTAATATATATATATATATATATATATATTTTTTTTTAATAATAATACATTATATATATATATATATATATATATATATATATATATATATATATATATATATATATATATATATATATATATAATTTATTTATTAGTACCCAGTAATTTTCTAGCAAGAATATACTGATGATTTGTACACATAGGAGGGAAGTGTCAACATAGGCCTGGTCTTTAAGTGGTTGAAAATAAAATAAGTGACTTATCTTGGTCTAATTTTTTTATATCTCAAAATCCTGGCATTTTTTACAGGGGTGTGTAGACTTTTTATAGCCAAGATAGATCGATAGATATTCAGTATACAGAAAACAACGTAGACAAGTCTCAAATTTGAAGCAGTTGGAAATAACTTTAGTTTCTGCCAAATTACTGTCAGAATTTTTGACCAGTTTCTGTAAGTTCATAAATAAAAAAAGGACCAAGTTATGGAATCATAAAACATTACATTTTGATTTATCTTGTGGAATTCCAGCACTGCGGTGACCTGGCCCGTCTATAGCTAAGAATTCCATATTGAACTAGACATAAAAGGTCTGTCTGTGACTGTGCTCCATGCCGCTTTTCCTGACTTTTCAAATGCTCAAAAAGGACAATTTGAAAGGAACAATTTGGTTCTTTAGAGCAGTGCCACGGATTGTCAACAAAAAACATGAAAAAAATAAAAATAAAAATTTACTTTTGAAATTCCAATTCGTCTATACATTGGTTTCCATCAATATAAGAACTATTTGAATCTTCATTAGCAGTGGGACGCTTTAGAATCTAAAGAAATACTACAAATAAAAAATACAGAGAAAGAAAAAAAAAAAAAAAAAAAAAAAAACCTTTCCTCACCATGAAAAATTCAATAAAAAATATGTACCTTGTTTTCATTCTTTCAAAACAGAGAACTAGCATGCCTGCGTTAGCGCTGATTTTAATACGATGTGTTGCCTAGCAACAAGGATGGGTTTCCTGGCAAGTGTGAATAGGATTTGAATTCACTTTTGGGGAATCCAACAACATCAAGATTTACAACTACTAATGCACATCCAAATAAATGAATAACATTTATATAATCCTTGTTAATTACAAGAGACAGTGAGGATGTAATTAAAACATTTGGGACTGTTACTTTTGCATTTTCCAAACCAACATTATTGGAACACTGCTTGACGACTTCAGAAAAAAAAAAAAATGTTAAATTTATAGATGGATAATTTAGAGAAATGGGATTTTTGACTCGCTGGTGAAATCAATTTCTAGGAGTACAGAAGAGGACACAGGATCTTGGTCTTACACCATGGGTATATAGGGGGTAAAATAAGTATTGAACACGTCGTTTTTTTTAAATTTCTTTTTTTAGGTACCGTATTTAAATCGGCCTATAACACGCACTTTTTTCCCCTTAAAAACAGGGGAAAATCAGGGGTGCGTGTTATACGCTGATCCCCTACCTATCCCCCGCCGTTGTGAGGCCCTGGGTGCCTTTCAGCTGCCTTCGGCCCTTCTCATCGGCTTTCTTGGCTGTTCTCGGCAGCTTTCGGCCTCTTTCGGCTGTTCTCGGCGGCCGAAGAAGGCTGAAGGCGGTGAGAACGGCCAATGGCGCTAATTTTCAAGCTGCAGTGACACTGATATGTCACTGCAGTTTAATTGCAGCCTGGGCAAGGCTGCAGAGGACACTGAGAAGGCTGCAGAGGACACTGAGAAGGCTGCAGAGGACACTGAGAAGGCTGCAGAGGACACTGAGAAGGCTGCAGAGGACACTGAGAAGGCTGCAGAGGACACTGAGAAGGCTGCAGAGGAAACTGAGAAGGCTGCAGAGGAAACTGAGAAGGCTGCAGAGGAAACTGAGAAGGCTGCAGAGGACACTGAGAAGGCTGCAGAGGAAACTGAGAAGGCTGCAGAGGAAACTGAGAAGGCTGCAGAGGACACTGAGAAGGCTGCAGAGGACACTGAGAAGGCTGCAGAGGACACTGAGAAGGCTGCAGATGACACTGAGAAGGCTGCAGATGACACTGAGAAGGCTGCAAATGACACTGAGAAGGCTGCAAATGACACTGAGAAGGCTGCAAATGACACTGAGAAGGCTGCATTGATGGGCACTTAGATGTAAAAAAAAATTTCCTTTAAAAAGTTTTTTTTTCTTAAAATTTCCTCCTAAACTTGGGGTGCGTGTTATACGTCGATAAATATGGTAAATATAGATTTAAGCAAACAGATTTCACAACACATCGATAACAACCCATGCAATCCATACATACCAAGAAACCAAAACAAATAAGTTATGTGTAATAAAATGGAATGATACAGGGAAAAAGTATTTAACACGCTAACTGAAATTAATTTAATACTTCGTACAAAATCCTTGTTGGCAATGACAGCTTCAAGACGCCTTCTGTATGGATTAACTATTTGCATGCATTGCTCAGGTGTGATTTTGGCCCATTCTTCCACACAAACAGTCTTCAAATCTTGAACGTTCTGTGGGCCTCTTCTATGAATTCTGATCCTTAGTTCTTTCCATAGATTTTCTATTAGATTCAAGTCAGGTGATTGGCTGGGCCATTCTAGCAGCTGTATTTTCTTTCTTTGAACTCTCGATTGACAGAGTTTCCTTGGCTTTGTGTTTGGGATCATTGCCTTGCTGAAATGTCAATCCTCGTTTCATCTTCATCATCCTGATAGATGGCAGCAGATTTTTCATCAAGAATGTCTTGGTACATTTTTCATCCTTCCTTCAATAACATGAAGTTTGCCAGCCCCGCACCATGATGTTCCCACCTCTAAACCTCACTGTTGGTATTGGGGTGTTTTTGGGGTGATGTGCAGTGCCCTTTGACCTCCAAACATGGTGTGTATTATGGCATCAAAAGAGTTAAGTTTTGGTCTCATCTGACCAGACTATATTCTCCCACTATTTCACAGGCTTGTCTAAATGTCGTGCAGCAAACTTTAAACAAACTTCAACATGGAGTCTTGTGTAAGGAGCATGCATACAGGCCATGGTAGTTGAGTGCATTACTTAGGGCACTTTCCCACTGGGGTGCTGACGGAGTCCTCTGTTATATCGGCGCTTTTCGGCCGCAAGCGGGGCGTTTTAAACCCCCCCGCTAGCGGCCGAAGTAAGGGTTAAAGCATCCGTGTTGCGGCACTCCTGAAGCGCTGACCATTCATTTCAATGGGCAGGGTGTTTTGGAAGTGGTGTATACACCGCTCCTGCACCACCCCAAAGATGCTATTTGCAGGACTTTTTTTTCCCCGTCCTGCAAGCGCACCACCCCAGTGCAGGACAAGAGTAGAGAGTGCATTTAAAAAAGGAAGGGAGAAACTCTATCCCTAATCTATAGGCTCGAACGATAACTCGTCTGATCCACCACTAGCAATGGTGGAGCCAAAAGCAGGGAGACCCCTGCAGGAACCTGTGGAAAGTATAAAAAAGAGGGAATTCAACTGCCCAAAAGATTCAGTAGCCGAGAGGTAAACTGTCAGTGTGTACCCATGTCAAGACTAGGGACGAGCTCAGGCGTGTTCGCATGGTCCACGTGCAGAGCCCGCTAGGAAGTCGGCACATCGCTAATCACATGCAGCGAGACATTGCTCGATCTCTGCAGCCGCGCATCGTTAATGTCTCACTGCCTGCGATTAGCGCAGCGCCGACTTCCTGGCGGGCTCTGCACGTGGACCATGCAAACGCGCCTGAGCTCATCCTTAGTCAAGACCATTGGGAGAAAATATCTTGGCATCTTTCGGAGCAAGAAGCTAGAAACTAGAAAAGAAACCTCTTGTATACTGCATCCTTGAACACAGAGTTATTCTCTATGGGTGTCATGTTAAAATGAGAAATTACAGGATAAACAGGAACCGCCCACTTTGTAAGAATACTGAGTGAAGCATTTTGGAAAAGTAAAAATCATCTCCAGATTAGGCAAGTCCCCATACGGGAAGGACGCAACCAGCAAGTGGACTGGGAAAGTCTTAGCAGATTGGCAATTTAGGGGACCCCTTGCTGCATACCTTGGGGTGAGCAGACTCAGGTTTCCCCATCATGGTAAGCAAGAGCACACAGAATCAATAAGGTTGATTTACTAAAGGCAAATATACTGTGCAATGCAAGTGAAGTTGCTTCAGGGTTTAGAAAATGAGGTAAAGCTTCACTTTGCAAAGAATACCCAATCACATGAACTGAAAAAAAAGGCAGAATTTTTGCTTGCACATGATTGGGGACGTTTTGCTTGTTTGTATCCTTGTATCCTCCACCCCCCTCCCCCCGTATAAGGGTAACTGTTTTTTTTTGACAGGCACCCACTCCCACTTCTGGTCAAATGTGCTGCAGTAGTTCGGCACCCCCCTCCTTTCCCTGGGAAAGATCACAGGTCTTAGAGGACCATTCACAAAGCACAGCGCGACTTGCGCATGAGCAGTAGGAAACCTGCTGTAAAGCCACAAGGCCGGTTTCCCTTACTTACGATGCTGACGCCTGCACCTGAAGCCAATTGAAGAATCGGCTCTGCTGGATCCCTGGACAGGTACAGTGAGTGAGAAGTATTTGATCCCCTGCTGATTTTGTAAATTTTCCCACTGACAAAAATGATCAATCTAGAATATCAAATGGTAGGTTAATTTCAACAGCGAGAGACAGAAGAACAAAAAAAATTCCAGAAAAGCGCATTTCAAAAAAATGTATAAATTGATTTGCATTTTAAATGAGTGAAATAAGTATTTGACCCCTTCGCAAAACAGGACTTGGTACTTGGTGGCAAAACCCTTGTTGGCAATCACAGAGGTCAGACGTTTCCTGTAGTTGGCCACCAGGTTTGCACACATCTCAGGAGGGATTTTGTCCCACTCCTGTTTGCATTAAGCCATTAAGGAAGGAAGTTTGGCAACTCAAACCTTCAGCTCCCTCCACATATTTTCTATGGTATTAAGGTCTGGAGACTGGCTAGGCCACTCCAGGACCTTAATATGCTTCTTCTTGAGCCATTCCTTTGTTGCCTTGGCTGTGCGTTTTGGGTCATTGTCATGCTGGAATACCCATCCACGACACATTTTTAATGCCCTGGCTGAGGGAAGGGGGTTCTCACCCAAGATTTGACGGTACATGGCTCTGTCCATCGTCCCTTTGATGCAGTGAAGTTGTCCTGTCCCTTAGCAGAAAAACATCCCCCAAAGCATAATGCTCCATGTTTGAAGGGGAGGATGGTGTTCTTGGGGTCATAGGCAGCATTCCTCCTCTTCCAAACAGGGCGAGTTCAGTTGATGCCAAAGAGCTCGATTTTGGTCTCATCTGACCATAACACTTTCACCTAGTTCTCCTCTGAATCATTCAGATGTTCATTAGCAATCTTCAGACGGGCCTGTAAATATGCTTTCTTGAGCAGGAGGACATTGCGGGTGCTGCAGGATTTCAGTCCTTCAGGGCGTAGTGTGTTACCAATTGTTTTCTTGGTGACTATGTTCCCAGCGGCCTTGAGATCATTGACAAGATTCTCCAGTGTAGTTCTGGGCTGATTCCTCACCGTTCTCATGATCATTAAAACTCCACGAGGTGAGATCTTGCATGGAGCCCCAGACCGAGGGAGATTGACAGTTATTTTGGGTTTCTTCCATTTGCTAATAATCCCACCAACTGTTGTCACCCTCTCACCAAGCCGCTTGGCAATGGTCTTGTAGCCCATTCCAGTCTTGTGTAGGTCTACAATCTTGTCCCCGACATCCTTGGATAGCTCTTTGGTCTTGGCCATGGTGGAGAGATTGGAATCTGATTGATTGCTTCTGTGGACGGGTGTCTACTATACACGGAACAAGCTGAGATTAGGAGCACTCCCTTTAAGAGAGTGCTCCTAATCTCAGCTAATTACCTGTATACAGCAAGTGTCCTTAGAAAAAAAAGTCAGCAGCTACAGTATTTGTAGCTGCTGACTTATTTTTTGGGGGGAGCCTGGAGCTTTTCTTTAAGCTTGAATTAAATCTCTGCTACAGGCGTGTCATCCTGATCTGCTTACTTAGCAAAGGAGATATCATCCTCAACTACCGCATTCTCAGGTAATGTGCCTGGCTCAAAGGCAAAGTTACAACTTTAACAACCGATAATTGAATTTTTTTTTTTTTTACATTATAGCTGTCAGTAGGGGAATCCCGCTAACAGCTGAAAGAACCAAGCCTGAAAGTATCAGTTTTAGGTATCTGAGCATTTGTACGAGTACCGATACTTGTGCAAATGCTTAGCATCAGCACTGATACCGATACCAGTATCGGTGCAACCCTAAAAATTGATAAGCGTTATTACACGCAGTAGTGGAAAAGAATAGAAAGCCGTATCTTCATCTAGAAAATACATACAAAAATGCAACTCAACACTCAAAAATCTAAATTGTACCGATAACAAAACAAAACGTATATTAACCCCTTCCCACCTGGCCTATTATAATAATACATCCGGGCGGGAGCACTGTTATCCCAGGTGGACGTCATACAAGTTGTGTGCCTTTGGAGTGCCCTAATGCAGCATAGGGGGCCGATCTGTGACCCACAGATCATTGTATCGGGCCTGCTCTGGTACCAGGTGACCAATTACAGCAAACATATGTCAGTTGTACACAATGGCTTTCATTCATAGCCATTCATTTTGTACCATTGTGAGCTCTGTGATTGGTCACAGTGATCACATGGTACAGGGGAAATTACAATATCACAATAGTATACAATGGCACATGAATGGATGCCATTCACAAAGTAAAAAGGATTGCCTATACAGTGATCCTCACTATAATAAGTAATCATAGTGTGGACAAAAAAAAATCCTAATCACCCCCCCCCCAGAGCAGTACAGTGTCACTATGGTGACTATTTAAAAAAAAAAAAAAAAAAAAAAAAAAAAACTGTAAAAGATAAAAAAAAAAAAAAAAAAAAAAAAAAGTTATAAAAATTGAAAAATAATAAAAAAACTATTTTACATACTGTTACCAGTCAGTGTTCATAATCACTGCCACACCAGTCATATGGTGACGCTGTACTGCTTTGGTGACCGTATGCAAAAAATTTTAATAAAATAAAGAAATCGAGAAAGAAATTGAAAGAAATTACAACTTCTAAAAACTCACCATGCCTCTTAGTAGATACCTTGAGTGTCTACTTTCCAAAAAAGGGGTCATTTAGGGGGCATTTGTACTGTCCTGGGATTTTAGGTCCTCAAGAAATGTCAGTATATCAGGATTGATCCATTTTCAAATATATATATATATATATATATATATATATATATATATATATATATATATATATATATATATATATATATATATATATATATATATATATATATATATATATATATATATATATATATATATATATACATATACACACACACATACTCTATAACTTTCCTACAGACTAATAATATACACTGATTTGGGTTAATTTTACCAAAGATATGTAGAAGAATACATTTTGGCCTAAATTTATGAAGAAAGATTATTTGCAACATTTTATAACACAAACAAAAGAAAAATTAATTATCAGTATTTTTTCCATTTATATAGTAAAAAAAAAAAAAAAAAAAAAAAAAAACGTAGTGGTGATTAAATGCTACCGAAAGAATGCTCAGTCTCAAAATTCATATGGGTAGTGTGTTGCATGACTTAGCAATTGGCAAGGGCGACAGCACAGAGACGAAAATTGGCCTGGTCAGGAAGGGGGAGAAGTGTACGTTATTGAAGTGGTTAAAAATAAAGAAGTGCACATTGGCCCTTAAGACTCATTTGCACCTGTGGCAGTCTACCTTCCCTCTGAAAAGCGATCTGCAGTGGATCAGAGACGTGTAGTCAGGGGAGGCAGCTCAGAGCCTCAACTGCCATGAGCATAAAAAAAAATAGCTCGGTGACCAGAGACCCCAAATTTGGGGGGTAGGTAGCTGAAGTGGTCAAAAAAAAAATTGAGGCTCCCATCATCTATGGTTCCAGAGATACAGGGCTCCTTGCACAGCCCGTCAGAAGCCAAATACAGAGCAGCCAGTTTAAATTCAAGCTGGCACACAGCAGCAGACAGAGGCTGAGCACACAGTGCCTCTCCTCACTTCTCGTCAGAGGCACTGAGCTCAATGGATAGCTTGGAGTCTTCGACCAATGGTAAAGTACCATCGGCCCAAGCTGCCCAATAAAAATGCTGCAGTGGAGGCATGCCTCCCACTGCAGTGTCATAGAAGGGGGCATGTGTCTAGAGACAAATATTCCCTTCAGGCCCAGCCCTCCTAACTAGAAGGAAAAAAAAAAAACATGTGTTCATGTGTATAAGATTTACCGTATATACTCAAATATAAGCCGAGATTTTCATACCCTTTTTTAGGGCTGAAAGTCCACCCCACGGCTTATAGTCGAGTCACCGCCGTCTGCCTACATGAACAGCGTGTCATGCAGACAGACGGCAGTTTTCAAAAGCCGCGCCTCCTTCTCGTCCGTGATAGGAAGAATACTAATTTTCCCAGCAGTAAGTCAGTGCAGTGTTCCGCCTATCACGGATGTCCTGTCATTCTCATTTCATGGACGAGGATGAGAGGATGTCCATGATAGGCGGAACACTACACACTGACTGCTGGGAAAAAAGTGTTCCTCCTATCACGGGCGAGGAGGAGGAGGCGGCGCGGTTTTTGCAATAGTGGAATGGCGCCTTACACGCTGTGGGGGGACAGAGCGGGACCTCATCGGCTGCACAGATGGAAGCGACACCGGACCCCGGACCTACAGATCGGCGCAGATCGGCACAGGTAGGCTGCAATGGGGACACGGGGTGCAATGGGGACACGGGGGTCTGTACAGGGGGCATGCAGCTGCAGATGGGCATTGCTGACCCTCTTTTCCACTTACAGTAGCTGCTGCATTTTTCACCCTCGGCTTATACACGGGTCAATACGTTTTCCCCATTTTTTGTGGTGATTTAGGGGCCTCGGCTTATACTCGGGACGGCCTATACTCGAGTATATACGGTACCCATAATCCCATGTTTTTCTCACACAGTTAAGAGGGAGAATGAGAATCTGCTGCTGCTGAAAAGGTACAAGCTAAATCATATATTATTATGCTATATGTTATAAGATAATCATTTATTATTCATCTATTTACTGTGAAATTACTGGTTAAGTTATAACTTCAAACTTCAGCAATTTGTCAGTTAAGCCACCTGCTTGAATACAGATTTTGAAACTATAGTAAATTACCTTAAAAACAATATATAATAATTATTTGTATATTACTTATGGTAATTAACCCCTTGCTACCCAGGTCAAATCTGACACTTCTCTCCTACATGTAAAAATCATCTTTTTTGCTAGATTAATAGAATCAGAATAGAACAGAATCCCTAAACATTATATTGTTTTAGCAGACACCCTAGGTAAATAAATGGAGGTCATTGTAACTTTTTATCTTACACAGTTTTTGCGCAGCAATTTTTCAAACGCACTTTTTTCGGGAATGAAATGGTTTCATGAATAAAAAAAACTAACAAAAAAAAAAAAAAACTTTAGTTAGCCTGATTTTTGTATATTATGAAAGATGATGTTAAGCAGAGTAAATAAATACCCAACATGTCACGTTTTAAAATTGCGCACACTTGTGGAATGGCGCCAAACTAAAAAATCTCCATAGGCGACGCTTTAAATTTTTCATTTTACAGGTTACATGTTTACAGTTACAGAGGAGGTCAAGTGCTAGAATTATTGCGCCCACTCTAACGTTTGTGGTGTATGTAACCCGTGTGTATCTGGCTCCGATACTAGCCAGGGCCTCACCGCACGTCCTTGCAGTAAATCGCATTTCGAAGAGCAGTACAGTAAGAGCAGAGGCTGCCAGGCCTTCAGGAGGCATTTAACCACTTGCCGCCCGCCATATAGCAGAATGACGGCGGCAAAGTGGTTTCAAAATCCTGACCGGGTGTCATACGACGTCCTCAGGATATTGGGCCGTTGCGCGCCCCCGGGGGCACGCATCGCAGCGATTGTTGTTGCGGGCTGTTAGTCTGACACACCGCAACTACGATCTCGGTAAAGAGTCTCCGATGGAGACTCTTTACCACGTTATCAGCCGTGTCAGAGTAGAGGAGAGCCGATCGGCTGCTCCTCTGATGGGGGGGGGGGGTCTGTGCTGATCGATTATCAGCGCAGCCCCCTAGAAGATCCCCACACTGGACCACCAGACCACCAGGGATGCCCAGCACCAGGTATGCCACCCTAAATCACCAGGGATGCCAGTCAGAGACAACAATGGATGCTAATCAGTGACCACAATGGGCATCCCTGATTGGCATGCATTATTGTTTGGCACTGATTGGCATCCATCAGTACAATACAGCCTATCAGTGCCCATCCATGCCGCCTATCCGTGCCCCTCTGTGCCCATAAATGCCACCTCATCAGTGCCACCTCGTCGGTACCCATCAGTGCCTCTTATCAGTGCCCGTCAGTGCAGCCCCATCAGTGCCCATCAAGGAAGGAGAAAACGTACTTAAAGCGTTTTGAAACTGAAACAAAAAATTTTCTGTCTTTTTATTTATTTGTTTAGCAAAAAATAAAAAACACAGAGGTGATCAAATACCACCAAAAGAAAGCTCTATTTGTGTGAAAAAAATGATAAGAATTTATGTACAGTGTAGCATGACCGCGCAATTGTCATTCAAAGTGCGACAGCGCTGAAAGCTGAAAATTGGTCTGGGCAGGAAGGTGTTTAAGTGCCCAGTATTGAAGTGGTTAAACAGGGACGGTCTTTGTAAATACTGTGCTGCAAACGGCATGGCCCAATTTATGTAAACAAGTCATATTTGGCGGCGGTACTGCCCACCAAACCTGACACTGCAATATAATCTTAGCCATGAAGCTAAGCAACGCAGCATGTGCAAGACCCAGAGCAGCTGCATGTAATCTTTTAGGTGGGTGGTCTGGGGGCAGTAAAACCATGGACTCAACTGCCTGTGTTTTCTACTGCCCATGTGAAAGAGACCCTACAGCTTAAAAAAAAAAAAAAAAATTGTTTTAATTTAGGCAATGGATTGCATTCATTTTCCAGGTCTGAAGAAAACATTTTTTTTTTTTTTTTCAAAGTATAACCAAAATGGTGTTTGTAAATAACAGATGCAAGCAATTTACCACACACAAGGGCAATTCACTGCAATTTCTGACTATATTATCTGAAACTAAAAATATAAAAAAAGAAAAAAAAACACTTAAATAGCTCTGAATCAAGGGCCACTTTCAAGGCAGTTCCTCTCATTTACCAGCATTATGTGTGGTCCAAAATGCAAGATTATGTAAAATTACCAGTACAGGAACCTATGGCTCAGAAAACTCTCAAGCTATCTTGGCTTCTTTCATTCTACAGAAGTATCCAGCCAGTAACTGCGTGACAAGAAGGATTTACTGGGCACCACGCAGGGAATGTATTTACAAGCGTGGGGTGTCTCAATTTCCTATAAAACATGAATTTTTACAATACAGGTGGAGAGAAGAATTACATGTTGGCATATTGCATCTTATTTTATTTTTTTTCTAGGTGCCACAAGTTAGAAAAAAAAAAGGAAAACAAAAAAAGAAAAAACTAAAAAAGTATAACAAAAAGGTTCTTATCTGAAATAACACAAAATTCTATCCAAATCTACAAATATAATAAAGAAACGTTGCAAGAGGAAAAGTGAGAGTTTAGATTAAATACATATTTAGGGCTGATATACCCCAGCCAACGCTACTAGGTATCTTGGTCAGGTGATTTACCGTGAACATCACTGCATGGAATTTAACCACTTAAGGACCCAGCCTTTTTCTGAGATTTGTTCTTTACAAGTAAAAATCTGTATTTTTTGCTAGAAAATGACGTTAGAACCTCCAAACATATTTTTTAGCAAAGACCATAAAGAATAAAATGGCGGTCATTGCAATTTGTAATGTCTCACGGTATTTGCGCAGTGGTTTTTAAAACGCATTTTGTTTTGGAAAAAATACACCTCAAATGAATTAAAAAAAAAATAAACACCCACCCCAAATAAAAAAAAAACAATCTATACCCCGATTTTTTTTTGGTATAATTTAAAAAATCATGTTACATTGAATAAATAGATACCCAACATGTCATGGTTTAAAATTGCATGCACTCATAGAATGGGGCCAAACGACAGTACTTAAAAATCTCCATAGGTGATAGTTTAACAATTTCTACAGGTCACCAGTTACAGAGGTCTAGTGCTAGAATTATTGCTCTCGCTCAGGTGTTCAGGGCGATACCTCACCATGTGGTGCAAACACCGTTTACATATGTGGGCGTGACCTATGTATGCGCTCAGGTACGGGGGCACTTAAAAAAAAAAAATATATACATACTCTCTCATTTTGCTTTAAGAAAAACATGCCCAAGAAGCGGAAGGTGTGTGTGTATGTGTATATATTATATATATATATATATATATATATATATATATATATATATATATATATATATATATATATATATATCACACACACACACATACATATACACACACACACACACACACACACAAACACGGGGATACCGGGGTTATGGCATCTAGCTGCTGCCCCAACAACGATATCCGTCCCCAAAGTAGGGACGTACATCGGCGTGCAGCGGTCCGGAAGTGGTTAAAATATACACATACATCGCATACTCACATCGGTCCCTACCCTTAAGGAGTCCCCAACTCACATTCATATACTAGGGCCACTTTTAGAAAGATGTCTGAGCTAAATGCCACAGAGAGCACACGCTGTGAGATTGTTTCTGTTATGCACAGTGCGTCTCCCCTTCCTTCACCCGTCCTGCCTTCTTCGGGCCCCTTACAGTTGTAATGGCTGTACCTCCCTGATGGCGGCCCTGGGTGTGAACCAGGTGTAACTGTTCTCACTGGTGAGCCAGGGAAACGATACGCATCTCCCCACCCCTATGATCTAGGAGGCCAGGAGCGACATCATTTCTGGTTAAGGACAGAAGGGGAGAGGGAGAGAAGGGAGAGAGGGAGAGAAGGGAGAGAGGGAGAGAAGGGAGAGAGGGAGAGAAGGGAGAAGGGAGAGAAGGGAGAGAAGGGAGAGAGATGTGAGGTACTGCCGCGAATGTTATAGTGAGTAAGCTAGCAATTCTAAATTCTTATCTATGAAGGACATCCAATTCATCTAAACATTTTTACAGGTTACCTGTTTAGAGTTACAGAGTGTCGCCTATGGAAAATTGTATTGTATGTATCGTGCAACATCATCTTTTATATATTGCCAAAAAATTGGGTTTTATATTGCGTTTTTTTTTTGCATTAAAATTCATTAGCCGCTTACCGACCTGATATACCGTGGCAGGTTGGCTCTCCTGCGCGAATCGCCGTACACAAGCGTGCCCATGGGTTGGGTGGACTCTATGTCAGCCGGCGACCCACGATCGCCTATTACAGAGGCAGAATGGGGATCTGCCTTTGTAAACAAGCCGATTCCCAGTTTTCGGGAACAGTGATCCGTCATGTCCCTGGTAGCCCATCCCCCCTACAGTTAGAACACGCTGAGGAAACAGTTAACCCCTTGCTCGCCCCCTAGTGTTAACTCCTTCCCTGCCAGTGCCATTTTTACATTGATTAGTGCATTTTTTAGCACTGATCAATGTAATGTCACTGGGGTCAGATTCGTCCGCCACAATGTCGCAGTCCCGCTAAAAATCACAGATCGCCGCCATTACCGGTAAAAACAATAAAAAAAAATTTTTTCCCTAAATCTATCTCCTAGTTGTAGACGCGATAACTTTTGCGCAAACCAATCTATATACGCTATTTTTTTTTTTTACCAAAAATATGTAGAAGCAGAATATATAAATCGGCCTAAACTGATGAATAAATTCTTTTTTTATATATACCGTATTTATTTTTTTTGGATATGTATTATAGGAAAAATAAATTTTTCTCCAAATTGTCGCTCTGTTTGTTTATACCGCAAAAAACAAAAACCGCAGAGGTGATCAAATACCACCAAAAGAAAGCGCTATTTGTGGGGGGAAAAAAAGGATGTATTTTTTTTGGATACAGCATCGCACGACTGCGCAATTGTCAGTTAAACCGATGCAAACAACAGCCTGATCTTCAAGGGGGCAAAGGGGTAAATCCTTCCGGAGCTGAAGTAAAGTATTTTTAACCAAAAAAAAAAAATGCTTGAAACAATTGAAAAGCCTCTGCACAAATACCATGTGACATGGAATATTGCAACAATCGTGATTTTATTCTCCGGGGTCTCTGCAAAAAAAATAAAATACATTTTTTATATATATAAAAAAATAAAATACATACACACATTATATATATATATATATATATATATATATATATATATATATATATATATATATATATATATATATATATATATATATATATATACATACATATATATATATACATATACACACACACACACACATAATTTATATATAATTTTTTTTTTTTTTCCAAGCAGAAAATATTGATTTTTTACTTGCAAACATTGTCAGAAAAGGCCTAGTCTTAAAGTGGTTCATTAATTTACGCAGTCTGCACCTTTCTCCACTGTGTTTACCAGGTCAGCAGGGCCAGATTAAGAACATCCTGGGCCTGGTGCTGAGGATTTTGGTCGGGCCTTTTATAAATAAAAATGCAAACAATTTTTTGTTATAACAAATTAAATTAAAGAGAGAGAGTGAGAGAGAGAGAGAGAGAAAGGGAATGAAAGAGGTGTGAGGGGTAAGGGAGGGAGGTTGAGAGAGAAAGGGGGGATGAGAGAAAGAGGATGCACATGAGCATGTGTGGGAATGAAATCAACGCAGCCCGGCCAAGGCAAGTGACGAAGGCACAGAACCCGGAAGGAAGACCAGGTGAAGATGGAAGCGCCCGGGCCCTGCCGGATTGATCCCAGCACTGGAGGGCTCAGTCTGACAATTTAAGTGTACCCTAATGTGCTAATATGCTGTGCATACTTGTACATTATGGCATAACCTACCTCAGGGCCTCTAAAAACTAGTAATGTTAGAAAAGTTTACTACCGCTTTGATATCACAGGAGCCTCTCAAAAATATTTTCAGGGACACTTTTTTTACAAGTGGTATATTTAGAGCAGCTGACATCCCCTATGTTGCTATGTACATCACAATTGTAATTACAAAATTAAATAAGTACTAATAATGGGGCAGAACAAATATGATTTCCTTTAGTTGAACTAACAAAAGTGTGCCCATTATAGAGCTGGTAACATTGAGGATATTCAGTATAATTTTAAAGAACTGTTTTTGTGGGTAAGAGGCATAGGGGAGGAGTATGGATGGTTTAAAAGTGGGAAGTATGTGAAGGTGAGGGAGAGGAATGTGGAGGGTCTAACAGTGGGCACTATGTACATGAGAGGAATGCGGAGGTTATGGCAGAAGGCACTATGTACAGGAGAGGAGTGTGAAGGGTATGACAGTGGGCAGTATGCCCAGCAGAGGAGCAGAGGAGTGTGGAGGGTATGACAGTGGGCAGTATGTACAGGATAGGAGTGTGGAGGGTATGACAGTGGGCAGTATGTACAGGAGAGGAGTGTGAAGAGTATGACAGTGGGCAGTATGTACAGGAGAGGAGTATGACAGAGGGTAGTATGTACCGGAGAGGAGTGTGGATGGTATGACAGTGGGCACTATGTACAGGAGAGGAGTGCGGAGGGTATGGCAGAAGGCACTATGCACAGCAGAGGAGTGTAGAGGGTATTACAGTGGGCACTATGTATAAGAGAAGAGTGTGGAGGGTATGACAGTGAGCAATATATACAGGAGAGGAGTGTGGAGGGTATGACAGTGAGCAATATATACAGGAGAGGAGTGTGGAGGGTATGACAGTGGGCACTATGTACAGGAGAGAAGTGTGGAGAGTAGGACAGTAAGCAGTAATTACAGGAGAGGAGTGTGGAGGGTATGACTGTGGGCACTATGTATAGGAGAGGAGTATGGAGGGTATGACAGTGAGTAGTATGTACAGGAGAGGAGTATGGAGGGTATGACAGTGAGTAGTATGTACAGGAGAGGAGCGTGGAGGGTATGACAGTGGGCACTATGTATAGGAGAGGAGTATGGAGGGTATGACAGTGAGTAGTATGTACAGGAGAGGAGTATGGATGGTATTACAGTGAGTAGTATGTACAGGAGAGGAGCGTGGAGGGTATGACAGTGGGCACTATGTATAGGAGAGGAGTATGGAGGGTATGACAGTGAGTAGTATGTACAGGAGAGGAGTGTGTAGGGTATGACAGGGGGAACTATGTATAGGAGAGAAGTGTTGGGGTATGACAGTGGGCACTATGTATAGGAGAGGAGTGTGGAGGGTATGACAGTGAGCAGTATGTACAGGAGAGGAGTGTGGAGGGTACGACAGTGGGCACTATGTATAGGAGAGATGTGTATGACAGAGAGCACTATGTAAAGGAGAGGAGTGTGTAGGATATGACAGCGGGTGCTATGTATAGGAGAAAAGTGTGGGGGGTATGACAGTGAGCAGTATGTATAGGAGAGAAGTGTGGAGGGTATGACAGTGGGCACTATGTATAGGAGAGGAGGATGAAGTAATCTGGGAAGGAAATATGTAAAAAGGTTTGTGGAAGGATGTTTAGGGACTGTGTAGTGGTTAAGCGGGCATACATGGATTGAAATTACACCAATTAAGCAGAGCCCAGCCATAGTCGATCTATGTATGGGCTAGCTGGTTTTACACAAGTCAACCTATTAAACGACTTGAGTACAACCCGCCTGTCAGGTTTTCCCCAAAACAATCAGTGCTGCCAGCTATAGTTATCAACACTGATCATTGTATTCACTGGCAGAACACAATAACACTGCGGGAGTGATTCCCCCATTCACAGGTCAGCAGGTGAGAGGGTGTGTGGGGACAGGCTGGGTAGAGATACTAGTCAGTGGCTGGGTAGGCACTGGTTAGTATCAGAGCCAGATGCACACATGTGAAGTATCATTGTGATCGTAAGAGCGAGAGCAATAATTCTAGCACTAGACCTTCTCTGTAACTCTAAACAAGTAACCTTCAAAAAAATTTAAAGCATCGCTTGGTACACAAAAAAAATCGTGGTAATTTTAGTGTTTTTTTGTGAATGAAACAGTTTCTTTCCCAAAAAAACTTCTGCGCAAATATCGTGTAACATAAAAAGTTGCAAAGGCCACCATTTTATTCCATAGGGTGTCTGCTAAAACAATATATATAATGCTTGAGGGTTCTGAGTAATTTTCTAGCAAAAAAAAAATGAGGATTTTTACATGTAGGAGAGAAGTGTCAGAATTGGCCTGGGTGGCGAGGGGTTAATTATCATAAGTAATATACAAATAATTATTATAAGCACTGGGAGTTCATCCTCTCAGTCTGCTGCAGAGTGTTCCAGCTTGTATTTAAACTGGCCGCTCTGTGTGTAGCTTCTGATTGACTGTGCAAGCAGCCCCATATCTCCGGAACCATAGATGATAGCCCCATATTTTAACCAGTGTTGAAGTAGGTATTTAGCTACCTACCCACCAAATGGGGAGTCTCTATGACTCCTGGACGCTGAGCTACGACCCTCGAAGTCGATCTTTTTTTTTTTTTGATTTTTTTTTTTTTGGGCAAATGGGCCTATCTTGAGAAAGGGGCCTGGAGCTGCAGCTCCAATAGCCCCTATGTTAATCCGGCCCTGCAGGTCAGACAGGTGGCAGTAGTCCCAGATTGCACTGAAAATCGGTGCCACTTTAATGAGCACTGAAGAACTGGGGGATTGCTATTAATATTCTGAAGGATAGCTCCAATCCTGCCTTGTTTACGGTGTTGCCTTCTGGCAGACGATATAGGAGTATTTCCGCTCGTAACGACAAGCTACAAAACATCTTCTTTCCACAATCTGTACAGTTTGTGAATGCTAGAGGCTTTTTAAAAGGTTAAATTAAATGTGCAGCATGTATTATCATGCGTTGTATGTGTTATTTTTAAGAAGATGGTGTTTCATGTTAGGTAAGTGATATCTTTTATTGTGAGGGGGCTGAATTTTATTTTATGAACTTAAGTGGTGTTGCCACCAAAAAAAAAAAAAAATTGCTTAAAAATCATTAAAAAAAATAAAAAAATAAAAATGGGCATGTGCAGTGGGTGCCCGGCTGAAGCCACAGCCGGGGGCCCACAGTAAGAATGCCGGCGCCGCGAGCGGGGAACAAGGGGGGGGCTTCGTTCCCCCGCATCGCTGGACCCTGGACAGGTAAGTGTCCGATTATTAAAAGTCAGCAGCTGAGGTATTTGTAGCTGCTGACTTTTAACATTTTTTTTTTTTAGTGGGCACACATCTTTAATTAAAAATAAATTTTCTGATTCTGAAACTATCAACCACAGTGCTAAGTGGAGTTATTGCCCTGCTTAGCTTTGTGTCGTCCGCAAAAACTGAGATTGAGCTGCTTATCCCATCCTCTATATCATCTATGAAAAAATTAAACAGAATTGGTCCCAGGACAGATTCTTGGGGGACCCAACTTACCACACTGCACCATTCCGAGTACTCGCCATTTAACCCTACTTTCATGTAATGAGCTAAAACAAATATTCCATAATATTCAGTTTTGTCAAAATATTGGAAATTGTTCTTGTGTTCATTCAGATATCGGTTAACCACTTAAGCCCCGGAAGGATTTACCCACTTCCTTACCAGGGCATTGTGCTTTAAACAAAAAAAGACCGACAACTTTAAAAAAATATTTTCTTCATCAATTCAGATCAATTTGCATTCTGCTACATATTTTTGGTAAAAAAAAAAAAAAAAAAAAAAAAACTAAGCGTATATTGATTGGTTTGCACAAAAGTTATAGCATCTACAAAATGGGGGATAGATTTATGGCATTTTTTTTTTTTACTACCAATTGCGGAGATCTGCGATTTTGCGGCGGACAGATCAGACACCTGAAATTGAGAGTCACTGAGGGAATTGATCGCGTGTGACCCACTCATTGGCTCCCTCGCTGGCCAATGGGAGCGCGCGCCCACAGAAAGCAGTGTACGAGCCTGAAGTACACCTATGGCAATTTGTGCAGCCGTAAAACTGCGGGGGCTGGTCAGCAAGTGGTTAAAATCTTACTTTTCAAAAGGGGTGTAACTCATTTATGCTGGTGTGTGTGTGTGTGTGTGTGTGTGTGTGTGTGTGTGTATATTGTGTGCGTGTGTGTGTGTGTGTGATACGTTTACAGAATTTATGATTTCTTGGCCATTTTTCAGAGACCATGAATGATAACACAAGAACTTGTGTTTGGCTGAAGCCATTTATTATCAATCAACTGTGTTTACTCTTTAAATCAGAATGACATCAAACTATCCAAATGACCCTGATCAAAAGTTTACATACCCCAGTTCTTAATACCGTGTATTGCCCTCTTTAATATCAATGACAGCTTGAAGTCTTGTGGTAATTGTGGATGAGGCTCTTTATCTTCCCAGGTGGTAAAGATGCCCATTCCTCTTGGCAAAAAGCCTCCAGTTCCTGTACATTTTTGGGCTGTCTTGCATGAAATGCACGATTGAGATCTCCCCAGAGTGGCTCAATGATATTGAGGTCAGGAGACAGATGGCCACTCCAGAACCTTCACTTTATTCTGCTGTAGCCAATGACAGGTCGACTTAGTCCCATGCAAAGCTTCCTGGCCGATGAATGCAAATGTTCCTTCAGTATTTTCTGATAACATACTGCATTCATCTTGCCATCAATTTTGACCAAATTTCCTGCGTTTTTGTAGCTCACACATCCCTAAAACATCAACGATCCACCTCCGTGCTTCACAGAAGGAATGGTGGACCTTTCATCATAGGCCTTGTTGTCTCCTCTCCAAATGTAGAGTTTATGGTTGTGGCCAAAAAGCTCAAATTTGGGTCTCATCACTTTAAATGACTTTGTGTCAGGTTTGAGGCTCGTCTCTGTGCTGTTTGGCGTATTGTAAACGGGATACTTTGTGGCATTTGTGTAGTAATGACTTTCTTCCGACGACTCGACCATGCAGCCCATCTTTATTCAAGTGCCTCCTCATTGTGCATCTTGAAACAGCCACACCACATATTTTTTTTAGAGAGAGTCCTGCATTTCACCTGAAGTCATTTGTGAGTTTTTCTTTGCATCCCAAACAATTTTGCAGGCAGTTGTGGCTGAAATTTTAGTTGGTCTACCTGACCGTGGTTTGGTTTCAACAGAACTCCTCTTTTATCACTTCTTGATTTGAGTTTGAATACTGCCAAATGGCATTCTCAATTCCTTGGATTTCTTTTTATATCCCTTTCCCGTTTTATACAGTTCAACTACCTTTTCCCGCAGATCCTTTGACAATTCTTTTGCTTTCCCCATGAAGCAGAATCCAGAAACCTCAGTGCAGCACTGGATGAACAATGCAAGGGTCTGTCAGGAGTCCAGAAACGCATTGAACTTTTATATACACACACACTAATTACAAGCAAACAGATCACATGCAAGGATGGTTACCTTTAATAACCATTCAAACCCTTTGTGTCAACTTGTGTGCATGTTATCAGGCCAAAATCACCAGGGTATGTAAACTTTTGATCAGGGTCATTCGGGTAGTTTCTGTGGTCATTATGATTTAAAGTGGAAGTAAACCCCCCTATTCGTTTTCAGCCAAGGAAGCTGCCATCTTGGCCTCGGTTTAATCTTCAACTGCCAGCATGCTGCACATGTGATCAGCTTTGACACCAGCCATTGGATGGTTTGACAGTTTAGTTGAGAGCACAACCAATGGGAGTGTTAAATTCCCGGCATGTGCCAGAAATGTAACTGTTTTTTGAAACCGTTAAATGGATGAGTTTACTTCCGCTTTAAAAAGAGTAAACACAGTTGATTGATAATAAATGGCTTCAGCCAAACACTAACCATGAGTGAAAGAATTTTTTTTGTGTTATTCATATTCTCCAAAAAATGGCCAATAAATCATAAATTCTGCCAGGGTATGTAAACTTATGAGCACAACTGTACATACACAGGAATTAGGAACAATGGTCTATCACCTGCCTGAGTTCCTTATGGACCCTCGGGTTCAAGCCATCTGGTCCTGGCGACTTATTTATGCCAAATTTTTTCAAGTATATTTCTGATACTGTCTTCTGTTAGCAATGAGGGTGCTTTCTGCAACTTTTTTTTAACATTACAGTCTTGGTTACTATACACCCCCCACCCCCTTTTCCTTTGTGAAAACTGAGGAGAAGAATGCATTTAAAACCTTTGCCTTCTCTGTCTATTGTAACCAAATTCCCTTCATCATCCTTTATGGGGCCAATATGTTCTGACCTCACTTTCTTACTGTTTATAGGAGTTAAAGAATCTCTTTTTTTTTTTTTACTCACCTCCGCTATGTGCCTTTCATGGTCAATTTTAGCTGCCTTGAAAACAAACATTTCTTATTATATTCTTTGTATTGTTGGAATGCTGACAATGACCCCTTAGCCTTGTATTTTTTAAAGGCCCTTTCTTTTGCTTTCATATGCATTTTTTACATTAGACAGTTTAGCCACCCATGATTAAATTTAGGTCTTTTATACTTATTTCCCATTGGAATGCACTTGCCAATACCTTTATTTACTATGTTCTTTAAGCACTCCCATTCTTCCTCCGTGTTCTTTGTTCCTAGGATTTTATCCCATTTAATATCGTCTAGCAAAGAGCGCAGTTTAGGGAAGTTGGCTCTTTTGAAATTAAGTGTTCTTGTATTCCCCTTGTGCTTCTGTGATTTATACTGAAACAAATTGACCTGTGGCGGCTGTTTCCTAAGCTGCTCCATATTTCCATTGTCTGTATTGTTAATAATCAGTAGGTCTAGTAATGCATTCTCTCTTGTTGGTGCATTTACCAACTGACCAATGAAATTATCCTGCAAGATTAGAAAATGGCGAGCCTTAGATGAATGTGCGGTTCCTTCTGCCCAGTCTATAACTGGATAATTAAAATCCTCCATTATAAATGACATTTCCCAGCCTTGCCGCTAATCCAAGCTTTGATAGGAGGTCCATCTCCCCCTCACCCCTCACGTTAGGGGACCTATAACATATGCCCACTATTACTTTCCCATTTTTTTCCTCCCTTTGGAGCTCCACCAACAAAAATTCCACCTCCTCCCTAGCTCCATTAGTAATGTCGTCCCTCACATTCACCTGCACATCGTTCTTGATATACCGGCATACCCCTCCCCCTTTCCTACCCTCCCTACCGCTACGATATAGGAAATACCCCAGAATGGTTGCCAGCCAATCATATGAGCTTTTAAACCAAGTTTCTTAAATTCACAAAAAAAAAAAATCTAAATTCTCCTCGTACATTAGCAGTTCCAGTTCTCCCATTTTGTAATCTAGATTTCTAGCATTGGTAATTAAGCCTCGTAATTTTGTCCCGTCACATACGATTTGGCACGGGTTTGGAAATCCCTCATCGTGTTGGGACCGTCATCACTAAATCAGGTCATAGCTGGAGAGTCCAACTGCAGACGTATACACCCAGCACTGTATGAGACATCATCCACCCCTACAGCTCCCAAAGGGTTCACACACAGGAGAACCATCTTTGGTAAATCCATTGTTATCCTTATACAGGGTTTAGTCGTGATAGAGCCCTGTGTGGTGAAATACTTGGCGTCCGGACGGTTTTGTCATTTTTTTGTTCCATGTTGGTCTTGTCACATGTAAGCATCCATGATATGCACAGTTAATGCGATTTCAAGTATTTTCCCTGTCAGGGTTTTTTTTTTGATTGGAATAACTTTTTATATTATTAAACTATACTTTTTAATCACCCAATAGGTTACATTCTTTGTCATAGAAATAGCCACTATGTCCTCCCTGTCCTTTAAAACAAAGATTACTTTTTTACCCTACATGGTTTTCTACGGCACAGTTCACACCAGTGCAGTCCAGGAAGAGAAAAAAAAAAAGTAAAAACATGTTGCATTTTTTAAGAACTGTACTGGAACGCACATACATGCATCAAAAATGCACCCGCCGACCTTGAGACTGAACTCTCAGGCTCGCTACGAGCTAATGTTAGCACACAAAAATTGTTCCACAGCTAAATTTATAAAAAGTTTGGCTAGCTTGGATCTCACATCCCAGAGCTTCGAATTATCTGAAAGATCCTAAAAACTACTAAATTTGTTTTTGCATTGCAAATTCTTCCAAGGTTTTGTAATTCGTAAAGTAACTTCCACCTCCTCTTTATTCTCTTTACTATTATGTTAAGGAAAAATTCCCTTGTTTAAAGTTATATATCCTAATAGTTCTCAGCTTGATTAACCACTTGCTTACTGGGCACTTAAACTCCCCTCCCGTCCAGACCAATTTTCACCTTTTAGCGCTGTCACTCTTTGAATGACAATTGCACGGTCATACAACACTGTACCCAAATTAAACTTTTTCCTACAAACAGAGCTTTCTTTTGGTGGAATTTGATCACCTCTGCGGTTTTTATTTTTTGCAAGAAAAAAATAAAAAAAATGTTTATTTTTTATATTTTATTATAAAATTTTACAAACAGGTAATTTTTCTTCTTTATTGATGTAAGCTGACGAGGCTGGCACTGATGGGCACCGATGGGGGGCGGCACTGAGAAGTGGCACTGATGGGTGGCAGTAATGGGCACTGATGGGTGGCAGTAATGGGCACTGATGGGCAGCACTGCTAGGTGGCACTGATGGGCATTGATAGGTGGCACTGGCAGGGGGTACCGATTGGCACAGATGAGGCAGATATGCCTCCTTCCTCTTCGGGACCGATGTCCCTTGCACATAAGCCGGTGATCGGCTTTTTTTTCTCCTCACGCTGTCAGGAGAAAAAAAAAAAAAAACGTATTACCGAGCTTTTGTTTACACACGCGATCAGCTGTCAGTAAGGGGCTGTGATCCCTGAGTCTTGCTGACTCAGTGATCACGGAACGCGAGGGGAGCATGCAAAGGGGTGGCCGCTGTAATTCAGGTCCGCGCTGTAGCCGTCATTCGACTATAGTGCGCCCGCCAAGTGTTTTTTTTTTTTTTTTTTTTGGGGAAAATTATTTTTATTCACAGTTTTTTTTAAACAGCAACAAACAACAATAACAGAAACCCACATAAATTCCCCCCTCCCCATTGTGCAATGTCCCAAGTATAACAGGCAGGTAAACACAATCACGTGCCCTCCGGCCTACTCAAGTCATTTTACAGAACATGCTCAGGTAAAACAATAATCACAATCACCTAGTAGCTATACTGCCTGTCTGGTCTTTCAAGCAGTGCATGTTTCTTTCATATAAGATTTAACCCATCACTCATGCAGTAAATCAAACAGTACCATCCGAAGAGAGCCAGAACTGCCATACCTTCTTAAATTTTTTGGGGCACCCCCTACTTAAAGTGGTTGTAAACCCTTACAAACCACTTTGACCTACAGGTAAGCCTAGATTCAGGCTTACCTGTAGGTCCAATAAATATCTCCAAAACCTACATGGTTTAGGAGATATTTAGAAAAGAAAAAGGCACCGCTATCTACGGCGCATGCTCGCAGGCGCACTGCGCATGCCGAGATCACGGCGATATGCCGCTCTCGTGCGCATGCGCGGGAGTGACGTCATCGCCGCTCCAGTGAATGACAGCGCAGGAGCGCCGAGACCCGGAAGTCACTCCGGGTTTGATGGCGGAGCAGAAGATCGTGGATGAGGACCGCTTCGGGGGCTTCGTTCTCAACTAAGTCATTCATAATGGGCTAGTATTCTATGCATACTAGCTCATTATGCCTTTGCCTCGCAGGTTCCGTTTTTTTTATTTTTTTTACATAGGCTTTACTTCCTCTTTAAGAACGTGGCTTTATATAAGGGTAGTGCTTTATTCACTATGCCTTTCCAGAAGGCCAAGGATGGGGCCTCAGGTTTTTTCCAGCATAAAACAAGGTGAGAGAGATCATAGTTCTTTGTGCCCTAAGTGGTGCTACCTCCTCCACCAGGCCCAACATACTGATATCGTCATGGGGACAGGTAGCAGGATCAGCTCCTGGATGGTCTTTGTGACCCCTGTCCAAAATACCTGTATGGACGGACACTGCCAGAATACATGATCGAAGTCCGCCCCTGCCGCGTTACAACGCCAGCAAGTGGCGCAATTCAAACCATAGATGCTGGCTAGTCTCGCTGGGGTATAATATACCCTGTGAAGCATCTTGAATTGGATGTACCTGTCACGGGCCGATACTAGGACCTGAAAAGGGTGGTCCCACATATTGTCCCAGTCGGCCGCCAAGTGGTTAAAGTTAAATTAAAAGTAGATACTTTTCGTCATGTACCTCTTATGTATTTAGAAGTCCAATATATATGTCATCTTGTGACACTATTGAAGCGATCTGTAACTGTACTATTCTTGTTATACATTTGATAATTTAATAAAATCTTTAAAGAAAAAAAAAAAAAAAAAAAAAAAAAAGCATCTGGAACACATCCGGAAATACATCGAAAACGCATAAAAAGCGCACTGGAATGCATCAAAAACGCTCATGCAAAAACTCATCTGGAACAAATTCCAAGGACAGTTTTGTCACACCGCCCCTTAGGGCTGGTTCACACCACAAAAACACACTCCAGACCTTGTTTTGCATGTTTTCCTGATTGTGTTTTGCATGCATGTTTTTAACGCGTTCCGATGCATTTTCGGATGCATGCCAGATGCTCTTTTTTTTACTGGGGTCCGGTGCGTTTTTGATGCGTTTTACTGCGTTCCAGTGCAGGAAAAATGCAGCATGTTCTACTTTTTTTTCTGGAACTGGAAAGCCCTGGAACTGACTGCACTGATGTGAAAGTGGTTGTAAACCCTTACAAACCACTTTGACCTACAGGTAAGCCTAGATTAAGGCTTACCTGTAGGTCCAAGAAATATCTCCTAAACCTACACGGTTTAGGAGATATTTGCTAAAAGACAGGCACCGCTGTCTACGGCGCGCAGGCGCACTGAGCATGCCTTAGATAGTGGCGATATGCCGCTCGTGTTGGCTCCTGTGCGCATGCGTGGGAGTGACGTGATTGCCGCTCCGGCGGCCGGAGCAGCGAGACCCGGAAGTCACTCCGGGATACATGGCAGCGGTGAAGATGAAGACGGAGGACCGCTTCAGGTGCTTCGTTCTTAGGCAAGTTATTCATAATACGCTAGTATGCTATGCATACTAGCTTATTATGCCTTTGCCTTGCAGGGTGCATTTTTTTTTATTTTTTTTTTATTTTTAAATTGCCTTTACTTCCTCTTGAACTATTCCATTGTAAACAATATAATCTCCTATCCATGCGTCTTTGATGCAAAAAAAAAAAAAAAAAAAACACACTGGACTGCACGTGGTGTGAACTGGCCCTAAAAGTAGAACTTTACCTATAATAACTTGCTAAAAAACATTTTTTAGCTTTCAGCGCTGTCGCACGTTGAATGACAATTGCGCGGTCATACAACACTGTACCCAAAGGACATTATATTTTCTTCACACAAATAGAGCTTTCTTTTGGTTGTATTTAATCACTGCTGGGTTGTTTATGTTTTTATTTGTATTTTTTTTTGTAAAAGGACCACAAATTTTGAAAAAAAAAAAATATGTTTTTTACTTCCTTCATTTTTCTCCTTCGCTGATGAGGCGGCGCTGGTGGGCACTGATGGGCATTGATGGACAGCACTGACGGCCAGCACTGATGGCGCTATAATGTAATCAGGGCACTGATTACCTGTTCTGTTGTCCCCTGCGAGGAGATGCCACTGTCAGTGTGAGGCAAGGAGCGCCGATTACCGGCATCTCCGAGTTAACATGTGACCGGCTGTGATTTGATGCAGATGCGGCTCTTAACAGGGATCGGGGTCCCAGAACGAGAGCTGCTCTGCCCCGCTGTCATTTGACGGTGGGCAGGTGGCAAGTGGTTAATAATTGAGCTACCAAAATTAGTGTGTGCTGTAAATTGCCTCCAGCATTTTTCTGGTTTCTTCTTGCTGGAGGCTGCCATTTTGTTGAAGCCCAGAGCCTCTGAACAACAGCAAATTATAACGTGGAACTAAACCAATTTAACAGTTTCAAAAAACAGTTACAGTCCTGGAATGCCAGGATTCACATTTGCTTTGTGTGCTCAACCAAACTGTCAAACTATCAAATGGCTGGAGTCATAACTGATCACATGTGCAGCATCAAGGCAGTTGCAGATCAAACAGAAGCAGCTTACTTGGCTGTAAAGGATAGGAGGGTTTAATTCCGCTTTAAGGCTGTCAGCAGATCAGTCTCTGCAAACTCGGCAGTGCCTAAGAATGGAGAGCAACTGAGCATGTGCAGAGCAAGATGAGGTAGTGTATTACTGATTTAAACAGTGCAGACCAGGGGTAGGCATACCCCGGCACTGGTACCACAGGCGGCACACGAGGCCCATTTTGCCGGCACTCGACTTCCTCCCCATCAGCAGAGCAGCGCAGGGAAGTGTCAGGGAGACACTAATGCATTCCAATTTCAGAATTCCCTATGCCACACCTGCACTGAGGGGGAGGCACTGCGCCCCCACACATTGTAAAAGATGAAACATTGATTAGTTCTCTAACTTTGCTGTATCTGCGATCGTCATATTTTGTGATGGGGGGAAGAGATTGGGTGCAGTTCTGCTGGGGGGGGGGGGGGGGGTGTGGTCCCTGTTTCCAGGAGGACGACAACCGTCATTGGCCACTGCTAAAGCCAATCACAGTCCTGCTAGCCCCGCCCTCCATCTGGAGGAAGAGGACTCGCTTGGTTGCCACTACCAATCTCAGGTGACAGTTTGTGGAATTACTGTTGAGCTTCTGGGAACTTTGTTGACAATATTCCTGAACCTTTGCATCACTTACTACTGACCCCTGGCACTCTGTGTCCCTTTAAGCCACAGCCAATATTCAGCTCAATGAAAATCACACCCAACCACGTTTTCTCGCAGGGGGTTCAGTGTTGAGCCAGATGAGCAGGGGGGTAGAGCAGTGGGGCAGATTTGAAAGGAGGTGTATTGGTGGGGCAGATGAGCAGCGGGGTACAGAAGTGAGATGTGCAGGAGGTACATTGGTGAGGGCAGATGAGAAAGTGGGTTACAGTGGTTAAGCAGATGGGTTCAGTGTTAGGACAGATGAGAGGGCGATTCAATAGTAAGACAGAAGCGCATGGGGATACGGCGCTGGAGCAGATGTGCGGGGGGGGGGGGGGGTACAGTGGTGGGGCAGATGAGAAAAGGGGTACATTGATGGGGGGGGGAGATGAGCGGGGGGGGGTTATAGTGGTGGGGCAGATATGCAGGAGGTACAGTGGTGGGAGGGATGAGAAGGGGGTTCAGCGATGGGACAGAACATCAGGGGGGGTACAGTGGTGGGAGAGAGGAGAAAGGAGGTACATCGGTGGAACACATGAGCAGGGGGAACAGAAGTGGGACAGATGTGCATGCCTGGGACAGATGAGAAGATGGTTCAGTGGTGGGGCAGACGAGAAAGGCGGTGGGACATTGGTGGGGCAGAGGAGAAAGGCAATGGGACATTGGTGGGGCAGACGAGAAAGGTGATGGGACATTGGTGGGGCAGACGAGAAAGGCGATGGGACATTGGTGGGGCAAACGAGAAAGGCGATGGGACATTGGTGGGGCAGACGAGAAAGGCGATGGGACATTGGTGGGGCAGACGAGAAAGGCGATGGGACATTGGTGGGGCCGACGAGAAAGGCGATGGGACATTGGTGGGGCAGACGAGAAAGGCGATGGGACATTGGTGGGGCAGACGAGAAAGGCGATGGGACATTGGTGGGGCAGACGAGAAAGGCGATGGGACATTGGTGGGGCAGACGAGAAAGGCAATGGGACATTGGTGGGGCAGACGAGAAAGGCAATGGGACATTGGTGGGGCAGACTAGAAAGGCAATGGGACATTGGTGGGGCAGACGAGAAAGGCGATGGGACATTGGTGGGGCAGACGAGAAAGGCGATGGGACATTGGTGGGGCAGACGAGAAAGGGCGGTGGGACATTGGTGGGGCAGACGAGAAAGGCGGTGGGACATTGGTGGGGCAGACGAGAAAGGCGATGGGACATTGGTGGGGCAGACGAGAAAGGCGATGGGACATTGGTGGGGCAGACGAGAAAGGCAGTGGGACATTGGTGGGGCAGACGAGAAAGGCGATGGGACATTGGTGGGGCAGACGAGAAAGGCGGTGGGACATTGGTGGGGCAGACGAGAAGGCGGTGGGACATTGGTGGGGCAGACGAGAAAGGGGGGGGGCTTTGGTAGGGCAGATGTGCAGGGGGGTTACAGTGATCTGAGGTGTGAAGGTGCATGAATTGGGGCTGATCTGAGGTGTGAGTGCAGGATGTTAATTTCTCACTACTAAAAAATTAGTTTACAGCATTTACTTTATAAAAAAAATCCTTTTCGTGATTAAGGCTGCATTCACACTTGAGCGTTTCAAAGTCACGCAATTTTGCAGCGATTTTGTTCAGGACACCAATGTAGAAAAATTATGTTTTTCAGGCGTTTTGCTTCAGGCGACAAAAACGCTCAGATGTGAACAGGTGCCATTGAAATTAATGGGACTTTGCTTGTTGGGCGTTTTTCAGGCGTTTTATGAGCTGAAAACGCTCAGGTGTGAATGCAGCCCAAGCGTGTGAAGTTGACATTTTTTTGTTATAAAATCGGCACGCTCAATTTCTTTAAAAACATTTTTCAGCACACTGTACTCAAAAGGTTGCCTACCCCTGGTATAGACACTTATATACCTGCAAAAGGGGCCAGTCTGAAGTGATCTAGCAGGACTTATTTTTCTGACTAAAGTTCCAAACCGTCTCAATGCTTTATTTGGTTGAATGACTTTAAAACCCCCTACCCACCAACATTTCTGGCCGTGGCCATCTTAAGTAAGGGCAGGCAGATGATTCATGTAGCATTTACTTCCTGGAATCCATTAGCTCAGGCATGCAGACAGGAGGGTGTGCTTAGCTGAGAACACTCCACTCTCCCCTCCTCCAGATAATAAAAAAAAAAAAAAAAAAACACGCCCATGAAACCTTCTGGGATGTACGACATATTTGGCCTAGGCCAGAAACCAGGGAGCAACTGAAGAAACGTAAAAAGCAAAGTTCAAAACAAGTAAATATAATATACCATTCTATCTATTTACTAATACTAGCATCATAAGGCTTCATGCACACTGGACGTTTTTTACAGCAGCTGTTTTTGGCTTCAGACATTTTTTTTTCTACAGTCAATAAACTCCCCATCATGTTATCCTCTGTCTCCATGCACACATAGGCTGTTATCAGAAGTTTTTGACTGGGTCATTTTTTGGCTTTAAAAAAAAATAAAAAAATAAAACTCGTGTGTTCTGAGAAGAATTTTTCGGCCATTTTTAGCTGTAAAAACTAGGGCTGTTACTGATTAAAATTTTCGTGTTCGATTAATCGATTTTTTTTAAAATTGATTAATCGACTAATTTTTGATTAATTATAACGCACATACAGAGCCAATTACTTTTAGCTGATCTCCTTGCATTGCAGCTCTGCATTAGTCAGTGGTAAATGTGGTATACACTATATACAATCACCCGACACTAGTTAGTTTCCACAATCCATGACTTCACTTCACAGTTCACACAAATAAGTTTTAAATTCAAACTGTAGCGCTGAAATAAGTCATTTATTTTTACACAGTAGCGTGACAATCCCTCCACCTCCGGTCTAACTAATCACTCTCACCTTATGGCATGGACCCCTGTGCAAACAGGTGGTCATGCAAGCGGGGTATAAAAAGGGTTAACACGCACCATAAACTTCTCTCACGTCTCCTTAGATCTCAGCATGGATGCCAGGTCATGGGTAGAAAGAAAAGATCTAAGTGCTCACCGCTTAAGTATAAGATTTAATTTTTGTGTTCAAACACAAACTACTCACATAAAGATGATAAAAACACAGCATGTAAAGCCGACAATCGTGTTAGTTCCGTAGGGCAGCAGCGGGTGACGTCATGCGTAGCTCCTCCCCCGTACGCGTTACGTTCAATCAGAACTTCGACGTCACCGGACTCCTCCCCCCTTCCCTTCATTAGCAGACGGAGGCACATGGGGAAGGGGGAGGAGTCCAGCGACGTCGATGTCTGTAATGTCACCGGATCTCCGGAACTCCCTGAAGACCCAGAAGCCGGCGGAGAGGCGAGTACCGATCAAAAGAATTAACTGATTAGATCGAGGAATTAATCTTTAAGTTTCCACAGCCCTAGTAAAAACCTTAAAAAACACTGATAAGTGCCGATAAACGCTCAAAAACGCTGCTCACCAGTGTTTAACGTTTTTTATCTATTGAAAAAAAAAAAAAAAAAAACGCTAACAAAAACACTGCAAAAACATTAAACTTTGCATAACTCACTGCAAAGCTACTGCAGTTTTTTAAAACATTATTTATTATCCAGTGTGCATGAGGCCTAAGGATAAAAAATAATATATATGTTGACTGAGTGAGTTTACTTCTGCTCTAATGAAAACACATTTTCTTTAGTACAGAAATATAACTAAAGAAACAAAATTACATTTGTGGAGTGGAGGAATCCATTTAGCGAAGCTTAACATGGCTTATTATTACTGAAATACACAAGTATAATAGGCAATACAATCGGGGAATGTACAAAAGCCTATTGCAAACACTGTGGTTTTGTTAGAGACTTGTATGCGTTTACCTTATTGGGTGATCGCCGCATGTTTTAGGACGCTCCATAACAGAGACCCACTTATCGTCATAGCTGAAGAGAGAAAGGTCAAGGTAAGGGCTTCCACTGTATGACTGGGCGCTGATAGGAAGCTGGCTGAGAAGCCTCCTCACTGCTTCTGTGTGGCCTCCATACTTGGCATTCACAATTGTGTCTTTAAACCTACAAAACAAGGATTCACAAATTATACCCAAAGATCAAACATCAGTGCAATAAACTATTTATACTGTAATAAAAAAAACAATCATTATTGAGAAGGGTGCTTTGTAAAACGTAACCTTTCCTAAAACTGCTTACATGAATTCACATTCCAATCTCATTTAATAGAGATGCACCGAAATATCGTCAGCGAACCATATTGGCCGAAAATTTAGTTTTCGTCATTTTTGGCGATAGAAAAAAAAAAAAAGGTGCAGATAATAGCTCCGAAAACGCATGCGATTTTGCCATGATTTTACTGTGCTTACACAGTGTGTTTTTCCAAGGTCACGCGACAAAAAACTGCATCAAAAAAGTAACACCGATGTGCGTTATGGATGCGTTTTCAATGCATTTCAATGGGGAGGTGCGTTTTTGGTGTGTTTTTTTTTTTAACTGGACCAAAAATGCAGCAAACAAGATTTTTAATACCACAATGGAAGCACAGCGGAGCAGTGTGAATTTAAAGGGATGCATTTTTCTTGAGCTTTTCTTGCGCTAAAAGGTGCCAAATTCATATTCATTTAAAGTGTTACTACACTCAGGAGCCTGCATTCACTATATCTGGTCTCCCACAGTACACAGAACATGGGAATGCAATTATTTTAGTAAATATAAACTGCTAAAAATACCTTTTCTCATCAGCAGTATATAGAAGTCTTGTGACTTCTACCAATGTTTGGTTAAAGCTTGTAGGAGGAGTTTTCATTCTCCTCTGACTGTCTTATGAGGCAGCAGGACCCCTGACCCTCTGTCTGGACAGTGCTGATCACATGCATCCTCCCAAGAAAAAAAAGAAAAAAAAACCTCTCTAGCAATACACACCAAACTGAGCATGTGCAGAGCAACTCCAAAGCAGTGCTGATTTGTCAATGAAAACATTTTTGTCAGCGGCATTTTTACAGTGACGCCCGTCACTCCCTCTGTGCAACCCATCCATGCACTGTGTAGGTGAAAAGGATGTGTGGGCGGGAAAGTTTTAATCAATCAGCCGAAATAAGTCGGTTTATGTCTGCCACTACTTAGAGGTTCCAATTGGTCGGACTGACCGTGTGAAAGGGGTCCAAGGCTTTCACCAGCACCACGTGTGCAACGCAGTGTACCTTTGGCTTTCCTGCAGTTTGCAATAGACTTCTATTATATTCTGCAGGTTTGGTGCACTTTCAGAAAGCTCACCAAACTCACAGGTAATAAAAGAAGTCTATGGCTCAGTGCAGGTATCCTGCTCTGCACCTGCGCATCAGTTTGAAAGCAGCCCAGTAACCACTGCAGAAAAGATATGCCCATATACACACTGCGATTTTAGTAATAAACTGACCTTCAATAACAGTATTTTCTATTCTATCCTAGAGCAAGAGGTCGCGGGCCACATAAGAGGGCTCCGTGGGCCACATGTGGCCGCCCGGGCCACTGGTTGGCACCCCTGATTCAAATCATACTTTTTAAAGAGCAACTGTCATCTCTGTCCCGCAGTGGCTCCTCCTCTGACCCGCTGTTGACTCACCGACAGTCCCATTCACTTTAGTGGGACGGCTGGTGATGTGGCAGTGACACAACAAGGTGAGGAATGTGGCGGCAGCGGGTGAGTGGATGCCCGCTAACAGGTACTGCCATGATGAATCTGAAATGACAGGTGCTCTTTAAAATGTATGGACCTATTCTTACTGATAGTTAAAATCTTTAATATTTGTAAAACAAAATAAAGGTTTCCTATTAAGAATAATAAGCTGTCAAGTTAGTAAAACAGCGATATCAGAACAAGATTCAATCAATCATACAGTTTGTAGTGTACATACAGTAGATTTGCAAACAACAATGGGATAAAGGAAAATTCCTGAACTTTGTTTAATCTCATGGTTACTGTGAAATTGTGTGAATGCATCAATGCAGCGCATGCTATCTCAGCTTGCAGAGCTTGGATTCATTGAAAGTTTACCAAAAATATAAAACATTGCAGAATATACAACCTTAATGCTACATAAAACTAATCTCAATTTTATGCTGAATAAACTAAATTATTAGTGTACCTTAAAATAGAAAACTATCTTTAGATAGATTTTTACTCCAAAACCATTTTATTAAAATAAATGTAGATAAAAATAAAAAAAAATCTATTTAAATCAAAAATATCCGATTTTTTTTTTTTTTATCGATTATTTTTTTTTAAATCATTGATTTATATCCACCCCGATAAATAATAACATATGAGAATTTTTATAATAAAAGTTTGAAAATTCTAGATCTAGAGAAATGCTTTAGGCCCCTTTCACACTTGTGCGACTTCAAAGTCACGCGATTCTACCACGATTTTGTCGCGATTTGCGGCCACGATTTTTACCGCGATTTCAAGGAATGCCTGTGTAAGTGGCATCAAAAATCGGACCAAAGTAGTGCAGGGACTACATTGAAGTTGGAACTTGAAGTCGTACTAATATGAATGGCTGTCATTGGAAATCATGGGGAACGACTTGTCATGCTACTTTGCAGACCCAAATCGTGGGACAAGTCGTATAAGTGTGAAAGGGGCCTTAATAATGCATTACAATTTAACTAAACCCCATTGATTTTAGTCGACTAAAATGTAGGGCAAAATTTTAATTTGGTACATTTCATTCTAGACGCTATTAGTACAGCTTCCATTAAAGGGGTTGTAAAGGTTCGTTTTTTATTTTCTAAATAGGTTCCTTTAAGCTAGTGCATTGTTGGTTCACTTAACTTTGTCCTTCGATTTCCCTTCTAAATGTTTTTTTTCTTTGTCTGAATTTCTCACTTCCTGTTTCTCCTCAGTAAACTTCACACCATCATCTGAGCGGTGTTTAGTCAGCCAGAGCAGCTTACTGAGGAGGAACAGGAAGTGAGAAATTCACACAAAGAAAACAAAGAAAAAAAACATTTAGAAGGGAAATCGAAGGAAAAAGGTAAGTGAACCAACCATGCACTAGCTTAAAAGGAACCTATTTAGAAAATAAAAAAACAAAACCATTACAACCCCTTTAAAGAGGAGGTCCACCCGATTTTATTTTATTTTTTAAAAGTCAGCAGCTACAAATACTGCAGCTGCTGACTTTTAATAAATGGACACTTACCTGTTCCAGCGATGTCGGCAGAAGATGACGAGCGATTGCTCGTCTCTCGGCTGCCCCGCCGCCATCCTCTGTCAGGGAATCAGGAAGTGAAGCTTGCAGCTTTACTGCCCAGTTCCCTACTGCGCATGTGCGAGTCGCACTGCGCGTCTTTATTGGTCCCGCTGTGTCCTGGGAACTGTGTGTTTCCCAAGACACAACGGGAACCCTCGGATATGGGCGGGCATCCACGGATAGGGGCGGAGCAGCTAGTCCCGGAAGTGGGTGCAGATACCTGTATTATCCAGGTATCTGCACCCCCCTCCCCCCTGAAAGGTGCCAATTGTGGCACCGGAGGGGGGGAGGAATCCGATAAGCGGAAGTTCCACTTTAGGGTGGAACTCCGCTTTAATATAAGGAGGGGTCCAGAAGGGGCAGGCATTGCTGCCACGGTCAACAAGTGCCAGTCACAGGCCCTAATGCAGCCACCACGTCTAATGATTGGCAAGCAGCAATATTTCCAATTCTTTGTTTTGGGCTGAATAGCGCTTTGTATTTCGGATCGCCATTAGTGACAAATCTTACCTCCGTTGTATCTGTCTGGCAAAGTTGTTGCTGGATGCAGAGCAGGGAAACTGAACGGCTTCGCTGTGCAGAGTCGCGTTCCTGAACAGGTCGCAGAAGTTTTCAAATAGTTCTAAAAGCTCATTTGATGTGTTTTCAAACACAGCGATGACTTCCGTTGTTACCATGTTGTATACCACAAAGAATGAAGGCTAAAAAAAAATAAAATAAAAACAAAAAAACAAACCCAGGATAAAACATTCAGAAAAACACTTCAAAGTGACACTAAACCTCCCATATAAAAAAACACTCTGCCAATCCTACATAATATTAAAGTAACACCTAAAGACTGGATTTACTGGAAAATCTTTAATGAGATTATCAGAATCTGGATTCTAGGCTTACCCTGCTAACCACGGTATCACTGGTATTGAGGTATGAGCAGTGCGTGTATATTATGGTCACATGCACAGCTTGCCACACACTACTACATCTGCCAACATTATTTGTTGGTCCTGCAGCTAGCCCGTGCGTTGTGCTTCATGGGTAGCGCCATAGGTGTGCACAGCCTATTGCATTAGGGCATGCACCCCAAAGCTCAAACACACATGCATGTGCTGAACTTGCTGTTCATTCACAAATCGAATCATAGTAAACAGTTTACTATGCTTCAGTTATGATTGAACACAGTAAGGCCCCATGCACACGAGACGCAGATGCAAACTCTGCTGAACGCGTGTTTTAAAAAGCAGAAACCTGCGTTTAAAAACGCGCGTTTGGCTGTGTTTTCATGCCGCGTTTAGACGCGTTTGCGTCTATAAGCATTTGTAAAGATAACATCATACAGACCCTCCCCAAGCTCAGAAAGCATGTATTATTAACTATTTCTGCCATTCTGATCAGAGTGAGCAGCAGCAGCAGAGAGAGCCGTTGTACACTTGCATTTGCCTTTCTTTCTGTGTTTTTTTTTTTTTTTTTAAATGGATCCCATATTGATTATATGTCAGGAAATGCTCCTGATGTTCTCTTCATGAGGCAGCAATGTCATCGCAAATTTGTATGAGAGGTCCAGAATCAGAGCTTGTCGATATTGGACCCATCCGTTGATGGCACAGCGAATGTCCGTTGGATATTTCACAAACATGTATGCATTTCACAAACATGTATGCATCAGTGAGTATATACGCTCTATGAACTATCTAAACTAATTACGACATTTTTAAACAATTTTTTCTAGTATTTTTTATGGTTTACCATCATATTTCTGAGTTTTCTGGTCAAAAAAATTGGGTTCCTTTAAAAAGGCTTATAAACGCAAACGCGGCTAAACGCAGGTGCCTGCGTTTAGACGCGTTTTGCGTCTGAAACGTGGAAAAGCAAAGTGTCTGAACGCATTTTTTTGCTTCTGGAAAAACGAGGTTAAACGCAACTGCATAAAAACGGGAAAAAACGAGACTGTGTACATGGACACATAGGATAACATTGCATGCGTTCAGGGGCAGGAGAAAAAAGTGTCCAACTGCCTCTGAACGCGCGTTTAACTGCGTCTCGTGTGCATGAGGCCTAAGCGTGTTCAGTGTTCATTTAGAAAAGGAGGGGACTGGTAAATGACATATTGATTAGCCCCCCTTCCCCACCAGCAGCCCAGGGGGGGGGGGGGAGAGCAGGGAAGCCAGCAGCACTGTGGTGGGGGCATGTAACAGGGGTGGAAGCCCAGGCAGAAAGGGGAATCTGCACTGTACAGAGTTATAAGGGTGTGCCCAGGCACACCTCCTGCGCACATCTATGGGTGGCGCTGAGATTTATAGGTCTATTTTACAAATGAAAGAGGTTATACATGCTGGCGCTGGGTGCACTGGCATGTAGCCATATACAGTGAGGGGAAAAAGTATTTGATCCCCTGCTGATTTTGTACGTTTGCCCACTGACAAAGAAATGATCAGCCTCTCATTTTAATGGTTTATTTTAACAGTGAGAGACAGAACAAAAAATCCAGAAAAACGCATTGCCAACAAGGGTTTTGCCATCAAGCACAGAGGTCAGACGTTTCTTGTAGTTGGTCACCAGGTTTGCACACATCTCAGGAGGGATTTTGTATCACTCCTCTTTGCAGATGGAACCAAAAGAAGAGCGCACACCGCTCCAGGCAAATCTTCAGGTGCAAATGGATGACAGGTTCAGACCGCGGCTCGCCACCGTCCAATACAAAAAAAATGAAGAATTGGTCGCACTCCAAAAAAGCTTGCTTGATGTACTTTTATTGTCACAAGTATATCAGACAAACACAGGACAAGCAGTTGACATGTATCACAAGCAGGGCAGCCATCAAAATTTTTGGGCCCCTTACACAGCTTTGACTAGACCTGGGCCCCCATGAAATCCCCATGGCCCCAACTGATCAGCGCCTTCACATGGATGGAGCCGACCAATCAGAACCCGAATAGCGCTTCCTGTTAGCGGGGGATTTCAAATCCACAGACCGGTAAAGCGGCTATACGATGCATCCCAGCTGGAGATCACGGGACTCAAGGTCAGCGGGACTGGGGGGGGGGCGGCGGTTGAGGGTCCAGTGTAAGTTTACCTTACACTTTAGGCTACTTTCACACTGAGGCGCTTTACAGGTGCTACAGCGCTAAAAAAATGCCTGTAAAGCGCCTCTCTTGTGTCTCCAGTGTGAAAGCCCGAGGGCTTTCGCACTGGAGCGGCGCGCTTGCAGGACGGTAAAAGAGTCCTGCAAGCCGCATCTTTGCAGCACTGTAGGAGCGGTGTATTCACTGCACCTAAAGTGCCCCTTCCCATTGAAAACAACGGGGCAGCTCTGCTAAACCACTGACATAGCGCTGCTGCAGCGGCGATATGTGGGCGGTTTTAACCCTTTTAAATCTGCCCCGCTAGTGGCCGAATAGCGTCGCTAAATGCGCCCGCCCCAGTGTGAAAGTAGCCTAAAAAGGTTTTGAGGCCGACTTTGGTAACTCGAACCTTCAGCTCCCTCCACATATTTTTTATGGGATTAAGGTCTGGAGACTGGCAAGGCCACTCCAGGATCTTAATGTGCTTCTTTTTGAGCCATTTCTTTGTTGCCTTGGCTGTGTGTTTTGGGTCATTGTCATGCTGGAATACCCATCTACAACACATTTTCAATGCCCTGGCTGAGGGAAGGGGGTTCTCACGCAAGATTTGACGGTACATGGCTCTGTCCATCGTCCCTTTGATGCAGTGAAGTTGTCCTGTCCCATTAGCAGAAAAAACATCCCCCAAAGCATAATGCTCCATGTTTGAAGGGGAGGATGGTGTTCTTGGGGTCATAGGCAGCATTCCTCCTCTTCCATACAGGGCAAGTTCAGTTTATGCCAAAGAGATCGATTTTGGTCTCATCTGACCACAACACCTTCACCCAGTACTCCTCTGAATCATTCAGATGTTCATTAGCAAACTTCAGACGGGCCTGTAGATGTGCTTGAGAAGGGGGACCTTGCGGGCGCTACAGGACTTCAGTCCTTTACAGCGTAGTGTGTTACCAATTGTTTTCTTGGTGACTATGGTCCCAGCTGCCTTGAGATCATTGACAAGATTCTCTTGTGTAGTTCTGGGCTGATTCCTCACTTTTCTCATGATCATTGAAACTCCACGAGGCGAGATCATGCACGGAGCCCCAGACCGAGGGAGATTGACAGTTATTTTGTGTTTTTTCCATTTCCAAATAAATTGCACCAACTGTTGTCACCCTCTCACCAAGATGCTTGGCGATGGTCTTGTAGCCCATTCTAGCCTTGTCTACAATCTTGTCCCCGACATCCTTGGACATGTTCTTTGGTCTTGGCCATGGTGGAGAGATTGGAATCTGATTGATTGCTTCTTTGGACAGGTGTCTTTTATACAGGTAACAAGCTGAGATTAGAAGCACTCCCTGCAGGGATGGTGTTCTTAGGGTCAGTCATTTCTCATCCTGCAAACACAGCGAGTCCCCCTCCTCAAGAAGGCACAGTCATGCCAATGAACATCTAAAATGATTTAGAGGAGGACTGGGAGAAAGTGCTGTGGTCAGATGAGACCAAAATTTAGCTCTTTGACATTAACTCGACTCACTGTGTTTGGAGGAAGAAAATTGCTGACTATGACCCCAAGTACACCATCCCTACAGTCAAGCACGGAGGTGGAAAGATGATGATGATGCTTTGGGGCTGTTTCTATGATAAAAAGGTACAGGCAGACTTTGCCATATTGAGGGACCAATGGACGGGGCCATGTATTGTAAAATCTTGGATGAGAATCTTCTTCCCTCAGCCAGAACACTGAAGATGGGTCATGGATGGGTCTTCCAGCATGACAATGACCCAAAACATACCACCAAGGCAACAAAGGAGTGGCTCAAGAAGAAGCACATAAGGATCATGGAGTGGCCTAGCCAGTCTCCAGACCTTAATCCTATAGAAACTTAATGGAGGGAGCTGAAACTTCGAGTTGCTAAGAGACAGCCAAGAAGCCCTTTCCTATACCCAGTGAAGTGAACAGCCCCAGATGATACACACAGAGATGAAACCAATATCTCTATATAAAAGTTTTACATGTAGATCTGCGGTCTTCAGCTGTATACAGTATCTCACAGTACAACCCCTCACATTTGTGTAAATATTTTATTCTATCTTTTCATGTGACAATACTGAAGAAATGACACTTGTCTACAATGTAAAGTAGTGAGTGTACAGCTTGTATAACAGTGTACATTTGCTGTCCCCTCAAAATAACAACACACAGCCATTAAGGTCTAAACCGCTGGCAACAAAAGTGAGTACACCCCTAAGTGAAAATGTCCAAATTGGGCCCAAAGTGTCAATATTTTGTGTGGCCATCATTATTTTCCAGCATTGCATTAACCCGCTTGGGCATGAAGTTCACCAGTGGCAACCTGTGAAGTTCTGGAGTCCTCTTCCACTCCTCCATGATGACATCACGGAGCTGGTGGATGTTGGAGACCTTGCGCTCCTCCACCTCCCATTTGAGGATGCCTCACAGATGCTCAATAGGATTTAGGCCTGGAGACATGCTTGGCCATTCCATTACCTTTACCCTCAGCTTCTTTAGCAAGGCAGTGGTTGTCTTGGAGGTGTGTTATGTTGGAATACTGCCCTGCTGCCCAGTCTCTGAAGGGAGAGGGTCATGCTCTGCTTCAGTATGTCACAGTACATGTTGGCATTCATGGTCCCCTCAATGAACTGTAGCTCCCCAGTGCCGGCAGCACTCATGCAGCCCCAGACCATGACACCCCCACCACCATGCTTGTCTGTAGACAAGACACACTTGTCTTTGTACTCCTCACCTGGCTGCTGCCACACACGATTGACACCATCTGTACCTAATAAGTTTATCTCATCAGACCACAGGACGTGGTTCCAGTAATCCATTTCCTTAGTCTGCTTGTCTTCAGCAAGCTGTTTGCAGGCTTTCTTGTGCATCTTCTTTAGTAGAGGCTTCCTTCTGGGATGACAGCCATGCAGACCAATTTGATGCAGTATGCGGCGTATGGTCTGAGTACTGACAGGCTGACCCCTTCAACCTCTGCAGCAATGCTGGCAGCACTCATACTTCTATTTTCCAAAGGCAACCTCTTTAGTCGACCATGGCGAGGCCTGTTCCTAGTGGAACCTGTCTTGATAAACCTCTGTATGGCCACCGTGCTGCAGCTCAGTTTCAGGGTCTTGGTAATCTTCTTAAAGCCTAGGCCATCTTTATGTAGCGCAACAATTCTTTTTTTCAGATCTTTAGCTCTTTGCCATGAGGTGCCATGTTGAACTTCCAGTGACTAGTATGCGAGAGTGAGAGCGATAACACCAAAATTTAAAAACACACCTGCTCCCCATTCACACCTGAGACACCAATGACACCGGGGAGGGAAAAAAATGGCTAGTTGGGCCCAATTTGCACATTTTCACTTAGGGGTGTACTCACTTTTGTTGGCTTGGACATTAATGGCTGTGTGTAGAGTTATTTTGAGGGGACAGCAAACGTACACTGTAATGCGGCGTACACGCGATCGGAATTTCCGATGGGAGCTTTTCATCGAATTTTCCGACCGTGTGTATGCTCAACGGTCTTTTTCTGTCGGAATTTCCGACGGACTTTGGATTGAGAACCTGTTCTCAATTTTTCAGAAGGAAAACCTATCGGATTTTCCGATCGTGTGTATGCAATTCCGACACGCAAAATTCCGACGCATGCTCGGAAACAATTCGACGCATGCTCAGAAGCATTAAACTTCCCTTTTATAGTGCTGTCGAACGTGTTTTATGCCGCTGTGTTATTGACCGTAGGAATTTGGTGTGACCGTGTGTAGGCAACACAGCTTGAGCGGAATTCCGTCAGAAAAACCGTCAGAGTTTTTTCCGACGAGAATTCCGATCGTGTGTACGCGGCATTATACAAGCTGTACACTCACTACTTTACATTGTAACAAAGTGTCATTTCTTCAGTGTTGTCACATGAAAAGATATAATAAAATATTTACAAAAATGTGAGGGGTGTACTCACTTTTGTGAGATACTGTGTATCCTTTAGAAAGTGCTCTTCCTGGTTAGCACTGGGAATGGATTATTGGCATACAGCCAAGAAAGCCAATTGGAGGAAAGTCACACACCCCCTTTACTCATAGGCAAAGATCGTGCACAGCTCTGCTCGTAGACGACAAGCCGACCCCCCCCCCCCCCACTTCTATCTCCCGACTCAGAGAACGTGTGAAAAGTTACAATAAGCAACCGTCATGTATCGGTGCTTTAATACCGGCCTGGACAAATCTTCCCAAAGTCTATGCACCGGCTCCAAAAAGCTGGATGGCAGCAACATGACGGCTTTGATCTGACAGCTTTCACCCACAACAGCAACTGTACAGGGAGCCGAACAGGATCTGTGTGTATGGTTTTTGCTTCCCCAGCAGCCACAATTACAGTTCTCTGCCCCCCACCCTCCAACCACAAATCATATATTAAGTCCTACAGTACCCACATGTAAAATGTTCCTACTCCACCCCAAAGTGTCCGTTCCTTCAGGTTCCACACAGCAAACGCTCTTAGCTCGTGTATAAAAGGGGATTCATAAAGCCCCGTAACTTATCATTATCTCCCATTGCTGAAAATAACAGTTGGTGGGCAAATAGCGATCTTTGTAGCTTTCAAGTTGAGCCTTAACAAGTAAATAGTCCTTACAGAAGCCATTGTAATTGTTAGCAATACTGAAATTCTGCTCTGCTAAAAAGATAAAAAGTTCATTCAGAGGGATTAACAAAGCTTCCCAAACCAGTATAATGGTGCAGGGAACAGAGGTTTGTGACATCCTCTACATTAAAGTAGAATTCCAGGTTAGAGCTGCGACCCGACTCCGGTACCCCCATAGCAAGCTGCTTGCTGTGGGGCACTGAATAAAAGGGAGGGGCCAGGAGAGCAGAAGAGGGACCCGAGAAGAGGAGGATCAGGGTCGCTCTGTGCAAATCCACTGCAACAAAGTATACCAAGTACAAGAAAGAAAAAAAAAAAAAAAAAAAAGACAGACACAGAGACAGAAAGACAGAGACAGAAAGACAGAGACAGACACAGAGACAGAAAGACAGAGACAGAAAGACAGAGACAGAAAGACAGAGACAGAAAGACAGAGACAGAAAGACAGAGACAGAAAGACAGAGACAGAAAGACAGAGACAGACAGAAAGACAGAGACAGACAGAAAGACAGAGACAGACAGAAAGACAGAGACAGACAGAAAGACAGAGACAGACAGAAAGACAGAGACAGACAGAAAGACAGAAAGACAGAGACAGACAGAAAGACAGAGACAGACAGAAAGACAGAGACAGACAGAAAGACAGAGACAGACAGAAAGACAGAGACAGACAGAAAGACAGAGACAGACAGAAAGACAGAGACAGACAGAAAGACAGAGACAGACAGAAAGACAGAGACAGACAGAGAAAGACAGAGACAGACAGAAAGACAGAGACAGACAGAAAGAAAGACAGACAGAAAGACAGAAAGACACACAGACAGAAAAATACTTACCTATTTTCAGGCCACTCTGGTCATATGAACCGGCTTGCCTGTGGTGTCCATTTATGAAACTGAACAGCAGCGATACTGAGGATCGCTGCTGATCTCAGTTCATTAACAGTTTATGAAAAAGAGATGATCGGGGAGTGTGAATATATACATATATATTTTTTTTTATTTATATATAAAGGGCTGTGGAAATTAAAGATTAATTCCTCGATTAAATCAATACATTCCCCCCCCCCCCCCCCAAGTGCCTTTGTCTGTTAACGAAGGGAAGGGGGGGGGGGAGGAGTCCGGTGACATCGAAGTTCTGATTGAACGTAACGCGTACGGAGGAGGAGCTACACATGACGTCACCCGCTGCTGCCCAATGGAACTAACACGATTGTCGGCTTTACATGCTGTGTTTTTATCATCTTTATGTGAGTAGTTTGCGTTTGAACACGAAAATTAAATCTTATACTTAAGCGGTGAGCACTTAGATCTTTTCTTTCTACCCATGACCTGGCGTCCTTGCTGAGATCTAAGGAGACGTGAGAGAAGTTTATGGTCCGTGTTAACCCTTTTGATACCCGCTTACATGACCTCCTGTTTGCACAGGGGTCCATGCCATAAGGTGAGAGTGATTAGTTAGACCGGAGGTGGAGGGATTGTCACGCTACTGTGGGAAAAAAAAAAATGACGTCAGTGCTACAGTTTGAATTTAAAACGTATTTGTGTGAACTGTGAAGTTAAGTCATGGATTGTGGAAACTAACTAGTGTTGGGTGATTGTACAGGAGTAAAGGAAAAGGAATAAAGTGTACCAAAAAAAAAAAAAGGAGTATAGGTTTTAGTATCCAATAATTACAGGCTTGAGGAGGGGGGGGGGGGGGGGGGGGGGGAAATCACACCTCTACTTTTCCAGTACATGTTAAAATTGAAAGCTTAAAGCGGTTCGGCACACACTTCATTTAGTAAATCTCTTTGCCTTCCAAATCAGGCAAAGAGTACTAAATGAAGTGTTTTTTTTTTTTTCCCACTTACCTTGTAATTGCTGCTCTGTCTCTTCGGCGGTGGGCGGGGTCTGTGTGTCGATCCTCGTCATGTCGCACTGTCTCCCGGGATCTGGTGTCATTGATCCCAGGAGTCAGTGCGGACATCCGCCGAAATCTCGTGAGATTTACGGGGCTCGTGCCGAAATCTCACGAGATTTATGGGGCTCCTGCGGAAAATTTCATGAGATTTCGGCGGATGTGAGCTACACTTTGCCGTTACTGCGCACGCGCGAGATCGGCGCAATAACGGCGGTGCATGCTGGGCCATCTGAAGTGCCTGTGTGGTTTCACATGCCCACAGGCAAGATGGCACCCAGCAGCAAGATTTATTATAACTTTTTTTAGGTGACGAAAACCGGCAGCAGTTCGTTAGGAAAATGGAACACGTGAGTGCTTAATTTACATCTCCTAATCCTTTGCATTGTACTAAAAAAAAAAAAAAAATTTACAGACAGTGCAAAACTGCTTTAAGTGCCGGTTCATACTGAGGCAGCTCGACTTGCAGCGCGACTGCCTCAGGCGACCTGGACATGACAGCAGCGGCAACTTGCAAAACAAATTCTGTATAGAAGTCAATGCAAGTCGCTCCTATTAGAACGGTTCCGACGGATTTTGTCCGACACTGGTGTTGCATACACACGGTCGGACAAAGTTGTCGGAAAATCCGATCATTCTGAACGTGGTGACGTTCGTTGTGTACGACGGAACTACGTAGAGGCTAGTAGCCAATAGCTTTGGTCTTGTAATGTGATCTGAGCATGCGTGGCACTTTGTCCGTCGGAATTCGCTACACACGATCGGAAAAAGTCAGATCGGACTTTGTTGTCGGAAAATTTGAGAGCAGGATTTCAAATTTTTTCCGACTGAAAAAGTCCGATGGCGCCCACACACGGTCGGATTTTCCGACAACATGGTCGGATAGGACATTTTCCGTCGGAAATTCCGACCGTGTGAACGGGGCATAAGTCGTCTGACAAGTCGCCTCAGTGTGAACCAAGTTTAAAAGTGGTATTAAATCTTTGTCTTGTTAAATGTACTGGGTAATTTCGCAACATTACCCAGTACATCAGTACATCAGTGGACAGATTTCCTTACGCTTCCTGCTCATGGCCACTGGTTCCAGGTTTTTAGCGCTGCTCCTCCCCAAACTTCTGGGTAGTTGAACACACTCCTTGTGTCCTTCACAGGCACAGTAGAGCAGGAACAGCGTGGGCTCCAGCAGCTGGAGGAAGGAATAGGGGCATGGTTTGCTGCCAGGTGCACGAGGTTCTGTGGACATAAAGTGACTTGTCCACTGAGCGTGCACACAAAGGTGGCTCCATGGGTCCATGTAGCGAAATGGAGCCATCTGAAGACAGCAAAATGAGATGAAAGTTTCTACAGAGGATTTCTTAAAGCAGCCAACACATGAAAAACTGACCTACAAACTACAGTGCCTACAGCACTATGCATTTATTTTTTTAAACTAAGATTTCATATCACTTTAAAACATGAGTGTCAAACTCAATTTTATCATGGGCTGCTTCAGCAGTATGGTAGCCCTCAAAGAGCCCGTTGTATCTGAGGTGCGCTACATATGTATGTGCAGGGTTCGGGAGCGCGCCATCTATGCAGAATCCTAATGATGTGGTTACTGCTTTACATACATATATTTCACATAATTCTTTCCTTGTAATGTGAAAGATGAAAAAGAAGATCAGCAAATGGCACGGAGGATGGATCTGGGGATGGCAAGAAGACCACGCAGAAATATTCTGCAGGCAATTTCACTACACCTTCACCTTTTATTCTAACCACCAATTCCTAAAGATACAATTTATTCAGCCGACAAAAAAAAAAAAAAGGCATGTTACCGTAAAAAGAGAATATATATATATTCTCGCCGGCAAAGCTGCTCTCCTGCCACTCCAGTGTTAAAGCCTGAGGTGCGTTTGCAGGACGTTAAAAAAAAGTCCTGCAAGTAGCATCTTTGAGGGGCTTTAGGAGCAGTGTATACACCACTCCTAAAGCGCCCCTGCCCATTGAAATCCATGGGCAGTGCTGCCGAAACCCTTATATCTGGGGTTAAAAGCACCCCGCTAGCACCTCTAAAACGTCAGTAATGCGCAGGTAAAACTAGCAGCGCTTTACCGCCGACGCTCCCGCGCCTCAGTGTGAAAGTGCCCTAAAAGATTTCTAAGGTGGCAACACAGCGGAGGGGACCTTGTGGTGGTCACAGGTCCATGTGAAGCCCCCTTTGGTTCCTAGACCCAGGTTGTACATAGGAGACTCAACTTTGGCCCAAATTAACATTAGTTAACATTAGTGATTGTAAATGCTGAAGGTCTTTTACCTTAAAGAGGAGATCCACCTGAAATTTTTTTTTTAAAAGTCAGCAGCTACAAATACTGCAGCTGCAGACTTTTAATAAATAGACACTTACCTGTCCAGGTTCCAGCGGTGTCGGCAGAAAATGACAAGCGATCGCGCATCTCTCGGCTGCCCCGCCACCATCCTCTGTCTGAATTAGGAAGTGAAGCTTGCGGCTTCACTGCCCGGTTCCCTACTGCGCATGCGTGAGTCGCGTCTTTATTGGTCCCCGTTGTGTCCTGGGAACTGTGCGTTTCCCAAGACACAACGGGCATCTTCGGATATCCTCGGATATAGGCAGGGATGCTGGTCCCGGAAGTGGGTGCATATACAGGTATCTGCACCCCACTCCCCGCTGGGGGGGGAGGAATCCGATAAGCGGAAGTTCCACTTTAGGGTGGAGCTCCGCTTTAACATTCTATGCAGTAAAATCGATAAAGTCTTTTTTTTTTTTGTTTGTTTAAAAATAACAAACATGTTATTCGTTCCTGCTCGGTTGCAGTGGTTTCGCACAAAGAAGCCGGATCCTTCTCTTCTCAGGTCCCCTCACCCCTCCCTACTGCTGTGTGCCCCCCACAGTAGCAGCTTGCTACTGTGTGTTCATTCAGACACGGAGCCGCAGTTCAGCCCTGTCCCCTCTCTCTCTCAAATCAGTCGCCCGGCTCTCGGCAGCTACCGCCGCCATCCTCTGTGAGGGAATCTGGAAGTGAAGCATTGCGGCTTCACTTCCTGGTTCCCTGCTGCGCATCCTAACTGGTCCCTGCTATCTCCTGGGACCTGTGTGTTTTCCAGGAGACAGCGGGGGGAAAGAAGTAGCGTAGACTCCCGTGGGAGTCTATGCCCGGAAGTGGGTGCAAATACCTGTATTGTACAGGTATCTGCACCCCCTCCCCCCAGAAAGGTGTCAAATGTGACACCGGAGGGGGAGAGGAGACAAATGAGCGGAAGTTCCACTTTTGGATGGAACTCCGCTTTAAGAGAAAACCTTGAACAAGAAAAAGTAAATGGAGGACGTTGTGTCTACCAAGCTAAAGAAAGTTTGATTATGGAGACATGGAAGGTGGACTTATGCATTCTTACCAAAAGTAAACTTTTCTAAACAATGAATTATGAATTGAAGGTAAACACATAGTTCAGTCTCAGCAGTGGGAGAGGGAGATGAAGGGAGGTCAGGAATGCTGGAATGAAAATGGCAATTCCTGTATAATATCACCCTCACAACCCAATGAAACATGCCAATACATGTCACCATACTGTTTTAGCCTACTCAGTAATATCCCAGTTTTGCGTCTAATTTGCAGCCGTAATGCGGATGTAAAACGACATCATTTCTTTTCCATTTCTCCATTTTCATTCTGACACTCATTTTGATTACACACTTCCAGCTTTACAGATTTCCACTTACCAAATCTACAGACCCTCAGCATTCACGCCCTTTAGAAAATGTTAAAAGTTGCTAAGAGCTTATAATGTATACTTCACATGGTATGATTGAGGCACAAAAAAGGCAGAGCGGGAGTAAAGCAAATTAATAGCTTCAAAAGTGGCACCACCAAAGCAAATCGTAAAAAGTCCAATAATTGATAACTTTTCCTGCAAGCCCAGCGAGACACCATAAACAACCTTCTTACTAACAAAGGTAAGTGTGTAACAGGAATTGTATTAGGGACGTGCGACTACGTCCTGCACATTCCATCCATGTTTTCATATTTTCTTTTTCCAATTAGATATTTGGAATATAATTTGTGCCGCTGCCACTGATGTAATAGCGGAGGGGTTTGAATATCAAGAAATTAATGAAAACACCTTTGCTCTCACCAAGGAAATGCATCAAGCGACAAAGTTTACTGCAGTTCACTCTTTAACTACTTCAATACCAGACACATTTACCCCCTCCTGCCCAGGCCAATTTTCAGCTTTCAGCGCTATCACACTTTGAATGACAATTGCGCGGTCAATCAGCACTGTACCAATATGAAATGGTTATTTATTTTCCAACACAAAAAGAGCTTTCTTTTGGTGGTATTTAAATCACCACTGGGATTTTTATTTTTTTTGCTAAACAAAATAAGACAAAAAAAAAAAAAGGGGGGGGGGTGTTTTTTTCCTGTTATAAAATTGTACAAATAATCATTCTGCATAAATTTAGGCAAAATTTTTTTACTGCTACATTTCTTGGATGAAAATACTCGAAATCAGTGTATATTATTTAGTCTGTAGAAATGTTATAGCGTCTACAAACTTTGGTATAGACACATCAGAAAAAAATCAATCCTGATGTACTCGTGGACTGTATCATTTCTCAAGGCTCAAAAATGCCAGGATGGTACAAATACCTTCCAATACTTAGAAAGTAGATGGTCCAAGGTATTTAGTAAGAGGCATTACAAAAAATGACAACTTCAAAAAAACTTGCAACATTTTTTTGGAAAATTAAGAAGTACAGCATCATTACTTCTGTGCCGGTGATCAGTGACACCAACGACAGTATGTACCGTATTTATCGGCGTATAACACGCACCCCAAGTTTAGGAGGGAATTTTAAAGAAAAAAAAAAAAAAAAGAAGGTTTTAGGAGAGAAGTTTAGGGGGAAAAAAAAAAAAAAAAAAAACCACACATTTAAGCGTCATTTGCAGCCTTGCCCAGCGTCATTTGCAGCCTTGCCCAGCGTCATTTGCAGCCTTGCCCGCGAGACAAACCGCGCACGCGCCGCCCTGCTGTTTCGGGAGCGAGCGCAGGGAGGCGGGACTATGAGCGGAGCTGAACAGTCGGCTTCGGCTATTTTCGGCCGCGATCGCCATTTTTCTGCGCCACTCGCTTTTTTTGTCATTTTTGGGGGGGGTATCGGCATATAACACGCACCCACGACTTTCCCCCGATTTTAAGGGGGAAAAAAGTGCGTGTTATACGCCGATAAATACGGTATATAAAAAATATATTTTTTTTTTCTTCAACTTTTTTATTTTTATTTTTTCCATACTAGGGCCAGAGCAATACAGTGTTACCACATTAACACTACTACTCTAGGGAGGTGATCAGGATTTTTTTTTTTTTTTTTACTATCTCTTAGAACAGTGATAATTAAACCCTTTACAACCACTTTAACTTACAATGGATAACCTGCACAGTTTAGGAGATATCTCTGCATTTGCATGTGCCGACGTCATCAGCACATGCGCACTTAAGCAACGGCACATACCGTGATGTCATCGCTGCTCCGGCCAATCACAGCGCCGGAGCCGCAATACCCGGAAGTAACCCCAGGGGAGATGTCGTCCGCCGGATCGAAGAACGAGGACGGCTGCGGGGGCTTCGATCTCAGATAAGTAATTCATACTAGCTCATTATGCCTTTATCTTGCAGGTTTTTTTTTTGAAATTGTTAAAAAGGGTTTACAACCGCTTTAAGCAACCATTTTTTTCTGAATAAAATTCATTCAGTGTGTAGTAATGTTATTAGCTGTGATTGGCCACAGCTAATAACATGGTACAGATCATGGTGACCAAACAGAGATCAACACAATAGTACACAATGAATGGAAGCCATGCATTGTGTGCAATTGTCGTGTCATCTGCTGCGATTGGTCATAGCAGCCGCCCAGTATACTGATCTGGCATCCGCTGTGTCCCATGACAGCACGAAGTGCAGAATGGCGCGATCCTCGGAGGACTGCTGAAAAGAGGTCTGATCCCTCTATTTGGGATCTTTATTGTATGGTCCAGTGGATCTCTGTTTTTCCCTTTATTTACTGTATTTATCGGCGTATAACACACACCTTTTCCCATTAAAATCAGGGGAAATTTGTGGGTACGTTATACGCCGATCCCCCACCGATTGTGAGCTTCTCTGCGGCTTTCGGTGTGCGGCCATTTTTAAACGACAAGCCTGCAACGCCACTGACAAGGCTGCAAATGACTGACAAGGCTGCAATTCAAGGCTGCAGATGGACACTGATCATTCTGCAATGAAAGGAGAAGGCTGCAGATGGACACCAATAAGGCTGCATTGATGGGCATTTAAATGCAAGTTTTTTTTCCTTAAACTTCCCTCCTAAATTTGGGGTGCGTGTTATACGCATATAAATACGGTATATGTTTTTTGCACTGTATTGGGAATTTGTTGGACATTCACAAGATATATGTTTCAGCCGAGTCACTCATTTATGCACTTTTGAAGATTATTTCCAATGAAGCAGGGTTATTTATTGTTGCACTGTTGGAGATTATATATTGGCACTTTATCATTCAGTTGCTTTTCGCTAATTGTGTTCATTCATCCACTGTTTTTGATTTATAATTTTATCATCATATTGTTACACAGGTTAGTTAGCGCCACATACTAATACATTTTTATCTATTTTGAGTTGTGCGAGATTACTTATTTGTGTTGGCAGCTCCTTTCCATTCATATTTGTATTGTAGTTTTGCGCATTAGTTACCCCTTATTTTATACGATCCTGGGAGGACATCATATGATGTACACCCAGAATAGGGGAAGCTCCCCCTCAGCTGTCATTTTACAATAAGCTGGACGGGAAGCAGTTAAAGACTAAAGTTTACCTTAAAAAATAAAAATAAAATATTCAGTGTGATGTAGCAATCTTCCTCCGATGCCCCCTACCATCATAATCTTGTGGTGTGGCGGGGGTTATTAGAATTGAGGAGCTCTTACAGGTACTTATCAAGAGTGCCCAAGTATGAAAGCCCTTTCACCCAGCTCCCCCATTCATAGGGGTAGGATAAGTAATTTTTTTCCTTACAGGTACACTTATGTCCTTATAACACACTGTATAGTCATTTATGCAGGGCAAGGAGTATAGAGATAGTAAATGGAGCATGTATTTTACAGCAAGGTCCACTTCAAAGTCCAAAAAAGCTGGGTACCAGTTATAAAACTTTTTAGGCATACATTGAATTAAAGTCCAATTGTTTTGGCCAAGGGGGTATACTGAAAAACACTTAGTCCCGGTTCACACATATGCGATGCAGGAACCAGCGCGATTCCAGTGCGGGGTCCCACATCGCATGCCACTCGCCGGTGGTTCACACTGACATCTGCGAAACGCTGCGGGTGTCAATGTGAAGTTAATGACACCTCAAATACGTTCGCAGATCGCAGTGCAAACTGTCAAATGGAGCAGAAATCAGATGGCATGGGTGTGAACACCCATGCCATCCGATTCCAGTGTGGACCAAAAAAAAAAAAATAAAAAAAGGGTCCTGCACCATTTTGTTGCGAATACGATGCAATTTCAGCCATACAGTTTGGATGGCTGAATTTGTGTCACATAGACATTGCATATGATCTGCACAGCAATGTGGTGTGAATCACATGCAATGTCTGTCATCGCACAAGTGTGAACCCAGCCTTAAAATGGTTGTACTGCCCGCTTGATAATATTTTACTTACAGGTAAGCCTATAATAAGGCTTACCTGTAAGTAAAATCCCCGGGCGCCAAGTCGCATTGGCGACTAGAGTTAATGACTTGGCACAGCACATCTGGGGTATCCTGTCTCCGTGCGGACCCCCCCCTGTAATCGAGGCCACGGCTTTCTGCAAGCCTATACTTCCTTCTAAGATCTTGGCGCCATCTAGTGGTGGCCGTTGGTATGACATCCAGCAATGGTAATAGAGCCCTGCCTGTAAAAAATTAACCAATCTTAAATTTACACAGGCGACTAGAACCAAAACACACACACAAAATTATATATTATATATTTATATATATATATATATATATATATATATATATATATATATATATATATATATATATATATATATATATATATATATATATATATATATAAAAAATAATAATATTATAATATGTGTATGTATGCTTTGGTTCTAGTCGTCATTCTGTGTAAATTTTAAGATAGCTTTTTTTTTTCAATATAAAAATTAACCATTGTAGGTCGTTAACCACTTGCTTAAACTGGGCACTTAAACCCCCCTCCAGCCCAGATCAATTTTCAGCTTTCGGCACTGACGCACTTTGAATGACAATTGCACGGTCATTCAACACTGTACCCAAATTAAAATTGTATAATTTTTTCCCCTTTGGTGGTATTTAATCACAGCTGGGGTTTTTATTTTTTGCTAAACAAACAATAAAAGATGGAAAATTTAGAAAAAAAAAGAAATCTGGTTTAATAGTTTGTTATAACATTTTGCAAACAGGTAATTTTTCTGCTTCATTGATATGCACTGATGAGGCGGCACTGATGAGGCGGCACTGGTAGGCACAGTTAAGGTGGCACTGATAGGCACAGATAAGGCAGCACGGATGGGTGGCACTGATAGGTGGCACTAATGTGCAGCACTGTTCCTCAGGCACTGATAGTTGGCACAGGTGGGCACTGAGGGGCTGGCAGCAGCTTCCAGTGATTGGGACTGATGTCCCGATCACTGCCGCCGGTGGTCGGCTTTTTTTTTCTCCTCGTGCTGTCAGGGCGAGGAAAAAAAAAATAGCCGATTACCGGCTGTGTTGACATCACGTGATCAGCTGTCATTGGCTGACAGCTGATCACGTGGTAAGGGGTCGGGATCGACCCCTTACTCGGATCGGTGATACAGCGAGTCTCATAGACTCACTGATCACAGAGCGCGCAGCACACGCCCTTCAGGGGGCACGCAGTCCGCTCGTACACGGGACGATGTCATAGGACGTAGTCCCGGCAAAGCAGAACAACGGCTACAGCACGGATCTCAAGAAGTTAAAAAAAAAAAAAAAAAAAAAAACTGGCTCCTAACTTTTTTAGCTGGCTCCTGGATTCAAAGCCCCGATAGAGATCGAGATTAGATAGATAGATAGATAGATAGAATACACACACACACACACACACACATGTGATTCTGCACAGCGCAGCTACCCTGTAGCAGTAAATCTGCTATAGGGCAGTTGGCTAAAAACAGCCACCAATCAGATTCAAACCTGTCCGAACATCTAAATCTAATTGGTGGGTATTGTGGAACAACTTATCTGACCTCTGGCTTCATCAAACCCACCACCTGTCTCTTGATTCCTCCCGTCCACAATATTCAGCTGTAGTTTGTGAAATTCTCCTTTATAAAATGATTGAACTGGATGCCTCTGCTGTTATTTCAACATACAGGAGACCAGATCTATCATTTAGTAGTGCTATACTGTGTATTCTCCATCACGTTCACAGACAACCTGCAAGACATTACTTTGCTATGCTTCCATTAATGCCACCCAATTGAAATAATGAAAAGAATTTCTTTATACCTGTACCTGCGATGGGTCGTTGACTCTCAGCGTGACCACGTCTTCACTAGTATATTTGATGAACAAATGACTTTCATCCAGTAGCTGCATCTTCCACATACGGAGCTGCCGCAGCTGATCAAAGTACTGGAAGAAACGTCTTTTAGCTATAGCGCTGCCATCTTGTTCTGCTCTCCTCCACAAATACACCAGCAGTCTGTGCTTCAACGAGTTAATGAACGGCTCTTTGTACAAGTTTGCCATTCCGGTTTGAGTTTCGCGTTGCACTTCGGGGTAAACAGCTGACAATATTAAAAGGTCATCCTCATAGCAGAAACGACCTATTGTGCGTACATCAATGAAAGTCCCCTCTGAGGTCACCTGAAAAACATGAATTGTTTGCTGTTGCACAGAAAGGATTGCCAATATGTTTTTGTACAAATAGAGGCCCTGATTGTGTGACAGAATGATTTTATCACATTTAAAGGTCCTTGAGTCGCAAAGTTTGCCGGTATGAAGGTCTATTATATGAAGAGAATAGTCCTCCAGTGGGGATCTAGGATTGGGGGTGACGGACTCGCTGTTGCGGTAGATTTCATAAAAAGGCGGATAGGGCTCTTCGGGAAGATAGGCTGCCGATCCCACAATGACATAGCGACAGTCGTCCGTAAATAAACTGCATTCGCGATTCAAGTGCTCCCCATTAGAAGCCACGTTAGTGATATGAAGAAGTACAAAGAACCGCTCAAACAAGCGTCCCCTAATGTTCACCGACCTCTGGTCATTCGAATTTGCCAAAATTTCTCCTTCATACCCGTTCAGAAGATCTTCTGCTGCCTGGCAGCCTTGGTACTCGTAGATCTCTAAGGAGGTCTGGTCTGAAGAAAACGCAATGAAATATCTGCCATCGGGGGAGAATTTGCGAAGGAAACAAGGTGGTTTCTCCACATTGACGACTGTAAAATTGGGAAAGACGTTCTGGTGGAAAATACGAACTTGGTGCCAATGGGACCCTGGCTTCCCGGAACTGATTTTCCTACGCTCCAGGCGGTGAATTACATTTTGGTTCTGGATTCTCCGAGGTCTTATTGTAGGGATGTCATGATCCATCATAAACATAACTTCATCTTACTGAAAAAGAAGCACAAAATTTACATTTTATCGTTATTTATTGTGGCTACTTTACTTTATTTACGCAGCGCTTTACATATATATTGTACATTCACATCAGTCCCTGCCCTCAAGGAGCTTACAGTCTGGTCCTAGTATGTGTGAGTTAGGGACCGTAATACAGGAGCCTTCTGGACACTTGTTTACATGTAAAAATAAAAAATAAAAAATCTGTATTTTTTTTTTTACTAGAAAATTTACTAAGGCTATTTTCAAACAGAAAGCGTCTGACGTCGGTGGTAAAGCGCCGCTAGTTTTAGCAGGCTTTTCAGCCGCTAGCGGGACGCGTTTCTAGCAGCCGAAGGGTTAAAAGCGCCCGTTTTGCGGCGCTGACAAAATGCTTTGCAGGTATTTCGGCAGTGCTGCCCATTCATTTCAATGTGTATACACTGCTCCCAAACTGCCCCAAAGATGCTGCTTGCAGGACCTTTTTTTCCCCATCCCGCAAGTGCACCGCCCCAGTGTTAAAAGCACTCGGCCCTTCACACTGGGGAGGCATAAGAGGCGCTTTTCAGGTGCCACTTTTAGCATGAATATATATATAAAAAAAGCAGAGGCCCTACAAAATAAATTGGTGGGTGTTGCATTTTTTTTATGTCACACGGTATTTGCACAGAGATTTTTCAAATGCAATTTTTTAAAAAAAAATTTAATAAAAACACACTTTTTTGAATTTTAATGAAAAAATAAATAAAATAAAACCACATAATACAGAACTCGATTATTTAGTAAAATATAAAATATGATGTTACGACAAGTAAATAGATATTAAAAACATGTCACTCTTTAAAACTACGCACGATAAACAACGTACATTTTGCTATCCATAAACGATGCTTTAAAAGCCTTTACAGGTTACCACTTTAGATTTACAGACGAGGTCTACTGCTAGAATTACTGCCCATGATCTGACATTTACATTTTATGTGTGGGATGATCGCTGTTTGCGTGCATGCGAGACTGGCGCATACGTTTGCATTTGCACGCGAAAACACAAAAAAGATAGGGGCACGGCACTTTAAAAAAAAAAAAAATAATAATTTTATTATTAATTTATTTTTATGTTTTTTCAAATCACATTTATTGCCGTCATGAGGAATGTAAACATCCTTCTGACAGCAATAGCCATGCGACAGGTACGATTTACAGACAGATCTGGGGTCTATAAGACCCCAAATCTCTCCTCTGCACTTAAAAGCATTTAAATAACTGTTTTTGAATGCTTTTGATTTCTTTAAAAATGGCGCCATTGACATCCGTGTAAACCAGTCAGGTGATCGCTTACGGGATACCATAGTGTCCCGTAAGGTCCTGGCTTTGTTCGGTTGTCCGACCAGCCGGCAGAGGTGCCATCTGGTTGCTTGAGTCAGCCAGTGGGACGGAAGAGCCTGCGCAAGCCCTAAGGCTGCATTCACACCTGAGCGTAGCTTTTCAGGCAGAAAATCGCGCGAATTGCGGCGTTTTTTTACCGCGATTTGCGGCGTTTTTTTACCGTGTTTTGCCGCAAATTTTGTGCAGAGCAAAAGGTCACCAATGTAAAAAGAATAAAAACGCCCAAATCTGCCCGATTCGCGCGACAAAAAAGGTTCCGGAACTTGTTTGAGCTTCAGGCGTAGGGCTTCAGGCGTTTGGGAGTGGAGATGTGAACCATCTCCATAGAGAATAATGTATTTTTTCCCCTCTAGCGTTTTGTAGCTTCAGGCTTCAAGCTACAAAACGCTCAGGTGTGAATGCAGCCTAAATGCGGGGACAGTAAAAACAGTAGGGGGATGATGCAGTTGCAGGCATCATGCCGGGATAACCACAGAAGGTCTAGCAATGTATGGGTACGTCGCAGGTTGTTAAGTGGTTCACCTACCAGCATGTCTGGAGTGTGGGAGGAAACCGGCACAAGGAGAACATGCACAATCCAGTCAGGTAGTGTCATGGTTGGGATTTAAAATGGACGATCCTAGTGCTGCCAGGCAGAAGTGCGAACCACATAGGCACTGTGTTTAGGACAGGGAGCACCATCAAAATCAAAACAAAGGTGGAAGAAGCAGTATGGCAACGCAAGATCACATCAGGGATTTCTGCTGATGAAACAGTATCAAAACAATAAAGATTATTTAGTATTATGTCATTCATATAAAAAAAAAAAAAAAAAAAACAATATCATTGAAGAAACCCCCATTTAGTACATAAATAAATTAATTGAAATATGCCCTTTTAAATGCTAGCTTCAATCACAGTATGTTTATTCTAATTAAATCAGACAACAAATCGGATTAATAAAGAAAAAGCCCAGCTGGAGTGATGGAAACAATGAATAAAGCTGCAGCTGTCATCAGTGTTATATTTCATGCACTCTGGGCCTGGGCCAGCCAGAGGTTTAGGCAAGTTAACTGTAGCCGTATCCATCTCCTCCCCAACCAAAAAAAAAAAAAAAGCCAAATTCTGACTAAACTAAAAACGGTTACAATGGGGAAGATTTACTAAAACCGAAGCACTCAGAATCTGGTGTAGCTGTGCATAGTAACAAATCAGCTTCTAACTTCAGCTTGTTCTATTAAGCTTTGACAACGAGCCCCCGTTCACATTGGAGCCATTTGACACGACAAATCGAAGTCTATTGCCGGTGTCTTGCCGAGTTGGTTCCCCTGGCGGATTGGTATCTCTCTGTACTGCGCAGGCGCAGTACGAACGACTAGGCATCTACGAACGACTAGGAAATTGCCGAACCTAAACAGATGCCAGTGAAGTTTACACCGCACAGCTGATTTTGTTCGTTTAAAAAAAAAAAATGTTTACAAAAATACACTCCTAATTGAAAGGAAAAACCCCAGATAACACAGGTTTTCTATTACTCTCCTCTATATCCAGAGCTAAACGATTTATTTTTATTTTGCCTTTGCCCCTTGCTTAGAGTCATAATAGACCCGCCCCTTAGTTAGACTCCCCTTGCAAAGTAGCGTGAGCATCGGGAGCGTGCGGCATCGTCTCGTACACAGAATGCGCGTGCGCGGTGTACACTTCACTCGCATCTGTTTAGGTTCGCCAATTTTCGGAAATTTCGCTGCGCATGCGCAGTACAGATCTGTACTAATCCGCCAAGGGGAACCATCTCGGCAGAACACCGGCAACAACACTGTCCCGAACAGTGCAACGCCGCACTGATTTCCAAAAGTAGTTCCTGCACTACTTTTGGCGACTTTGGGGGGCAATTTCAATAGACATCTGTACAGGAACCCACACAGATGTCTTTCAAATCACCTCTGAACTCACTGAAATACAGGTTTGAAAAAAGTAAAAGATATTGGGGGGGTTATTCAAAATTGTCCCTCCTCTTTTGTTTATAGCGCAAAAAAATAAAAACCGCAGAGGTGATCAAATACCACCAAAAGAAAGCTATATTTTTTTAGAAAAAAAAAAAAAAAGGATGTCAATTTTATTTGGGTACAACACCGCACTGCAATCGTCAGTTGAAGCGTTGCAGTGCTGTATCACAAAAAAACGGCCTGGTCAGGAATCAATCCCTGTGTGTTAAAGCTGAATTCCAGGTATAAATAGTTTTTGCATAGTTAGATATCCATCTCTAACTATGCAAAAAATATTTATACCTTTTTATTAATATTTTTTTCTGGGGGAATCAACCAGGTTTTATATTTATTATATATACACACATATACATATATACACACACACACACACACACACACACAGTATACTGTTGGTAAAAGAATATAACTATATGGAAGACTGCCCTCTATATCTTCTACCCCCCCCTGTGCCACAGGAGTGATAAATAAATAGTTAAACCAGTGAAGGAATAAGTAATTAAATAATCAAGTGAAAAATCAGACAGCTGCTACTTATGTGTATATAAAAGTGTAAGGCCCCTTTCACACATGCGGACCGTTCGTCCGTTTTTTCATACGTCTGTTTACGGATGAAAACGGACATTAATGCTTGTCTATGGGATAGCGGACGTTAGCGGATGATAATCCGCTAACGTCCGTTAAGGTCCGTTTTTCTGAACGGAAGAAGACCCTATTTTGTCTTCCGTAAAAAAAACGGAACGGACGAAAAACGGACATTAGCGGATGATCCGTTCACATCCGATCTGCTGACATCCGTTTTTCATCAAAAAAATTCCCATAATTCATGAAAAACTGTTTTAAAAAAAAAAAAAAAAAAAACGGATAAAAAAAAAAAAAAAACGGACGTAATTGGATGAAAAACGGACGAAAAACGGAAATGAAAACTGATGTTTACTGACAACAACTGATGATAAAAAAGCGTGACTGAACTGATCTAATGTACGGTCCGCATGTGTGAAAGGGGCCTAAAATCTGCAATTCAACCTAAAAATAAACTATAAATAGGATAAATTAGTAGCGCTAGTATATAATAATAAAGTATATAATATACAAATTTCAGAGTATATAAAACAAAAGGTGCTATATAAATAACTAAACCTATAGTTCAATAGCAACAGTGTATCTAATTCACCCAGTGACAAGTGAAAAAAAGTTCATATATGCAAAAGTCCAAACTGTAAATAAATTGAGGTAGATGATTTTCAATGCGTCTTCAAAAAAAAAAAAAACTTCAAACTTGAATCTTCAAAAAAAAAAAAAAAAAAAAAAATTTAATCTGCCACCACACCACGTGTTTGTGATCTCACTCCCTCTGAAGAGCGCACTCACCAGTTCACAGTGCCTCACACTCTCGTGTTTGGCAGCAGCGTGTTTTACCCACTCCAGGGGTTAATAGTGATCATCAACTTGCTTTTGCTTGTTTATCTCTCAATGTGGTTCCATATGTAAAACAATAAATAAATAAGTGATTTCAAATGATAAAAATAAGCCTTCAATAAAAACACAGCAAGCCAAACTGAACTGGTATACAGGTGTGCTACGGCCACGGCGGACCAGAAGTATGCGCACCAGCGAAGTGTCTCACCAACTTCTAAGTGTCAACCTCTGGCAGTGATGTAGCTTCTAAATGGAGTGACGTCTCATATAAATACAGTATTACTTGCTCTGTAGCCTCGTTCCCGACATGTTTTGTCGCATGGACTTATTCATGGGTTTGGCTACACAGCGCATCTCACAGTGATTTATAGTAGTTGAATAGCTAGTCACATGTGTGCATGAGACCATGTGACGTGCTGTGTGCACGCATATGCTAATTCATACACATGCTCGCACATGGTTCCATGTATCGGCATTCATAAAATATCAACAAATGCATAATTGTGCTAAGGAAATGCCATTAATTGCTTATTGGCACGTGCTTGTTGTACAATTTGCTTAAATATTTGGGGATATAGCCAAGCGTTACCTTATCTGTTATTAGCACTGACTTCAGTGCAGAGTGTAAATCCCAGTGTCCTGTACAATGTGAGGGTTCTGGGATAACTGATACTTGTGCTTGCCCGCGCACCGATCCGTGCGCATAACGTGCACATGCGCAGTCTCCGTGTGCACCGCATCAGCGCAGCTCTCGCGTGAGACACTTCGCTGGTGCGCATACTTCTGGTCCGCCGTGGCCGTAGCACACCTGTATACCAGTTCAGTTTGGCTTGCTGTGTTTTTATTGAAGGCTTATTTTTATCATTTGAAATCACTTATTTATTGTTTTACATATGGAACCACATTGAGAGATAAACAAGCAAAAGCAAGTTGATGATCACTATTAACCCCTGGAGTGGGTAAAACACGCTGCTGCCAAACACGAGAGTGTGAGGCACTGTGAACTAGTGAGTGCGCTCTTCAGAGGGAGTGGGATCACAAACACGTGGTGTGGTGGCAGATTCAAGTTTTTTTTGAAGATTCAAGTTTTTTTTGAAGACACATTGAAAATCATCTATCTCAATTTATTTACAGTTTGGACTTTTGCATATATGAACTTTTTTTCACTTGTCACTGGGTGAATTAGATACACTGTTGCTATTGAACTATAGGTTTAGTTATTTATATAGCACCTTTTGTTTTATATACTCTGAAATTTGTATATTATATACTTTATTATTATTATATACTAGCGCTACTAATTTATCCCATTTATAGTTTATTTTTAGGTTGAATTGCAGATTTTACACTTATATATACACAGTATCTCACAAAAGTGAGTACACCCCTTACACATTTTTGTAAATATTTTATTATATCTTTTCATGTGACAACACTGAAGAAATTACACTTTGCTACAATGTAAGTAGTGAGTTTACAGCTTGTATAAGGCCCCTTTCACACTGGGGCGGGGAGCTAAATATAGCGCTGCTTTACCGTCGTTTTAGCCGCGGTATTCGGCCGCTCGCAGTGCGGTTCACCCCCCGCGAGTGGCCGAAAAAGGGGTTAAAGACCCCCCGCAGAGCGCCACCGTAGCGGCGCTATTGCCACGGTTTCCCATTCAAATCAATGGGAAAGGGGGGTATAGGAGCGGTGAATACACCGCTCCAAAGATGCTGCTAGCAGGACTTTTTTTGCCGTCCTGCTAGCACGCCGCTCCGGCTTTCACACTGGAGTGAATGGGACCGGATTTTTTCAGGCGGTATACAGGCGCTATTTTTAGCGATGTACCGCCTGAAAAAACGCCCCAGTGTGAAAGGGGCCTAACAGTGTAAATTTGCTGTCCCCTCAAAATAACTCAACACACAGCCATTAATATCTAAACCACTGGCAACAAAAGTGAGTACACCCCTAAGTGAAAATTTCCAAATTGGGCCCAAAGTGTCAATATTTTGTGTGGTCACCATTATTTTCCAGCACTGTCTTAAAGTGGTTGTAAACCCTTACAAACCACTTGGACCTACAGGTAAGCCTAGATTAAGGCTTACCTGTAGGTCAAAGAAATATCTCCTAAACCTACACGGTTTAGGAGATATTTGGCAAAAGACAGGCACCGCTGTCTATGGCGCATGCGCCGTAGACAGCGGTGCGAGGTGCACTGAGAAAGCCGCTCTCAACAGCGATATGCCATGAGTGGTGGCTCCGTCAAATGACAGCGCCGGAGATCCACCAAGAAGATGGAGGCTCCGTGCACAAGGGGACCAGTAATGTAAGTAACTGAGTTAAAATAAACAAACAGAGTTACTTAACGCAGTTACTTTAGAGGGTAACGAGTAATCTAACTGATTACTCTTCCCCTCATGGTAACAGTTACCATTACTTGGTCGGCATTACCGCAATTACATCTACCGCCACTAGATGGCAGTAGTGTAATTCTGGTGTCCTGACGAAAAAGTTCCCCCGCCGGATAAGGACCCCCCTGTACTGTGCAGGCACAGCGCTTGCGCATTACGGACTACGGCGCTTACGAAAATTTCCGAACCTAAACAGCTCTGAGTGAACTCTACACCGCAGTTAACATGCAATTGTACGAGGCGATGCCGCACGCTCCCGATGCTCGTGCTACTCGGCAAGGGGCGGGTCTAGCATTACTGTAACCAAAGGGCGCATTTATTATTATGCATCGAGCTCTGCCCATTAATTTAACATTCACCCTCTTCTGTAGCCATCAGACTCTTACACGATATAATAATAATAGACCCGCCCCTTGCTTACACGCTATAACAGATCTGCCCCTTGGTTAGAGTAATAATAGAGCAGCCCCTTGGTTACACGATTTATAGCAAAAAAATGTATATGTGTATATAACTGAGTTACTATAAACGCAATTACTTTTTGGGAGAAGTAATTTGTAACTTAACTAATTACTTTTTTAAAGTAAGATGACCAACACTGAAGGTGACAGTGGTGACATCGCTGGCTCCTGTGTCAGGTAAGTGACACATAATGGACTACTATGCGATGCATAGTAGTCCATTATGCTTTACCTTTGCAGGGAAACAAAGAGGAAGTAAACCCATTAGGGTTTACTTCCTCTTTAACCCTCTTGGGCATGGAGTTCACCAGAGCTCCATAGGTTGCCACTGGATTCCTGTTCCACTCCTCCATGACGACATCACGGAGCTGATGGATGTTAGAGACGTTGCGCTCCTCCACCTTCTGTTTGAGGATGTCCCACAGATGCTCAATAGGGTTTAGGTCTGGAGACATGCTTGGCCAGTCCATCACCTTTACCCTCAGCTTCTTTAGCAAGGTAGTGGTCATCTTGGAGGTGTGTTTGGGGTCGTTATGTTGGAATACTGCCCTGTGCCCAGTCTCTGAAGGGAGGGGGATCATGCTCTGCTTCAGTATGTCACAGTACATGTTGGCATTCATGGTTCCCTCAATGATCTGTAGCTCCCCAGTTCCGGCAGCACCCATGCTGCCCCAGACCATGACACCCCCACCACCATGCTTGACTGTAGGCAAGACACACTTGTCTTTGTACTCCTCACCTGCCTACCGCCACACATGCCTTACACCATCTGAACCAAATAAGTTTATCTTGGTCTCATCAGACCACAGGACATGGTTCCAGTAATCCATGTCCTTAGTCTGCTTGTCTTTAGCAAACTGTTTGTAGGCTTTCTTGTGCATCATCTTTAGAAGAGGCTTCCTTCTGGAGCGACAGCCATGCAGACCAATTTGATGCAGTGTGCGGCGTATGGTCTGAGCACTGACAGGCTAACCCACCCCTTCAACCTCTGCAGCAATGCTGGCAGCACTCATACGTCTATTTCCAAAGACAACCTCTGGATATGACGCTGAGCACGTGCACTCAACTTCTATGGTCGACCATGGCGAGGCCTGTTCCGAGTAGAAACTGTCCTGTTAAACCGCTGTATGGTCTTGGCCACCGTGCTGCAGCTCAGTTTCAGGGTCTTGGCAATCTTCTTATAGCCTAGGCCATCTTTATGTACAGCAACAATTCTTTTTTTTTAGATCCTCAGAGAGTTCTTTGCCATGAGGTGCCATGTTGAACTTCCAGTGACCAGTATGAGAGAGTGAGAGCGATAACACCAAATTTAAAACACCTGCTCCCCATTCACACCTCAGACCTTGTAACCCCAATGAGTCCCATGACACAAATGTACACTGTTATACAAGCTGTACACTCACTACTTTACATTGTAGCAAAGTGTCATTTCCTCAGTGTTGTCACATGAAAAGATAGAATAAAATATTTACAAAGATGTGAGGGGTGAGAGATAGAGATATATATACATACATATATACACACACACACACACACACACACACACACGGGCTATTACTGATTAAAATTTTCGCGTTCGATCAATTTTTTTTTTTTTCAAATCTATTATAAAACGCACATACAGATCCAACTACTTTTAGATGATCTCCTTGCATTGCAGCTCTGCATTAGTCAGTGGTAAATGTGGTATGCATTATATACAATCACCCGACACTAGTTAGTTTCCACAATCCATGACTTAACTTCACAGTTCACACAAATACGTTTTAAATTCAAACTGTAGCACTGACGTAAGTCATTTTTTTTTCCACAGTAGTGTGACAATCCCTCCACCTCCGATCTAACTAATCACTCTCACCTTATGGCATGGACCCCTGTGCAAACAGGTGGTCATGCAAGTGGGTATCAAAAGGGTTAACACGGACCATAAACTTCTCTCACGTCTCCTTAGATCTCAGCAAAGACGTCAGGTCATGGGTAGAAAGAAAAGATCTAAGTGCTCACCGCTTAAGTATAAGATTACATTTTTGTGTTCAAACACAAACTACTCACATAAAGATGATAAAAACACAGCATGTAAAGCCGACAATCGTGTTAGTTCCGGAAACTCGTAGGGAAGCGAGTGACGTCATGCATAGCTCCTCCCCCGTACGCGTTACGTTCAATCAGAACTTCGACGTCACCTGACTCCTCCCCCTTCCCTTCATTAGCAGACGGAGGCACTCGGGAAGGAGTCCGGTGATGACGATGTCTGTGATGTCACCGGATCTCCAACGGAACTCCCTGAAGCCGGCGGAGAGGTGAGTACCAATCAAAAATTATTAAATCGAGGAATTAGTCTTTAAATCTCTCTCTCTCGCACACACACACACACACACACACACACACACACACACACACACGTTGATCCCCAGAAAATCTGGGAATCATTGTAGTAGGCAACACTAACACAGTGATCACTGCTAGCTTTTGGATCCTGTGCCGAGTGATTGCCTTGCTGCTTAGTAAACACAGGAAGTTGACATTCGCACCATTCACAGAACACTTTTCTCAACGTTCTTTAGTTGAGCAAGGTGCAGATCGTGGCATCACTGACATTGCAGCACCTAATACAGTGATGGTCAACTTACAGAGGGATCAGAAAGCAATACAAGTATGCATGTCCATTCCTTAACTATGCAAATGTACAATGGGGATAGAAAAGAATCACCCCCCCCCCTTTTAAATAATCACATTTAGCTTTGCAGCCTCAAATGAAGACAGATACTGTTTTTGTTTTATCCAGCTGCATTTACTGTGCTACTTAGAACACCAACAGGTCAGAATTTAATAAAAAAAAAAAAAAAAAAAAACAGAATCACAGTTGGAAAAAGGATCCCCCCCCCTAAAAATTACTTGGAAACTCAATCAGGTGTAGCTAATCACCTTCTCAATGGTGCACAAAGCCATTTGACTTTCAACTGTGATCATTTGATTAGCTCAGCATGAAAAGAACTTTCCTGGAGCATTTCAGTCCCTGGTAGTGCAACTGAAGCAATCAATCAACTATGGATGGCGAGGCACGGTCGCTAGGATAAAGTTGTGGACAGGCAAAAATCAGGAGATGGATACAAAAAATAAAAAAATTCAAATGCCTTATTAATACCTAGAAGCACAGTGAAGTCTATTATTAAGAAGTGGAAGGTATTTGGTACAACACAGACCCTCCCTGGATCAGGACGTCACTCCAAACTGGATGAAAGAGCCAGGAAGAAAACTGGTCAGAGAGGAGACCAAGAGGCCTACAGCAGCTCTGTAGCAGTTGCAGGAATTTATGACAGAGTGGTCATTGTGTGCATGTGACAAGAATTTCACAAATGTGGCTTGTATGGGAGGGGTGCAAGAAAAAAGCCACATGCAGTCACCACTGAGCTTAGCCAAAACGCACCTTGAAGATTCCAAGGCCACATGGAAAAGGGTCTTATGGTCAGATGAGACAGAAATTTGGTATCAACGCCAATCGATATATCTGGAGGAAACCCCATACAGCTCGTCATCCAAATAACGCCATTCCTACAGTAAATCAAATCATGGAGGTGGTAATATCCTGTTATGGGGGGGGGGGGGGGTGTTTTCCACAACAGGGACTGTCAGGATAGAAGGAAAAAATGGATGCAGCAAAATTCCATCAAATTCTTGAGGAAAATCTGCTACCCTCTGCCAGCACACAGCAATAATGACCACACAGAGGTTGAAGGAGAAAAAGGTGTATGTCCTTGCATGGCCTAGTCAGAGCTCAGACTTAAACCCCATTGAAAATCAGTAGAATGACTTGAAGACTGCAGTCCACAAACAATCACCATCAAATTTAACTGAACTTGAGCAGTTCTGCAAAGAAGAGTGGGCAAATATTGCAAAGTCTAGATGTGCAAAGTTAGTAGAGACAAATCCCAACAGACTAAAGGCTGAAATGAAAGCAAAAGGTGGTCCAACAAAATACTGACATAAGGGGGGGTGATCCTTTTTCCAACTCCATGATTCCATTTTTGATTTGTTTGTTTTTTTCTGACATGGTGTTATATCTTTCACTTGGATGTTACAAGTTGCACTAGTAATTACAGCTAGATACAACAAAAACATTTTCTGTCTTTGTTTCAGACTGCAAAGCAACAAAATGTGATTATTTAAAAAAAAAAGGGGGGTGATTCTTTTCTATACCTACTACACATAAAAAAAAATCCATATCAGTATACTGTACATACAAGCTGCTTGCTATGGCGGCCCCGTGAAAAACTGACAGACAGACCTGATTGGATCGCTCCTGTGTTAAAAGGGGCCTTAGATGTGAAAACTACATTTGTTTTCACTTTTCAAGAACCTTTTGAGCAAGTACAGAAAAAAAATGCATCAATCTTATCGCTTCCTGTAAGCGCACACAAGGTTATCTTCCTTTTGTAAACTGACAACTTCCCCACAAACCCTCTGATGGAGATGAGGAGAGAAGGACATGTTTGAGATCCAGCTCAGGTGACAACCACGGCTCCCTCCACAGACACAGTAGAGCGAGTGACTGTATCCCCCCACAGGCAGAAAGTCTGTTATTTGCAGGGTCACCAGATGAAAATGAAGAGGGGAAAAAAAAGCCTGATAGAAGATCGATGAAGCCACCATACAGCAATATATTTCTTGTTTTTAGGTTTAGATTAGGGCTGAAACAACTAATCGATTAATCAACAGCTAATCGATTATGAAATTAATCGTTTACTATTTTCATAAATCGATTAAATCGGCCAGTAATATAATGGGGGTAAAAAAAATAAAAAATAAAATGAGCCCTTTATAGTACAAAAAGAGCAAATAATCACTACTGTAAATGTTACTTTCACAGTTTTACGGTAAAAAAATGAAACCCTTACAGTAGTGATTATTTGCTTTTTTTGTACTATAAAGGGCTAATTTTAGTTATTTTTTTTAACCCCATTATGTTACTAAACGTCTTAGACCTGGTTCACATCTATGTGTTTTTTGGTGCTTTTTGCAGAAACGTACTACAGTTCATTTACATGGTTTCCTATGGGACACGATCACATCTACCCTTTTTTTAGCTGCTGCGTATTTGGAAAGAGTCAGGGACTTTTTTTTTTAACGCAAAACTTTTTTTTGGTTCAATATACTTCAATGGAGAAGCGGCAGAAAAGCATGTAATGTGTTTTTGCAGCAATTTGTGTTTTTTATTCTGCCCAACAACAAATTGGGCAAAAAACAGTATGTCTCCTCTAATAGTGTATACAGTATATCTCCTCTAATAGTGTATACAGTATATCTCCTCTAATAGTGTATATACAGTATATCTCTTCTGTCTGTTATTCTCAGAGTGGATTTGATATTTTGCTCCCTAACCATATAGTTGGTTGTTTATATTTACCACTGCATAGATATATTTAAGAATAAATTGCCTTTTTTTTTTAAACTTTACATATTAACTAAATTATACACCACACATTTTTTTAAGGTTTTTAGCCGATTATTCGAAACAATAATCGGCCAACTAATCGATTATGAAAATAATCGTTAGTTGCAGCCCTAGTTTAGATATGCTTTAATACAGGGCTCAAAATTTCAAGTCCTGAGCTACTAGCCAGGTCTCAAGGGGTACTCGCCACCAATTGCCCCACCCAACCCTTACCCTGTCCCGCCCCTAATAACGCCATCATAAATTATCTCATTGCAGCGTAACCTGTGCCCATCATTGCAGCCTCAACGTGCCCACCATTGCAGCCTCACCGTGCCCCAATTGCAGCCTCACCGTGCCCCCAATTGCAGCCTTGCCAGGGCGGACGGATCATGATGAGTTAGATGTGAGCCATGGAATCGCCAAGCGGTAAAACACGCCGTAACAGCTGACATTGATACTGTCTCCACTCTGCTCACTCTCACACAGCCCCGCCTCCTCCTAACCCTGCGCCTGTAATAGACAGAACGCGGGTCCAATGCGGGGATGCATTCTGGCTATTACCACTGGGAGAAGGGCTCCTGATCAACTCCAGTCGCCCACTCCTGTCGCCCACCCCCCCCCCCCCCACTCCCAGGCAGCCCAGCTCCTCACCAGCCCTCATTTTACACACATGCGAGTAGGCGAGTGGAAAATTTGAGGGCTGCTTTAATGTATGCGTTATTTCTGGGCTCAACAAACCCCAGGCACCAGGTTGCCATGGAAACTAGAAGTTTTGTGCTGGCGCCTGAGGTGCCGCCTGAATTCTCCATCTTTCTTTGCTCATCTGTGGGTGTCAACGGGTAGAGGAGAGGGAGGAGAGCGCACACACGTCTGCTCTCCTCCCCTTCTAGTTGTTGACCCGGAAGTGAAGTGTGTCACTTCCAGGTTTCCGTTCAGAATTTCCCCGGCCATCAAGGCCGGGAATTATTGTAATGCAGTGTGATGCGCATTACATTACATTCACGGGAGCACAGGGGAGACATCCAGGGTCTTTTAGACCCCAGATGTCTCATTTAAGAAAGCCTGTCAAAAAAAAAAATAAAAAAAAAAAAAATTGTAAAAAAAAATTAAAAAAGTTACACCCAAGGACATAATATTCCCCCCCAACCCCACATATATGCACGTACAAACGTAAACGCACACAGCGGGCGCCTGTGCCTGAAAACGTTGATTGCAAAGCCGGAATCGGCTTTGGTTAGGTCTCGGATCTAGTAGCCCGGAAGCAATGTCATGACATCCCCTCCGGATTACTGAAGACCTAAAAGGCGCCAAATTTTTTCAAAATTTACAGCATTCAAAATAACTTGGCGTTTTGAATGCTTTTAAGTGCAAAGGAGGGAGTTGGGGTCTCAGACCGCAGATCCCTCCATAAAGAGTACCTGTCACCGGCTATTACTGTCACAAGGGATGTTTAACATTCCTTATGACAGCAATAAAAGCAATCAGAATTTTTTCAAAAGGGACAGCGTAAAAAAAAAAAAAAAAAAAAAAAAACATAAATAAGATTTTTTTTTATTTAAAAGCACCCCATTCCTCCGCGCAGAAGCAAACACATGCGCAAGTTGTGCCCGCAAATGTAAATATTGTTTAAACCACACACGTGAGGTGTCGCCGTGATCGTTAGAGTTAGAGCAATAATTCTAGTGCAAGACCTCCTCTGTAACTCTAAACTGGTAACCTGTAAACATTTTTAAGTACCAAAGTTTGTTGCCATGCCACATGTTAGGAATCTATTTACTCGGCATAACATCATCTTTCACATTATACAAAAAAAAATTGGGCTAACTTTACTGTTTTTTTTTTTATTCATGAAAGTGTATTTCTTCCAAAAAAAATTACATTTGAAAGACCACTGCGCAAATACAGGTTGACATAAAATATTGCAACAATTGCCATTTTATTCTCTAGGATCTCTGCTAAAAAAAAAATAATTTTTATAAAATATATATATATATATATATATATTTTTTTTTTTTTTTTTTTGGGGGGTTCCAAGTAATTTTCTAGCAAAAAATTACAGATTTTGGGTATCTATTTATTTACTTGGTGCAACCTCGGCTTTTATATTTTAACAAAACATTTGGTCATTTATTGCATTTTTGTGCCCCCTAAAATTTGTGTTTTTTTTTTACTGAAGTGCTGTGTCTCTGAGACCTGTGCGATAATATTGTGTGAAATTAAAAAATTGGAACTATTTTATTCTTCAGCCCAGTGATGGCGAACCTTGGCACCCCTGATGTTTTGGAACTACATTTCCCATGATGCTCTGGCACTCTGCAGTGTAGCTGAGCATCATGGGAAATGTAGTTCCAAAACATCTGAGGTGCCAAGGTTCTCCATCACTGCCCTAGGGTGTCTGCCTTTAGAAAATACAGAACGTTTGGAGATTTTATGTAATCTTCAGGTCTAAAATGATTTTTGTTTTAAACGTGTGCAAAAAAAAAAAAAAAACGGCTCTGGCTGTGAAAGGGTTAAAGGAGACGTTCACCTTCGGGGAACAGATTACATGTTCTAACCGTATAGTTAAAAGAAAAAAAAAAAAAAAAAAAACTGTCTCCTAACATTTTTTAGCTGGCTCATAGATTCAAAACAAATCCGTCTAGTCCTGTGTTATTTATTAACTCAGTATCATATTATATGGTGTTTGTATGCACTCATTGTGTGTTTAGTGATATTTTTTTTTTTTTTTAGATAATTATTGGGTAAGCATTTGCAAATATAAAATGGGATGTACTAGGGCTGTGGTGAAACTATAAATACCAACATGTCACTGGGTGTCATCATGCCTGTGGCTGCCAGAGTCTTGCAAAGCCTCATGGGACTTGTAGTTTCACAGCAGCTGGAGTGCCAAGGTTGCCCCCCCCCCCCCCCCCGGGATCTACAAACCAAGGCTACTTCTGCTTCTTATTGCTGCTGGTCAGGAATCCTCATCCAGCAATCAGCTTCCCTGCACAGATTCAAACAGGAAAGCCTCACTTAGAGTCCACTCAGGGTTCTAATTCTTAACTGAAACCCAGATGAAGGTTGTCTTTTAATACAATATCAATAAATACATTTGGACTCCTGTCTTTTGGTCTGGTGCTCCTTCCATACATGCACATCTTATTCAGGGATTGGCCCAGCGCTGGGTAAAAATACCCAGTACTTCCAGGTAAGAAGGATGAAACTACCCTTATGGGAAAATACCCAGTTCTTCCAGGTAAGGAGTACGCGTCTCTCCTGTGACAGGGATTGGTGCATTGTTGTCACATATAAGGTAAGGAGTATGTGCTCAATCCAATCACCTCTTGTGGCGGGGATCGCTCCATCCATGGCATAAATGCCCAGTACTTGTAGGTAAAGAGAATGAACTCGTTCTGATCATCTCCTGTGACGCAGATGAGCCCAGCACTGTCACAGAGAGGTAAGTGGTCAGTACTTCCAGGTAAGGAAGATGTGACTCACTCTGGTCCTCTCCTCTGGTGGGATTGGCTCATTGTTGTCACGTGGTGGTGAATTCCCAGTACTTCCAGGTATGGAGCACATCTCTCCCCCATCTTCTCCTGTGATGGGATTGGCCCAGCACTGTCACATGGGGTCAGGCACACATCAGTCAGCTCTGATCTCTCACAGACCCCTCGCTTCCCTGCATATTGTCCCCACCCCATGACCACCAGTGGCGCTCCCCCATCTGGTCACACTCCCCTGCCCCGTGAACCCCGGATACGCTCCCCCAGCCCATCGGATGCACTCCCGAAGCCCAGGGACCCCCGGATACGCTCCCCCCAGATACGCTCCTCATCCCCGTGACACCAGGATACGCTCCCCCCAGATACACTCCTCATCCCCGGGACCCCCAGATACACTCCCCCCAGATACGCTCCTCATCCCCGGGACCCCCGGATACGCTCCCCCCCAGATACACTCCCCCCAGATACGCTCCTCATCCCCGGGACCCCCGGATACGCTCCCCCCAGATACGCTCCTCATCCCCGGGACCCCCGGATACGCTCCCCCAGATACGCTCCTCATCCCCGGGACCCCCAGATACACTCCCCCCAGATACGCTCCTCATCCCCGGGACCCCCGGATACGCTCCCCCCCAGATACACTCCCCCCAGATACGCTCCTCATCCCCGGGACCCCCGGATACGCTCCCCCCAGATACGCTCCTCATCCCCGGGACCCCCGGATACGCTCCCCCCAGATACACTCCCCCCAGATACGCTCCTCATCCCCGGGACCCCCGGATACGCTCCCCCAGATACGCTCCTCATCCCCGGGACCCCCTGATACGCTCCCCCAGATACGCTCCTCATCCCCGGGACCCCCAGATACACTCCCCCCAGATACACTCCCCCCAGATACGCTCCTCATCCCCGGGACCCCCGGATACGCTCCCCCCAGATACGCTCCTCATCCCCGGGACCCCCGGATACGCTCCCCCCCAGATACACTCCCCCCAGATACGCTCCTCATCCCCGGGACCCCCGGATACGCTCCCCCCAGATACGCTCCTCATCCCCGGGACCCCCGGATACGCTCCCCCCAGATACACTCCCCCCAGATACGCTCCTCATCCCCGGGACCCCCGGATACGCTCCCCCCCAGATACACTCCCCCCAGATACGCTCCTCATCCCCGGGACCCCCGGATACGCTCCCCCCAGATACGCTCCTCATCCCCGGGACCCCCGGATACGCTCCCCCCAGATACACTCCCCCCAGATACGCTCCTCATCCCCGGGACCCCCGGATACGCTCCCCCCAGATACACTCCCCCCAGATACGCTCCTCATCCCCGGGACCCCCGGATACGCTCCCCCAGATACGCTCCTCATCCCCGGGACCCCCGGATACACTCCCCCCAGATACACTCCCCCCAGATACGCTCCTCATCCCCGGGACCCCCGGATACGCTCCCCCAGATACGCTCCTCATCCCCGGGACCCCCGGATACACTCCCCCCAGATACGCTCCTCATCCCCGGGACCCCCGGATACACTCCCTCAGATACGCTCCTCATCCCCGGGATCCCTGGATACACTCCCTCAGATACGCTCCTCATCCCCGGGACCCCCGGATACGCTCCCCCCAGATACGCTCCCCCAGCCCCGGGACCCCCGGGTACGCTCCTCATCCCCGGGATCCCTGGATACACTCCCTCAGATACGCTCCTCATCCCCGGGACCCCCGGATACGCTCCCCCCAGATACGCTCCTCATCCCCGGGACCCCCGGGTACGCTCCCCCAGCCCCAAGACCCCCGGATATGCTCCCTACCCCAGTGACACCAGTCCTTCCTGTAGCACTTTGCTTTGGGGGGGCAGTGAGGTGCCTGCTGTACAGGGGGGGGGGGGGGTGAAGACCTCTGTATGGGGGAGGGGGGCTGAAGAAGACTTCTGGTGACAGAGAACTCTCACACCCCCAACACATAAACTCAGCCCTCCGTACACCAACAGGAAAACCCCGCTCCGTACTCACAGGAATCAGACGGTAACGTGTTATTGCCGTCCGCCAACACCCGGGACACCGGCAACTCTCCACATTCCGCACCCCGCATGCGCACTGAACTCTGGCCGTGACTGAACCAACCAGCGCTCTTCATTGGCAGGGAACGTATTTCCGGCGCATGCGTGCGCTGTACATCCGTGCAGTGTACTGGCAGAAGGTTCCGATACGCCTGCGCAGTGCATGCATCCTAAAGCGCTCAGTGACAACTGTTGTGTAGAAGTGTTTAGTGTTCGGAATAGAGTCACTTCCATCCTCCCTGATCCCTCATTCCCCGGAGATTATCATTCCTGTATACAGAAAAACATTCTAGAACTTTTATACTTTAAAATGACAGTATACAGCTTCAGCTACAAATATATATTCCTAAAGTATTAAACCCAAAAGTCAATATTTATTTTCTTGCAGCTTACCAATTCTTTTGCCCCGTACACACGTAGGGTTGCCACCTTTTCTTCAAATCAAACCCAAACACTTCAGCGTCGCACAGCAATTTTTTATTTTTTTTCATAGTATGCATAGATAAACTGCATAGATGTTGCTATTAAATTGCATTTCTAATCATATGAAGTTAATCACAAGAGTCCCCCTTTACATCAGAGTCCACAGAGTTCCCCTTTTACATCATAGTCCAGAGAGTTCCCCCTTTACATCATAATCCACAGAGTTCCCCCTTTACATCCGAGTCCAGAGAGTTCCCCCTTTACATCATAATCCACAGAGTTCCCCTTTACATCAGAGTCCAGAGAGTTCCCCCTTTACATCAGAGTCCACAGAGTTCCCCTTTACATCAGAGTCCAGAGAGTTCCCCTTTACATCAGAGTCCAGAGAGTTCCCCCTTTACATCAGAGTCCAGAGAGTTCCCCCTTTACATCAGAGTCCAGAGAGTTCCCCCTTTACATCAGAGTCCAGAGAGTTCCCCCTTTACATCAGAGTCCACAGAGTTCCCCTTTACATCAGAGTCCAGAGAGTTCCCCCTTTACATCAGAGTCCAGAGAGTTCCCCTTTTACATCATAGTCCAGAGAGTTCCCCTTTTACATCAGAGTCCAGAGAGTTCCCCTTTACATCAGAGTCCAGAGAGTTCCCCTTTACATCAGAGTCCAGAGAGTTCCCCCTTTACATCCGAGTCCACAGAGTTCCCCTTTACATCAGAGTCCAGAGAGTTCCCCTTTTACATCAGAGTCCAGAGAGTTCCCCCTTTACATCATAGTCCAGAGAGTTCCCCTTTACATCAGAGTCCAGAGAGTTCCCCCTTTACATCAGAGTCCAGAGAGTTCCCCTTTACATCAGAGTCCAGAGAGTTCCCCTTTTACATCAGAGTCCAGAGAGTTCCCCCTTTACATCATAGTCCAGAGAGTTCCCCCTTTACATCAGAGTCCAGAGAGTTCCCCCTTTACATCAGAGTCCAAAAAGTTCCCCTTTACATCAGAGTCCACAGAGTTCCCCTTTTACATCAGAGTCCAGAGAGCTCCCCCTTTACATCAGAGTCCAGAGAGTTCCCCTTTTACATCAGAGTCCAGAGAGTTCCCCCTTTACATCAGAGTCCAGAGAGTTCCCCCTTTACATCAGAGTCCAGAGAGTTCCCCCTTTACATCAGAGTCCAGAGAGTTCCCCTTTTACATCAGAGTCCACAGAGTTCCCCCTTTACATCAAAGTCCGCAGAGTTCCCCTTTTACATCAGAGTCCAGAGAGTTCCCCTTTTACATCATAGTCCAGAGAGTTCCCCTTTACATCAGAGTCCAGAGAGTTCCCCTTTACATCAGAGTCCAGAGAGTTCCCCCTTTACATCAGAGTCCACAGAGTTCCCCTTTACATCAGAGTCCAGAGAGTTCCCCTTTTACATCAGAGTCCAGAGAGTTCCCCCTTTACATCATAGTCCAGAGAGTTCCCCCTTTACATCAGAGTCCAGAGAGTTCCCCCTTTACATCAGAGTCCAAAAAGTTCCCCTTTACATCAGAGTCCATAGAGTTCCCCTTTTACATCAGAGTCCAGAGAGCTCCCCCTTTACATCAGAGTCCAGAGAGCTCCCCCTTTACATCAGAGTCCAGAGAGTTCCCCCTTTACATCAGAGTCCAGAGAGTTCCCCCTTTACATCAGAGTCCAGAGAGTTCCCCTTTACATCAGAGTCCAGAGAGTTCCCCTTTACATCAGAGTCCACAGAGTTCCCCCTTTACATCAAAGTCCGCAGAGTTTCCCTTTTACATCCCTTTTACATCTGAACTCGCAGAGTTCCCTTTCACTGTAAGGGGGGACTCGGCAGACTCTGATGTAAGGGAGAACTCTGGGGACTCTGACATAAGGGATGCTCTGGTGTACAAAGAGGAATCTGATGTAAGGGGGAGCTCTGATGTAATGAGTGCTCTTAGAACCCTGATTAGAGGCAGGGGAGAGAAGGGGGAGACTTAGTCCAGTCTGAATAATGTGTCCGGGTCTCAGACAGTCTTAAACCCGGACGCAGCATTCCAATCCCAAACAGGTGGCAACCCCGTACACACGGTCGGATTTCCCAATGGAAAATGTCCGATCGGACCATGTTGTCGGAAAATCCAACCGTGTGTGGGCTCCATCTGACTTTTTCCGTCGGAAAAAATTTGAGATCCTGCTCTCAAATTTTCCAACAACAAAATCCGATCGGACTTTCTCTGATCGTGTGTAGCGAATTCCGACGGACAAAGTGCCACGCATGCTCAGATCACATTACAAGACCAAAGATATTGGCTACTAGCCTCTACGTAGTTCCATCGTACGCAACGAATGTCACCACGTTCAGAATGTTCGGATTTTCCGACAACTTTGTCCGACCGTGTGTATGCAACACCAGTGTCAGACAAAATCCGTCGGAAAAAATCTGACGGATTTTGTGGTCGGAATTTCCGACAGTGTGTACGGGGGCTTAGATGTGATGGCTGCATTCGTTTTTCTTTTTTCCTTTATTCTCATCTGGTGATCTGGCCAGCAAGTCTGTTTTTCTTTTCTTTTTTTTAAAAGAACAATCTCTCCATTACAGGTACAGACAAACCATCTACCACTGACAGGGGTGCTTACAATGATCATCTTTTTTTTTTTTTTTAGCTATGTAAAACCTTTATCCCAAAAGGGACAAATCTACTTGCTATAAACAAATTATAACGTGTTAGATGGAGCTTGGCTTCAATCAGTTAGTGTATCTAAATCATCTAATACATCTAACACTACCACCCCCCCCCCCCCCAGACTGACAATACTGCTGTCTGCTGTGCCCCCTGTGCTCCTTCCTTCAGAATAGGGACGCTCCAATACTCTAATACAGGGGGTGTGTTACCAGGTGTAAACATAGCAAAAAAAGCCTATAAAAGAAAACCAATGCAGCCTCCACATCTAATGATTGGTAAGCTACAATATATTACTGTAGCGCCGGCACTATTCTAAAGTGTGCGCTATTCTGTAAATTACATTTTTCCAGAACTGTTACGGAGTTCTGGGGGTTAATTGTACAAGTCTTTTACTTTGGCATCAGTTTGGCCCGGCTGTACTGGAGTTCTGCCTGGTGATAGGTGCAGTGAGGCACATGTGACCGGCTGAGAACCAAGCCTGGTTGGACGTGTTAGGTGCCAATCTTTCTCAGAGCCAATCAGTGGGCGCGTCTGGCCCCGCTGTGTAGTCTGGGAAGGGGTATTTAAGGTGCTGAAGTCACTTGTTCAGGGTTCGGCTTGCTCTTTGATTCCTGGTTCCGGTCAGGGGCAGCCCCTTGGGGGGTCCCGGGCCCAGGAGTGTCTGCCGTCCCCGTAAGCCTGGTCACCCTGACCAGTCCCAGAGCCCCTCATGGTCTGGGGTGTGGATCCGGCCCAGTAACTGAAGGAGGATTCTGAAGTGTCCCGGTGTGCTCTTAGGATTGGAGAGACACAACAACTCGACAAGCGACCAGGGGAGGACTCTTCGGAGGAGGGCCATGAAGCTGGCTGCTCAGTAAGAGCCTGGGAGCTGAGATGTATGGACACTAGCGATGGGCCTGGTGCTCGATTCGAACCCACGTTCGAATCGAGCACCGGGCGTTCGCTCGCTCGGCGAGCCCAGAACTATTTGGGCCGTTCGCATCACATTCGTGTGATGCGAGCGGCCCAGCAATGCATTGCGGCCGGCGCAGTGCATTGCTGGCTGATGATTGGCCAAGCATGCACTGTGACCCCGCATGCTTGGCCAATAACAGCGCCGGAAACTAGGAGATCAATAATTGGCTACAGGCAGGGCGCCTGTAGCCAATTAAAGCTCAGGGGCTTTAGTACACACCCACCATTTAAAAGGCCGCCACGCCGTTGGCCCCGGTCACATGTGTTCCGGCTTTAGGAGAGAGCAGTCTGCTGATTCTGTCTTTGCTTGATTGCTATTTCTTTGCTAAACCATTTCTACCTGAGTCATTCATCATTACTGAATACTGATCATTCATTGCTGCTGATTGCACAGTGAGTGTGATATTAGCTGCTGCTGGGGATTAGTCTGGTGTGTGTGTGCTGTTAGTACAGCATAGCAGTAGCACCAACCGCAGTGCTGTTAGCACAGCATTGCACCCCAAATTCTGTCCCAACCTTCTGTCCCATCCCAGGCAGGGATTTATAGGAGCCATATTGTGTTTGTGGCAGCACACATAGGTCCTATATTTTCTTGTCAGCAGCACACATATAGTACCTATAGTGTCTTTGTGTCAGCAGCACCCATAGGACTTATAGTGTGTTTGTGGCAGCACACATAGCTCCTATATTTTCTTGACAGCAGCACACATATAGTACCTATAGTGTCTTTGTGTCAGAAGCACCCATAGGACTTATAGTGTGTTTGTGGCAGCACACATAGGTCCTATATTTTCTTGTCAGCAGCACACATAGTACCTATAGTGTGTTAGTGTCAGCACCCATAGGACCTACAGTGTGTTGTGAGCACACATAGGAGCTCTATTTTTTATACAATATACACTACCGACTACAATGGCTGGAAGACCGCCAAGGAGAGGCAGACCGTGCCAAAGCAAGAACACAGGGCAGGCAGGCTCTGTTTCTAGAGACAACAGTGCTGGTCATGGACGTGGTCGTGCATCGTCATCAGCACGTGGCCATGGGACACGCGCGTCTTTGTTTTCGGCAGCTGGACATGTTGAGCCGCATCATGCCGAAGGCTTGCTAGAATGGATGACCAAGCCCTCCTCATCCTCTCTCACCCAGGCTCAGGGTACTGGCAGAGCAGCTGCCAACGCGTACTCAATGGCATCATCAGCCACCCCTTCCCTGGACCCACCATGTCCTCCTGAGGAGTCCCCCGAACTCTTTGAGCACAGTGTTGGGTACATGCTCCAGGAGGATGCCCAACGATTCGAAGGCTCGGATGATGATACCCACCTTGAGGAAGTCAGTAGTGTGCGCGCAGAGAGAGGGGATGCTGAAGGACAGCAATCTGGCAGTACTGTTCCACCAGCTGCAGCTTACTGCCAGGTTTTCTCTAGTGGTGAAGAGGGAGGGGATGATGAGGTCACTGACTCCACGTGGGTGCCTGAAGGGAGAGAGGAGGAGGAGGAGGAGGAGGAGGAGGAGGAGGATGCGGCGTCACATGTCCAACGAGGCAGGATGCCCCCTGGAGGCCAGCTAGAGGCCAGCACAGCAACTGTATCACACCACAGAGCTCCACCTGTGTAGGGCGCTGCCTCTGCACGTTATCACAAAAGTTCTTTGGTGTGGGCCTTTTTTGAGACGAGTGCATCAGATCGCACCACTGCTATTTGCAATATTTGTCTCAAGCGTATCTCGCGTGGCCAAAACATCAGCCGCTTGGGCACCACAAGCATGAGCAGACATATGTCGACCTGCCATGCATCTCGTTGGCAAGCACACATAAAAGACCCGCACCAAAGAACAAAGCGGACCTCTCCTTGCTCCTCATCAGCTGGGATCTCCATCCCCACTATACATTCAGTCCTCTCTGAAAGCTGCTCTGAGAGGACTGAAGGTGTAGAATTAGGTGTGTCACAACCAAGTACTTGCAGTACACCGACGTCCGATTGTAGCAGGCAAATTTCCCTGCCCCAGCTGCTGGACCGTCGAAAGAAGTACAGTGGTGTGAAAAAGTGTTTGCCCCCTTCCTCATTTCCTGTTCCTTTGCATGTTTGTCACACTTAAGTGTTTCGGAACATCAAACCAATTTAAACAATAGTCAAGGACAACACAAGTAAACACAAAATGCAATTTGTAAATGAAGGTGTTTATTATTAAAGGTGAAAAAAAATCCAAACCATCATGGCCCTGTGTGAAAAAGTGATTGCCCCCTAAACCTAATAACTGGTTGGGCCACCCTTAGCAGCAACAACTGCAACCAAGCGTTTGCGATAACGTGCATTGAGGCTTTTACAGCGTCCTGGAGGAATTTTGGCCCAATCATCTTTGCAGAATTGTCCTAATTCAGTTACATTAGAGGGTTTTCGAGCATGAACGGCCTTTTTAAGGTCATACCACAACATCTCAATAGGATTCAGGTCAGGACTTTGGCTAGGCCACTCCAAAGTCTTCATTTTGTTTTTCTTCAGCCATTCGGTGGTGGACTTGCTGGTGTGTTTAGGATCATTGTCCTGCTGCAGAACCCAAGTTCGTTTCAGCTTGAGTACACGAACAGATGGTCGGACATTCTCCTTCAGGATCTCTTGGTAGACAGCAGAATTCATAGTTCCTTTTATCACGGCAAGTCTTCCAGGTCCTGAAGCAGCAAAACAGCCCCAGACCATCACACTACCACCACCATATTTTACTGTTGGTATAATGTTCTTTTTCTGAAATGCAGTGTTCCTTCTACGCCAGATATACTTGGACACACACCTTCCAAAGAGTTCCACTTTTGTCTCATCGGTCCACAGAATGTTGTTCCAAAAGTCTTGGGGATCATCAAGATGTGTTGTGGAGAAATTGAGACGAGCTTTGATGTTCTTTTTGCTCAGCAGTGGTTTTCTCCTTGGAACTCTGCCATGCAGGCCATTTTTGCCCAGTCTTTTCCTGATGGTGGAGGCATGAACGCTGACCTTAACTGAGGCAAGTGAGGCCTGCAGTTCCTTGGACGTTGTTGTGGGGTCTTTTGTGACCTCTTGGATGAGTCGTCGCTGCGCTCTTGGGGTAATTTTGGGCGGCCGGCCACTCCTGGGAAGGTTCACCACTGTTCCATGTCTTCGCCATTTGTGGATAATGGCTCTCACTGTGGTTCGCTGGATTCCCAAAGCTTTGGAAATGGCTTTATAACCCTTTCCAGACTGATAGATCTCAATTACTTTCTTGCTCAATTGTTCCTGAATTTTTGGGTCTCGGCATGATGTGTAGCTTTTAAGGATCTTCTGGTGGACCTTACTGTGTCAAGCAGCTCCTATTTAAGTGATGCCTTGATTGTGAACAGGTGTGGCAATAATCAGGCCTGGGTGTGGCTAGAGAAATTGAACTCAGGTGTGGACAACCACAGTTATAGTATGTTTTAACAAGAGGGGCAATCACTTTTTCACACAGGGCCATGATGGTTTGGATTTTTTTTCACCTTTAATAATAAACACCTTCATTTACAAATTGCATTTTGTGTTTACTTGTGTTGTCCTTGACTATTGTTTAAATTGGTTTGATGTTCCGAAACACTTAAGTGTGACAAACATGCAAAGGAACAGGAAATGAGGAAGGGGGCAAACACTTTTTCACACCACTGTATACTCCCAGCCATCCACATGCCCAGCGGTTGAATGCTAGCTTGGCTAAATTGCTAGCACTTCAACTGCTGCCTTTTCAGTTGGTAGACTCGGCCCCCTTCCGTGAGTTTGTTCAATGTGCGGTTCCTCAGTGGCAGGTTCCCAAACGCCACTTTTTTCTCACGGAAGGCGATTCCGTCTCTCTACCGGCATGTGGAAGGCAATGTCTATGCCTCGCTGGACAGGGCGGTCAGCGGTAAGGTGCATATTACCGCTGACTCATGGTCCAGCAGGCATGGACAGGGACGTTATCTTTCTTTCACGGCCCATTGGGTCACTCTATTGGCAGCTGGGAGGGATGCAGGACAAGGTGCAGTAGTGTTGAAGGTTGTTCCGCCACCACGCCTCCAAAATGCTACTACTGGTTGTGACACACCTCTCTCCTCCACCCCCTCCTCTTCTTCTTCCTCCAGTGCTCTGTCCTCGGAACCAGTGGTGCTCCGTAGGCGTACAAGGGGCTACGCGAGTACGCAGGCAAAAATATGTCATGCCGTGCTTGCGCTGGTGTGTTTGGGGGACAGGAGCCACACTGGGCCAGAGGTTCTGGCAGCTCTGCAGGGGCAGGCCGAGAGGTGGTTGACGCCACGCCAGCTTAAGCCAGGAATGGTCGTTTCTGACAATGGCACCAACCTCCTCTCCGCCCTGCGACAGGGGCAGCTCACTCATGTGCCCTGTATGGCTCACGTCCTCAACCTGGTGGTGCAGCGGTTCTTGGGCAGGTACCCAGGCTTACAGGATGTCCTGAGGCAGGCCAGGAAAGTCTGTATGCATTTCCACCAATCTTATACGCACACGCAGCAGAGGGCCATCAATGAGTACCTTTGCGACTACGGCACCAGGACAGGGTCAGGGGAGCTTGGCTTTTTTTCCCCACGCCAGTGGAGCATGATCAGGGATGCATGCACTGTCCTCTCACCATTTGAGGAGGCCGCGAGGATGGTGAGCAGTGACAGTGCATGCATCAGTGACACTGTACCTCTTGTCCACCTGTTGGAGCATACGCTGCGTGGGATAATGGACAGGGCACTTGAGGCAGAACAGAGGCAGGAAGAGGAGGACTTCCTTGCCTCTCAAGGCCCCCTTTATCCAGACAGTGTTCCTTCTGTCCCACCCATCACACAGGAAGAGGAGGAGGAGGAGGAGGATTGTGTGAGCATGGAGGTGGAGCCCTCAGCATCAGCAGCAGCAGTCTTTTAGGGATGATGTACAGTCCCAACAAACCAGTGGACTTGTACGTGGCTGGGAGGAGGTGGCTGGCGTTCATGTCGTCCTCAGTGACCCAGAAGACTCCGGACCGAATGCCTCAGCTAACCTACGCAGCATGGCCTCCCTGATCCTGCAAAGCCTGCGGAAGGATCCTCGTGTTCTTCGAATCAAGGAGAGGGACCATTACTGGCTGGCCACTCTCCTTGATCCACGGTACAAGGGTAAGGTTGCGGACCTTATCTTGCCGTCGCAGAGGGAGCAGAGGATGAGACATCTCAGGGAGGCCTTGCAGAAAGGTCTGTGCAACCCGTTCCCAGAAACTGGGAGGTTACAAACTCCTGGTCCTGGACGACGAGTTGCTGAGGCTTCGGTCAGTAGCAGAAGGAGCGGTGGGGAAGGTGGATGTCTGACCGATGCGTTCAGACAATTTTTTAGTCCGCAGCCCCAAGGTATGATCGGTTCCAGCAACCATCGCCAGCGTCTGATATACATGGTGCAGGAATACCTAGGGGCAAGGTCAGACTTGGACACCTTTCCCACCGAAAATCCTCTGGCTTACTGGGTCCTGAGGATGGATCACTGGCCAGAGCTTGCACAGTATGCAATTGAGCTACTGGCCTGTCCTGCATCCAGCGTTCTTTCCCGAACGCACATTCAGTGCTGCTGGAGGATTTGTCACCGATCACTGGGTGCGCCTGTCCACCGACTCAGTTGATCGACTGACCTTCATAAAAATGAATCAGTCTTGGATCACCACCAGCTACCAGGCACCTGAAGCGGATATAACTGAATAATTTATAATGACAGATCCCTTCAAGACTGCCTATGCTGATGCTGAGTGACTGTCCTGTTATGTTCACTGACTATCCTCTTCCTCCTCCTCAATGATCCATGCCACCACACCAGTGCCCAAGGCACAATTTTTCAGCCCCTGTATAACAGGGGCGTGTAATTACAATTTAAAAAAAAAAATGCTTCGCAACAGGTGTGACTGCTGTGCTCCAAGTACAGTATCTGTGAGGAGTTGCAGTGTTGTGGCACCAGTGCCTAAGGCACACTTTTTCAGCCCCTGTTGGGGCGTGTAATTACAATTTTTAGGCAATGCTTTGCAACAGGTCTCATTGCTGTGCTCAGAGTACAGTATCTGTGAGGGGTTGCAGTGTTGTGGCACCAGCACCGATGCCTAAGGCACAATTTTTCAGCCCCTGTGTAACAGGGGCGTGTAATTACAATTTTAAAAAAAAAATGCTTCGCAACAGGTGTGACTGCTGTGCTCCAAGTACAGTATCTGTGAGGGGTTGCAGTGTTGTGGCACCAGCACCAATGCCTAAGGCGTGTAATTACAAATCTTGATCTAATAGTTCACAGCAGGGCCCATTCCTGCACCCACCAAGAGTAACTGTGAGGGCTTACAGTCTTGTGGTAACACCGTCCACCACCACCAAAGGCCCAATTTTTCTGCCCTGTTCAACAGGTGCATGCAATTACAAATCTTGATCTAATAACTCACAGCAGGGCCCATTCCTGCACCCACCAAGAGTAACTGTGAGGGCTTACAGTCTTGTGGCAACACCGTCCACCACCACCACCACCACCACCAAAGGCCCAATTTTTCTGCCCGGTTCAACAGGTGCATGCAATTACAAATCTTGATCTAATAACTCACAGCAGGGCCCATTCCTGCGCCCACCAAGAGTAACTGTGAGGGCTTACAGTCTTGTGGTAACACCGTCCACCACCACCACCACCACCAAAGGCCCAATTTTTCTGCCCTGTTCAACAGGTGCATGCAATTACAAATCTTGATCTAATAACTCACAGCAGGGCCCATTCCTGTGCCCACCAAGAGTAACTGTGAGGGCTTACAGTCTTGTGGCAACACCATCCACCACCACCACCACCACCACCAAAGGCCCAATTTTTCTGCCCGGTTCAACAGGTGCATGCAATTACAAATCTTGATCTAATAACTCACAGCAGGGCCCATTCCTGCGCCCACCAAAAGTAACTGTGAGGGCTTACAGTCTTGTGGCAACACCGTCCACCACCACCACCACCACCATCAAAGGCCCAATTTTTCTGCCCTGTTCAACAGGTGCATGCAATTACAAATCTTGATCTAATAACTCACAGCAGGGCCCATTCCTGTGCCCACCAAGAGTAACTGTAAAGGCTTACAGTGTTGTGGCTACACCAACATCTAATAGGGCAAATTTCTGCAGAGTATATACGGCAGGCCCCTACTTTCAAACATCCAACTTACAAACGACTCCTACTTGCAAACGGAAAGAGAAAACAGGAAGTGAGAGGAAATCTACCCCTAGGAAGGGAAATTCTATCCTGTTAGATTTAATTTGGGAAAAAGGTATCTCCTCTCTACTGATGCTTTATCACCAATCCTTGTTTCAATTAAAACCCCACTTTTCCAAAAACATTTGTCATTGGGACGGAAAGTGAGGTGAAATGTTCTGAACAGATGTGCAAAGACAGCAAATGTTACAGGGGTGATAACCCCTCCCTATGTTCTCCAAAAAGCTTAAAAATTGATTTTTTTGGGATGGAGCTACACTTCATAATGTACCTGTTCAGATTCTACTTAAGAACAAACCTACAGTCCGTGTCTTGTTTGCACCACCTATATACTGCTGTTCAGAGTATATAGGGTTGTAGGAATAGGGTTTTATTTTGGGTGCGGGGTCCCCCTTAATATCCATACAAGACCCAAAGGGGCTGAGGTGGGGGGGGGGGTGATGGGGTAGCCATGCCATTTTTCTCAAGGATTTTCAGCCATATGGCGGCCAGGACAAGACATGACATTAAAGCCGCAAGTGGTTTTAAATGGCTTCTTTATTTCCTTTACAAATGTCATTTTGTGCAGGGACAGTTCTAAACACGGGAAACACATGCCACTTCACAGGCATACTTTAGACACCCCCCAGGTACCATATTTAAAGGAATATTTCACTTTTTTTTTCACTTTATGCATCATTAAAATGACTGCTCCCGAAAAAAACGTTAGTTTTTAAAAGTTCTTTTTGCATTGATATATGTCCCCTGGGGCAGGACCCGGGTCCCCAAACCTGTTTTTTGACATTAACATGCATATTGGCCGTTGGAATTAGCAATTTTGATTTCAAACGTTCGCGTCCATTATAACGAATAGGGTTCGAAAATTTGCGCCAACTTTCGGTCCGTTCGAAGGTTCTGGTGCGAACCGAACCCAGGGGTGTTCGGCTCATCCCTAATGGACACTAGAGAATCCACATTTCCTGCGGTATCGCCGAAACGGCTGGAAGATTCAGGTACCATAGGAAAAGTTGCTAACCCATCCTTCGGTTCCAATCTAGTCTGTGGCAGAGACTGTGCTAATTCTGAATCACTTGTTGGCTGCTAAATCTACAGACAGGGGTTTATCCAACAGTGAAGTGCCCAGCTGTGAGTGGCTACTCTCTGGGCTATCTAAGGAGACATTTATTTGATGTCAGCAGTTCTGAAGTGCCTGAGCTTTATCACCCATGCCGTCTATTCCCAACTAAGAGACTGTGTTCTGTTTCAAAGTTTTTTTGCAAATAAAAATCCTCAAAAGGACTTTTGAGTATCGGTCTCTGCAATTACTGGGTACGAACCCTGGGAACCCCTAGACAACGAACGACGAGCTACAAGGAGGAGGTAATCCGTAAATCCAGAAAATACATAGCCGCCCCGCAGGGGTTATAGCGCTACATTACATTTTTGGTTTTGGGTTTACCCAGTTGCAGACCACCCACCGTAGATTTACTGCAGCAGGGCAGGCCGCGGTGCGCCAGATCTCGTACCTGGTACATGACCTGACACTTCCGGGGGACACGTGCGCGAGAGGCCTGCTCCCGCTATGATTGGACACAGCCAATCAGTGGGTCCGGCGGATGCGATGTGCGTCGGGACCCGCCGATTGTCCAGGAGAAAGGCAGGACGGCGATCTGCGAGAAAGGAATGTGCTGATCCTGTGTTCCTGTACAAGAAACACAGATCTTTACATTCCTCCAGTCAAAGCATCTCCCCCACAGTGAGTAAGCACAACTTAGTCAGTCATACAGTTAAAGGGGTTGTAAAGGTTCGTGTTTTTTCATCCTATGCATTAAGGTGAAAAAACTTCTGACAGTGAAAAAACTTCTGACAGTGGCCAGCCCCCCCCCCCCCCCCCCCCCCCCAGAGCCCTTGAACTTGACCCACGGGGACGCCCTGTCTCTCTGCCTGGGGTTCTTGGCTCTTAATTGGATAGATTGATAGCAGCACAGCCATTGGCCCCCGCTGCTGCTGGGGGCGGGGCCGAGTCCTGCAGTCGGCCTCTATGGGTGCCGAATGATGGACTCAGGAGCGTGCCCGCAAGGTAGGAGAGATCGCTTCTCTCAGGGGGTTATCTGATGTGGGGAGGAGCCGCCGAGGGACCCCAGAAGACGAGGTTCGGGGCCACTCTAAGTATGATATGTTTGTTGTTTAAAAAAAAAAAATGAACCTTTAGTGTCACTTTAACCCTTTGATTGCCCCTGATGTTAACCCCTTTCCTTTTTCATTAGTACAGTGACAGTGCATATTTTTTTAGCACTGATTACTGTATTAGTGTCCCAAAAAGTGTCAGCTAGGTTGTCCTCCACAATATGGCAGTCCCACTATAAGTCACTGATCGCCGTCATTACTAGTAAAACATTTTTTTGAAAGTATGTGATTAATGTGACCAATCACAGCAGATCATTTAACAGTTGTAAACAATGGTGGCTCTGCCCCTTACCTATTTAAGAACTGTCAGATGGCGGAGCAAGCAGATGACGGTTAGCTTCCGTCTTGGGCAGAGCTTTTTTTTTTTTTTCAGGTCAAGCGGTGTGGGGCAAAGCCCCCCTGCCCACAGACCCTGCCCAGGGTCTCTCGCTCATCCTCCCCCTTTCCTGGTCTGCCAGGCTGCATTCCTGGATAAGGGTCTGGTATGGATTTTGGGGGGGTCCATGACATTTTGTTGCAGCAGATTCTATACACGGTACAGATGCACCACTTTACAGGCAGACTAAGAGGACTCCCCAGGCACTGCATTTAAAGGAATGTATCATTTTTATTGTTTCACTTTAGGCATCATTAAAATCACTGCTCAGTGCTCCTGTACACAATCTTTTTTTTTTTTTGCATTGATACATGTCCCCCATGGCATTACCAGAGCCCCCATATCCCTTTTTATGGCCAATAACTTGCATATAAGCCTTTAACCACTTAAAGCGGTTGTAAAGTGAAAAAAATTACTTTTACCTACAGGCAAGCCTATAATGAGGCTTACCGGTAGGTAAAAAAAATATCTCCTAAACCGTCTGACCGTCTGACTGCAGCGGCGCATGCGCACGGGGGATTCTCGGCTGAAAGGCCGGCAGAATCCGAACCTTGCCGGGAAGAAGTCTCCCGTGCGCATGCGCGGGAGTGACGACATCGCGGCTCCAGCCACTCACATCGCTGGAGTCGCGATACCCGGAAGACACGCCGAGGCAACATGTCAGCGACCTCGGCGTGGACCAGGTGAGTTACCGACGCCTCGTTCTAAGGTAAGTGCGGTGCATACTAGCTCATTATGCCTTTTGCCTTAAAGGTGTACTAAAAGAAAAAAAAAATTTCAGCGGGTTTACTACCGCTTTAAGCCCCGGACCAATTTGCAGCCAAAGGACCAGGCCCCTTTTTGCGATTCGGCACTGCGTCGCTTTAACTGACAATTGCGCGGTCGTGCGACGTGGCTCCCAAACAAAATTGGCGTCCTTTTTTTCCCACAAATAGAGCTTTCTTTTTGTGGTATTTGATCGCCCCTGCGGTTTTAATTTTTTGCGCTATAAACCAAAAAGAGCGACAATTTTGAAAAAAATGCAATATTTATTACTTTTTGCTATAAGAAATATCCCCAAAAAATATATAAAAAAAACATTTTTTTTCCTCAGTTTAGGCCTATACGTATTCTTCTACATATTTTTGGTAAAAAAAATCACAATAAACGTTTATTGATTGGTTTGCGCAAAAGTTATAGCGTCTACAAAATAGGGGATAGTTTAATGGCATTTTTATTAATAATTTGTTTTACTAGTAATGGCGGCAATCAGCGATTTTTATTGTGACTGCAACATTATGGCGGACACGTCGGACAATTTTGACACATTTTTGGGACCATTGACATTTAATACAGCGATCAGTGCGATTAAAAATGCATTGATTACTGTAAAAATGTCACTGGCAGTGAAGGGGTTAACCACTAGGGGGCGGGGAGGGGTTAAGTGTGACCTGTGTGTTTTTTTTTTACTGTAGGGGGGCGTGGCTTGGCATGTGACATCACTGATCGTCTTTCCGATGACAGGGAACAGGCGATCAGTGTCAGTCGCACTAGGAAGCACGGGGAGAGTTTTGTTTACACATACCTCTCTGCGTTCTTCAGCTCTGTGACCCGATCGCGGGACACCGGTGGCAATCGGGTCCGTGGGTCCCGCGGCCACAGTCACGGAGCTCAGGACCGGATCATGAGAGCGCTGCCGGTGGCACATGCGACCCACGGCTGGGCTCTTAAAGGGCGAAGTAGCTGTACGTTGATGTGCCCAGCCATGCCATTCTGCCAAAATAAATGTGCAGGAGGCGGTCCTTAAGTGGTTAAAATGGTCACTTTTGATTTTTCAAGTTCGGGTCACATAGACTTTAACCACTTGCCACCTGGGCTAATTCTGACACGTCGCTCCTACATGTAAAAATCTACATTTTTTTTTTTTTTTGCTAAAAAAAATTACTCAGAACACCGAAACATTATATATTTTGTTTTAGCAGAGGCCCTATAGAATAAAATGGTGGGTGTTGCAATTTTATACGTCACATGGTATTTGCGCAGCGTTTTTTTCAAGCGCAATTTAAAAAAAAAAAAAAACACGATCATGAATAAAAAATAAAAAAAAACACTAAAGTTACCCCAATCTTTTTGTATAATGTGGTAGATGATGTTATGCCGAGTAAATAGATATCTAACATGTCACGCTTTAAAATTGTGTCTGCCCATGGAATGACAGCAAACTACGGTGCTTAAAATTCTCCATAGGCAATACTTTAAACGCCTTGAGTTTGAATTTGCACAGGAGGTCTGGTTCTATAATAATTGCTCACGCTCTGACATTCGCGACAATACCTCAAATGGAGAGACGGGGGTGCTTTACATAATTTTTTTTTCAATTTTATTTATTTTATACAAATTTTTTTTTTCCTACACATTTTTTTTTGGGGATTAACATCCCTTGGGACAGCATGGGCTGTGACAGGTCCTCCTAAGGCCCCTTTCACACTTGTGTGACTTCAAAGTCGCGCAATTTTACAGCGATTTTGCTGCGATTCAGGCCGCGTTTTTTGCCGCGATTTCAAGGAATGCCTGTGTAAGTGGCATCAAATCGGACCAAAGTAGTGCAGGGACTCCTTTGAAGTCGGAACGTCTTGAAGTCGTACTAATATGAATGGCTGTCATTGGAAATTATGGGGAACGACTTGTCACGCTACTTTGCAGTCCCAAATCGTGGGACAAGTCGTATAAGTGTGAAAGGGGCCTTCCATACAGCCGATCAGACACAGATCGGTCTGATCAGCTGCTTTCCTGGCCGCTGGTGGCCAGGTAAACAAAGAGGTGGGACCGGAAGTGACAACATAACTTGTTGCTCCTGGTTTCCAGGGAACAACATCAGTTTCTCTCTCTCTGTTTAGGGCAGCCATCGTCGCTGGTCGCATCGCTCCTGGGCACCACCCTGGTACGGTAGAGCCCGGGAAAGGCGGCGGGGCGGGGGTTGGACCCCTTTCTGCCATTCACAAAAGCGATCGCATTGCTAATTAGCCACTTGGATCACTTTTGCATGTTAGGGAATCGCCAGCTGAAAACATACATACTTGAATGATGCCTGTTGGTGCAGGCATCATTCCGGTATAACCACTGAAACCAGAGGACGTCCATGGATGTCCTCCCGGCGAGGAGTGGTTAATAGACATGTACAATTAGTTTCGTACGAATCGAAAATTCGAAAAATTTCCGTACATTCGGGAGGATCCGAAATACGAATTGCTATGCTTTCGAATTTTGTACCAAATACGAAATTTCTAGGGCTGTTACTGATTAAAATTTTCGTGTTCGATTAATCCGTTTTTTTTTTAATCGATTAATCGACTAATTTCAATTAATTATAACGCACATACAGATCCAACTACTTTTAGCTGATCTCCTTGCATTGCAACTCTCCATTAGTCAGTGGTAAATGTGGTATACACTATATACAATCACCCGACACTAGTTAGTTTCCACAATCCATGACTTAACTTCACAGTTCACACAAATACGTTTTAAATTCAAACTGTAGCACTGACGTAATCATTTTTTTCCCCACAGTAGCGTGACAATCCCTCCACCTCCGGTCTAACTAATCACTCTCACCTTATGGCATGGACCCCTGTGCAAACAGGAGTTCATGCAAGCGGGTATCAAAAGAGTTAACACGGACCATAAACTTCTCTCACGTCTCCTTAGATCTCAGCATGGATGCCAGGTCATGGGTAGAAAGAAAAGATCTAAGTGCTCACCGCTTAAGTATAAGATTACATTTTTGTGTTCAAACACAAACTACTCACATAAAGATGATAAAAACACAGCATGTAAAGCCGACAATCGTGTTAGTTCCGTAGGGCAGCAGCGGGTGATGCCATGCGTCGCTCCTCCCCCGTATGCGTTACGTTCAATCACAACTTCAACGTCACCTGACTCCTCCCCCCTTCAATTCGTTAGCAGACAGAGGCACTTGTGGAAGGGGGAGGAGTCCGGTGACGTCACCGGATCTCCAACGGAACTCCCTGAAGGCCCGGAAGCCAGCGGAGAGGTGAGTACCGATCAAAAGAATTTTGAGCGATCAAAAAAATTAACGATTAATCGAGGAATTAATCTTTAACTTTCACAGCCCTAGAAATTTCGTTTACGAATTTTGGATCCAAATTCCGTTACAACGGAAACGTGACTGGTGTTTTGTTGACCAATCAGGGACACTGAATCGGACAAAATAAGAATGTTCTTTAATTACGATTATTCATTATGATGAAGTTAAAAACCCAGGAAGTCAGCACAGCACAGGGATGGTGGGAGCCCCTCAATGAGCACAGCACAGGGATGGTGGGAACCCCTCATAATGATAAATTCATCAAAACGAAGGTTCGTAATTGTTATGAAAAGTTTACGAATCTAACGAAAATTCGTATTTCGTACGAATCAAAATTGAATTTCAGACATGAATTACGAAATACGAATTAACGGCTAATACGAAACGGAACGGAATAAAAAGGAAACAAATTTATTGTCTAGTGGTTAATAGAGTTTGCGGCTCAGGTCCAAACTTTTTACATGTTCAGAAGTTCTGGTGAGAACTGAACCAGGGGGTGTTCGTCCATCACTAGTAATGAGTAATAACCAAAGCAAAAGTTGACTTGGGGCCCCCCACTGCCACCCAGCCTGGCTGGCTCGGGCCCTCTGAGTTTATAAAAATTATTTATGCAGGGTGACACAGGAATCGATTTTCCACAGCGACACAGCATAGAACTGGGGTGAGGTAGGCAGCCTGCTGAACCAGCCGAGATTCTAAACCGGCTTAAGAGATGATGAGTGATGAGACTGAGTGAAAGAACAAATCCCTGTCAACCCTTTAGACAGGCGTGTTCCTTCCTGCTAGCCACCGGATGATGAAGACTTTAGCTGTGCTGTACTGATCAGGTGCTTGAGAATATAGTAGATCAGAATTCTCATATTTCTCAGATATTTTAAAAATATTCACAGGACAAGAAAAAAAAATGTTTTTTAAAGGAACGGATCACATTAAAATGAATAAATATGTTTTTCTTTGAGTTTTTTTCTTTTAATCAGCATGCTATAGTTTGGAACAAAGCGATGTACAAGAGAGCAGAGGCTCTCTCCCTCCTCATTGGCTCAGAGACAGCAGGGGGGGGGGGGGCTATTACGAGGGAGCCGGGGATGGGGCCAAGCACAGAGACGGCTCAAGAGCAAGCCCACATGAGGGCCCCCATAGCAATTGGCTTGCTATGGTGGGCACTTAGTGGAGGGGGAAGGAGCCAGGAGCACTGGCAGGAGACCACTGAAGAGGAGGGCTGCTCTGTGCAAAACAATTGCACAGAGCAGGTGGGTATAATATATTTGTTATAAAAAAAAATGTAATTATTTTACAATCACTTTAAATTCAAGACCAAAACTGAATGTTGGCCATTAGAGTAAAACACGTTGTTCTACAAGACCCCAGTCTGATTACTGTATTTGCAAAGCTGGATTTACACTAGTAGAATATTGTTTGCCATTTTTCATTGGAAGAAAGTTGTTTTCCTAATCGTTAGCTAGGTCAAATCGACATTTATTTTTGACTGCAGTGGTGAGAAAATTTAAAGGAGCAGGGTGTAAAATTTTTCTTGAATATCCAAATTTCTAGCAGTATATGTGGTTTTCGTTCGGCAAAGTCCATTCATTCGAAAATTGTTTGTTAAATGCAAATTGAATCTTAAACTATTTCTGAATGACTACCAAATATTCTGAGAATTTTTTATATTTGTACGAATTTTAATTTAAAATTTTACTATGCCACTAGTCACACCAGAACACAGCGCAGGAAAGGTGCGCTCTGGGCACCATGCTCAAACACAATTCCCTTGCGATCTGCTGCAGGTACCAATGTATTGTTAATGGCACCCCAAATGCAAACATTGAGTGATGACAGAATGTGAGCTTTGTATATGCAAAGGAGAAAAGACATAGTAGTCACACCCCTTTAGCACTCGATTTCAAATACATGTACAATCTATTGGGATTTGAGCACGGGTATGTCTTTTCTCTGTTGTAACGCAGGTCAGTGGCCAGATCTGGACCTAGTCGCTCTCCCCCACCTTGGGTCTTTATGCCCCATGTTGGCATGGTGTCCACCTTAGCATTTTCAGTGGCAAGGCAGTTTTAGACTGGCCAGAAGAGGGATTGCTTTGACGCAGTTGGTCAGCTTAACTACCTGAGATCCGCGCTATAGCCGAATGACGGCTGCAGTGCGGATCTAAGATGCCGGGACGACGTCTATTGACGTCGTCCCGGCCACGAGCTGCCTGCGCGCCCCCTGAAGGGCACGCGTGGCGCGCTCTGTGATCCGCGAGTCTGTGAGACTCGCTGGATCACAGATCCGAGTAAGGGGTCGATCCCGACCCCTTACCACGTGATCAGCTGTCAGCCAATGACAGCTGATCATGTGATAATAACAGAGCCGGTAATTGGCTTTTTTTCCTTCTCGCGCTCACAGCGCGAGGAGAAAAAAAAAAATCCGATCACCGGCGGCAGTGAGAGGGACATCAGTCTCTCTCACTGCAATGTGCCCAGCAATGTGCCCAATCCATGGTGCCCACCTTTGCATAGTTAAAGTGCCGCCTACCAGTGCCCACAGTGCCATTGGTCAGTGCCCACAGTGCCATCTGTCAGTGCCCACAGTGCCATCTGTCAGTGCCCACAGTGCCAGTGCTGCACATCAGTGTCACCTACCAGTGCTCATCAGTGTCACCTACCAGTGCTCATCAGTGTCCCCTACCAGTGCCCATCAGTGCCCATCAGTGCCACCTATCAGTGCCCATCAGTGCCACCCATCAGTGCCCTCTATCAGTGCCCATCAGTGTCATTCATCAGTGCCCATCGGTGCCACCCATCGGTGCCACCCATCCGTGCCCATCAGTGCCATCTTTGCTGTCCCCATCAGTACCGACTTATCTGTCCCCACCAGTGCAGCCTATCTGTCCCCACCAGTGCAGTCTATCAGTGCCCACCAGTGCAGCCTATAAGTGCCCACCTGTGCCGCCTCATCAGCGCATATCAATGAAGCAGAAAAATTACCTGTTTGCAAAATTTTATAACAAACTATTAAACGTGATTTTTTATTTTTTTTAAATTTTCCATTTTTTTGTTTGTTTAGCAAAAAATAAAAACCCCAGCTGTGATTAAATACCACCAAAAGAAAGCTCTATTTGTGGGAAAAAAATGATAAAAATTTCATTTGGGTACAGTGTTGTATGACCGCGCAATTGTCATTCAAAGTACGTCAGCGCCAAAAGCTGAAAATTGGTCTGGTCACGAGGGGGGTTTAAGTGCCCAGTAATCAGGTGGTTAAACATGTACTGCGATATATAGGAACTAAATAACCCTGTTTTTCATTGCATGGTTTGCTGGGAAGGGTGTGGCAGTGTGCAGAGGGTCCATCCAGAATTTGTGTATGCAAAGAATGCATCTGGCCCTATCCAATATGGTCATGTGTTCCAAACACCAGACGTGACATCATGGATTTAGCCCCATCCAACCTGTTTGGTCTATTGGATGTCTTCAGGGATCAGGGATATCAGCACATACTACTGTAAAGGCCATTTTGAGTATGCTATGAGGAGAAATATCTATTTATTTTTTTACTTTAGGTGCAAAGTATGAAATTATAACACAAAGGATTTCTATTTATTTCTCTTGAAGTTTTTTTTTTATCTAGAGTACATAGCTTTCAACCTTTTATAATAATTGTAAACTACTTTTCCTGCATGCCTGAGTGCGATTTGCAGCCCATTCAAATTAATGGGTTGCAAAACTGCACTGCACGGTAACGTGTCATGTATTCTTGTGGGATTCCATGCGAACCAGCCCTATTCCTATGGATTTCCATGTGAACCAGCCCTATTCCTGTTGGATTCCATGTGAACAGGCCCTTTTCCTATGGAATTCCATGTAAACCGGCCTTATTCCTGTGGGATTCCGTGTGAACCAGCCCTATTCCTGTGGGATTCTGTGTGAACCAGCCCTATTCCTGTGGGATTCTGTGTGAACCCATCTTATTCCTGTGGGATTCCATGTGAATCCATCCTATCCCTGTGGGAGTCCATGTGAACCGTTCCTATTCCTGTGGGATTCCATGTGAACCCCTCCTATCCCTGTGGGATTCTGTGTAATCCGGCCCTATTCCTCTGGGATTCCATGCGAACCGTCCCTATTTCTTTGGGATTCCATGTGAATCAATCATATTCCTGTGGGATTCCATGTGAACTGGCACTATTCATGTGGGATTTAGTGTGAACTTGCTCTATTTCTGTGGGATTCAGTGTGAACTGTCTCTATTCCTGTGGGATTCAGTGTGAACCGGCCCTATTCCTGTGGGATTCAGTGTGAACCGGCCCTATTCCTGTGGGATTCAGTGTGAACCGGCCCTATTCCTGTGGGATTCCGTGTGAACCGGCCTTATTCCTGTGGGATTCCGTGTGAACCCGCCCTATTTCTGTGGGATTTCATGTGAATCAGCCCTATTCTTGTGGGATTTCATGTGAATCAGCCCTATTCTTGTGGGATTTCATGTGAATCGGCCCTATTCTTGTGGGATTTTGTGTGAACCAGACCCAAAAGAAACAGGGAGCGTTAGGGTTACAATTCCTGTTGGATTCCATGTGAACAGGCCCCATTCCTGTGGGATTCCGTGTGATCCGGTCCTATTCATGTGGGATTCCGTGTGATCCGGTCCTATTCATGTGGGATTCCGTGTGATCCGGCCCTATTTCTGTGTGAACCGTTGACAGTTAACTCAATCTAACCAATATGTGACGTGAACTCTTGTGATAGGTAAACCTAGTTAATCACTCCTAATAAAATAACCATCAAAATAAATATAAATATAAAGTGACTTCAGTACATAAACCAATTGGACGTTACTGGGTGTAACTTCAAGGCTAAAAGCAATCACTCTGTGATGCCCCTAATCATCCAGCGATCGCCACACTCTTCACACTGTGTTAAATCAACAGCAATAAAAAATAGGAGTATAAACATACAGTATAAATAATGGTCCAAAACATAATAAATGTGATCCTAGTGCATAAATAATAACTTGTGTCTCAAGGCTGGACACCTAACACACAAATCTAAACAACAATATAATGGTGCATGTCCATTGATACAAGTCCTTATATCAGTGGTTTTCAACCTGGGGGTCGAATGACGTTTTGCCAGGGGTCACTGAATCCGGGGCTGTTTCTAAAGCCCACACCGCTCTCCCAGCCTTTTTGTGGCCACCCAGCAGGGCTGTCTCTGGAGCCTGTGGTCACTCAGTAGGGCTGTCTCTGGAGTCTGTGGCCACCCAGCAGGGCTGTCTCTGGAGTCTGTGACCACCCAGCAGGACTGTCTCTGGAGCCTGTGACCACCCAGCAGGGCTGTCTTTGGAACCTGTGACCACCCAGCAGGGTTGTCTCTGGAATCTGTGGCCACCCAGCAGGGCTGTCTCTGGAGCCTGTGACCACCCAGCAGGGCTGTCTCTGGAGCCTGTGACCACCCAGCAGGGCTGTCTCTGGAGCCTGTGACCACCCAGCAGGGCTGTCTCTGGAGCCTGTGGCCACCCAGCAGGCCTGTCCCTGGAGCCTGTGACCATCAAGCAGGGCTGTCTCTGGAGTGCTAAATGTCTGTGGGTTAGGGGCGTAAATTACTTGTCTTGCCTTGAGTGTTGACAACCCAGACTACGAAAATATTTTTACTGTTAGGAGTCCCCACAACTTGGGAAATTTTTTCAAGGGGTCACGGCACTAAAAAGGTAAGAACCACTGCCTTTTATAAAAAGTCCTTTTTTTTTTTTTGAGGTAGATCATAATATCCTACACCCTTAGTGGTGATTATTCATAATATAGGTGACAAACTTGCTCCCACATCACCTCCGTGCTCTCTAGCCTCTCACCTCAGGTAAGCGCTCTCGTAGTGTAGTAACTTAGGATGAATTTATTAAAATCATAACATCATACAGTGCACTCACATTAAAAAGGCGAGTAATGGCGTATATCCACGAGCTCCGAGCTCGTTCCACAATCGCGTCACTTCTGGTATGCTTCCTCTCACACCATTAATTCAAATTAATTGGCTGCAAAACTGCACCTCTCGAGAATGTGTGGGAATTGCACAGTAACGTGGCATGTATTCCTGCGGGATTCCGTGCGTAACAGCCCTATTCCTATGGAATTTCATGTGAACCGGCCCTATTTCTGTTGGATTCTGTGTGAACAGGCCTTATTCCTATAGAATTCCATGTGGACCGTCCCTATTCCTTTGGGATTCTGTGTGAACCGGCCCTATTCCTGTGGGATTCCGTGTGAACCGGCCCTATTCCTGTGGGATTCCGTGTGAACCGGCCCTATTCCTGTGGGATTCCGTGTGAACCGGCCCTATTCCTGTGGGATTCCATGTGAACCCACCCTATTCCTGTGGGATTCAGTGTGAACCTGCCCTATTTCTTTGGGATTCCTTGTGAACCCACCCTATTCATGTGGGATTCCATGTGAACCCGTCCTATTTCTGTGGGATTCTGTGTAAACCCACCCAATTCCCTTGGGATTCCGTGTGAACCGGCCCTATTCCTGTGGGATTTAACCAGCCCTATTCCTGTGGGATTCCGTGTAATCCGGCCCTATTCCTCTGGCATTCAAAGGGGTATATATAAAGGAAAAAGAGCGCTCTTGTAGTGCAGTAAGTTAGGATGAATTTATTAAAATCATAACATCATACAGTGCACTCACGTTAAAAGGCGAGTAATGGCGTATATCCACGAGCTCCGAGCTCGTTCCACAATCGCGTCACTTCTGGTATGCCTCCACTCACGCCATTAATTCAAATTAATGGGCTGCAAAACTACAGCTCTCGAGAATGTGTGGGAATTGCACAGTAACGTGGCATGTATTCCTGTGGGATTCCGTGTGAACCAGCCCTATTCCTATGGAATTTCATGTGAACTGGCTCTATTCCTGTTGGATTCTGTGTGAACAGGCCCTATTCCTATGGAATTCCATGTGCACCGGCCCTATTCCTTTGGGATTCTGTGTCAACCGGCCCTATTCCTAAGGAATTTCATGTGAACCGGCCCTATTCCTGTGGGGTTCAGTGTGAACCTGCCCTATTTCTGTGGGATTCCTTGTGAACCCACCCTATTCATGTGGGATTCCATGTGAACCTTTCCTATGCTTGTGGGATTCTTTGTGAACCCGTCCTATTCTTGTTGGATTCCGTGTAAACCCGCCCAATTCCTGTGGGATTCCGTGTGAACCGGCCCTATTCCTGTGGGATTGAACCGGCCCTATTCCTGTGGGATTCCGTGTAATCTGGCCCTATTCCTCTGGGATTCCATGTGAACCGTCCCCATTCCTGTACTATTTTGCGTGAACCGGCCCTATTCCTGTGGGTTTCTGTGTGAACTGTGCCTATTCCTGTGGGTTTCTGTGTGAAACGTCTCTATTCCTGTGGGATTCCGTGTGACCTGTCCCTTTTCCTGTGGGATTCTTTGTAATTCGGCCCTAATCCTCTAGGATTCCGTGCGAACCGTCCCTATTCCTGAAGGATTCTGCGTGAACCGGCCCTATTCATGTGGGATTCTGTGTGAACCGGCCCTAAAAGAAACAGAGAGGGTTATTGGGGTACAAGAATGAAATCCTCTTCAATCAGTTCATCACACACCGGCATCCTATAGCTATTCCAAATAGTTTCTAATGTAGTGCTGTTAACCTTTTCAAAACCTGCTTTGTGACATTCCCAGGTGGGAAAAAACATGAAGCTGAAATCAAACGAACATAATGACCAGCCTTAATTATTCTTGTAAAGTTTTTACAATGTTGAGAGCTGTCGATGAACTGCACTGTACAAGCTAAATTGTTTTGCTGTGCTGGAGCAATCATAGGGCTCCAACCTCGTCCACATCTGAGCAACTGGAAAAAAAAAATAATAATGTCAGTTTGCTCATAAGCATATTCAGAAATTCTTAGAACAGGCGATGGCGAAATACATATATTAAATGCATTTAGGGATAATTCTCAGGTTGCTCAACTTAACTGCCTTTAAACACAGCAGGATATAAATATGGAACGATAAATTGCTGCCAACATATGAAGAAAGAATACATTTGGCTGGGAACTTAGATTCACCTTTATTATTCATGCATGCATTGTGTTACATGTCTGTCTCTGTATTACCCACTTTCATATTTACAGCAGCATTGATTTCAATGTTATCTGTCTTCCTGTTCATCCTGTTCAACCTTTTCATTTATATATTAATAGTTAGATTTTGTATAATATGTCATGTTTATTGGTATCTGGAAAAAAAAAAAAAAAATGAAAGAAAAACATCATGAAAAAATTACACTTTTATATAATATGGCACATATTAAATGCTATAATCTGAAAATAGGATAATCATATAATGGGAGCTATTAAAAAAACTATTATTCTTCCATTTTGAAGCTTATTTTTGACTATTACTTTGACACCCACGTAATAAGGCAGCGAACAACGCTGGTAACAGCTGTGAAAATAAAGAGGGCATGTGAATTCATAGGAAGCATATTCTTGAAGTTAGCTAAACTGACACAATGCAATACTGTCTGCTGTACGTTAATCTGCATCTTTCTACTTAAAAGGATCTAACAATCTTAAATGTTCATTCAATATGAATAAGCAATTGGATAGGGATAATATATAAGATAATGTTCTCATAAATTATATATATATATATATATATATATATATATATATATATATATATATATATATAAAATTCTGAAGGACATAAAAATATACAATGGTCATTCCATCCAAACATCACATACCATCTTAAGATACAAGACGTTCCTGAACAAATACATATTTTCCAGGACTTTTTAAGTGTCAAACTTCTTACTTAAAAATCCAATTATAGAAGATCTCAGTGTTTATTACACATTTATAAAGTATTATTGTATAAAACTTTTACAGGAAAAAACTAAGAAAGATAATGTAGTGTTAATTTTTTTTCACTTAGTGTTTGTGTGAGCATTATGGGCACCTGAAATCTCCCTTGCTCTTACCTATATGAAGCATAGCTAAATACTTTACATAGAATATATGATAAACGTTGGGTAACTGGGACTTTTTGGGCACTCATATCTACACAGTAAAGTAAAAAATATATTACCGGTACATAAAAAAGTAAAAAACGTATGTTGCACTGACCCCCGACGGAGCTGCTGGTTTTATTGGGCTTACCGTTACCTTCTTCCCCTCGTCTCCGTGTAGGGTTTCCCGTGGTTGATGGCCCAAAGAAATGCAGAAACTGACACTGAATCTTCCTTTTTGGGTTATTTATTTAAACGATTACACAGTCTCTTAATGTAGGGTAGAGGGTTAGGAGGAAAGTTTCAGGTACTTTTGGATCTGCAAAAATAGGAAGTCTCTTATAGAAGAATCTAGAGAATAATTGTTTCACAGCTGGATTCTGACCACCTCCGGATAGACCGCCTCTCACTAGGCCTAGCAGCCAGTAGAGTGTTAGTTAAAGCAAAGTCTCTGCCACAGACTTGGATGTAGAACACTTGAGAAAAGTCTCTGCCACAGACTTGGATGTAGAACACTTGAGAAAAATCTCTGCCACAGACTTGAATGTAACTGAGGGACATAGACAAATTTAGAGAGCTATCATACGGTACCAGTATGTCTCAGCCGGTCTGGCGATACCGTATGAGTGTAGATCCATGAAAGTGTCCTTCAACTGAGCCTCCAGGCCCCTTCAGAGAAACCAGCCTTGCGCATGGACTTCTCCTGAAGAATCCTCCCCTGGATGCTCCTCCAGTTGCTGGGCCTCTCCTTTGATGAGACGGCACTGGACCACCTTTGGATAATTAGGCCCCGATATCCATTCAGGCCTGTCCCTGCAGTTTCTTCGCCTCGGGCTATCCAGCCCCGAGACTTTGAATTGCATGGATCCGCACCCCAGGCCAGGAGGGCCATGAGGGCTGGTCAGGAGGACCAGGACCAAACAGACAGAAGATATCTTCTGGACCGGAACCCCGAAGAATGCACATTAGGATGACACTCCCACTGGGCTGGTTCCGAGAAAAGAATGGTACCCAATACGCCCAGCTAAACTGCGTTCTCATACCTGCTGGTGATGACAGCGACACCTATGGCCAAGGAGAACTCAGTGCAATTCCAGCTAGACTAGTACTGAAACCATAATTTGGCATAATTAGCCCTAAAACCTAACCGTGGTTTCAGGAATATTAATTTGCAAAAACACAGAGCGCATGATCATCAGGAGCCAGCGCTACACATAGATTAAATACTTAAAAAAAACTCTTATCCACATGTCCACCTCATTATATGCAATAGTGTCCGTCTGATTTGTCCAAGCAGATAGTCAAACCCCACACGTTTCAAAAAGATCTTTATCAGATCTCTATCATGTCTATATAACTGTTTTGCTTTGTGTCTTTTAAGGTCACTTTGTGGTAAAGCAAGGAAGCATTAAAAACCTCTGTAGTGTATAATTGTAACATAAAGAAATAATTCAGTCCGGAGTCTCACTCACTACCAGAGACTCACTCACCTGGAGTGGCTTTTCCTGTTTCAGTGTATAATTGTACTTTACTACACAAAGTTCTGTACTCACACAAACTATGTACAACTTTAAGGAAAACAATACACAACACACAAAGTATCACAAAATATGCATCCAATATACACATGCACAAGCTATCTATCCTTTGTAGCAAATGAGCATGGGCAATGTATGTGATAAGTATAAACTAAACAGTAACTTAACTTCTTGTTTAGGTAAAAGAGGGAATATGGGATTTTTAGGGTGCCAAGAAATTACTTCATCAAATATATAAAAAAAATATATAAATTTATTTATACAAAATGTATAAAACATCACAGTATCATCATACAGTAACCATAATATGAGTAACCAGCAGTGACTTCTTGCTCTACATGTTTTGCCATGCAATGGCTTCCTCGGGAGACTTCCAACAAGCACTGCATAGCATGGTAACTCTAGGTGAAAAACAGTATATTAAAATAAATATTTAATAATCGGTACAATATTTAAAACACATCAAAAATAGAAATGACATTAACTTGCAGATACAGTTAGACCAAGAATACCCCCCGCCCCAGCTGTATCCCCACCTGAACTATGGAGATCACGACCCTGGTGTCTCAAGGATATTGAAAAAAGCAGAGATATCTGGTGTATCACAGAGAAGGACAAACAGGCCCCATTAGGCTGAGGGTTATCTAAAAAAGGGGGATAAATTATGAATTTAGACTGACAAGGATCAAAAAATCAACAAAAGTATATTTCTGACCATAAAGGATAAATATATTCAAACCTCAGAAAACAGATGTGGGAACCAACTTATGGTACTGGATGGTATCATAGCAGGTAATACTTCCAAACGGTTAGTAGATCTGAGGGTTGATTTTTCCTAGAAGAGAACTTTCAAGTGGTCAAATACCCTAATGGACAGCCAAACAAAACAGAAAAGAGGAGACATTAATATCTAATCTGTTAACTTCCAGTCCTAGTAGTTCCCACCAATGTCTGAGCGTTATTACCTTTCACTGATTTGAAACATCAAGTGTCGCCCCTGCTCCCAATTCAGCCGCTGCTTGCCTACAGAAAAAAGGGGAACTTAAAGTAACTTTACTTGGTTGTTCCTGCTGATGGAGTCTTCTTCCTTTTATCCAGGATCTCTCCAGACTACAACTTTCTACTTGGAGTCCTGCCAAAAACTACCAGTTTCTTTCTCTCCAGCACAGGGCTATTGTTTGAATGAATCAATCTAGTACCCATTTGGGGGCCCATGGGTACCCTGCATATTGACCATGCCACATCCTAAATTTAATGCATTGTATTGAAAACTTGAAAAATCATGGAATTTAAAGGTACATATAATATATTATTTTTAATAGAATAATTTGATTTACTCAATTGTTATATTGTATGCAAAAAATGTTAATGCAGATCAATAAAATGTGTTATATATGTAGCACTAACCCCCGAAGGGTGTGTCTCCAAGGTGGCTTGTGATAAACTTTAGACGAGACTTTTTATGGATATCTTTGAGAAATGGCTTTCTTCTTGCCACTCTTCCATAAAGGCCAGATTTGTGCAGTGTACGACTGATTGTTGTCCTATGGACAGGACTCTCCCACCTCAGCTGTAGTTCTTTGCAGTTCATCCAGAGTGATCATGGGCCTCTTGGCTGCATCTCTGATCAGTCTTGTCTTGTCTGAGCTGAAAGTTTAGAGGGACAGCCAGGTCTTGATAGATTTGCAGTGGTCTGATACTCCTTCCATTTCAAAATGATCCCTTGCACAGTGCTCCTTGGGATGTTTAAAGCTTGGGAAATCTTTTTGTATCCAAAATGCGGCTTTAAACCCGAAGGAGCTACTGGTTTCCACTTCACAATTGTGTCCCACTTGTTGGTGATTCTTCACAAAAAATTAAAATGTTATATCTTTATGTTTGATTTGGCTTACTGGTTTGATTTGGGCTTACCGTTACCTCACCTGCTTGATCTCCGTCTCAGGGGTCCTGTTGGAAAGTGGCCCAAAGAATGTGAATTTCCAATACTGAGTCCTTTTTATGATTATTTATTCGAAATAAAGGGTCAGAGGGTTAAGGGTGAGTTCAGACACCTGATAACTGTGAGTTTAAAGTATCATTTCAGATCCAGAGGACAACAGCTCCACTGACTGGATCCAGTCACCACCCGGATAGGCCCTTCTCACTTGACCTAGCAGCCGGTGTGGTATTTGACAAAGTCTCTGCCACAGACTTGTTAGTTAAATTAAAGCATCACTGAGGGATTCAAAGAACTGCCATACAATACCAGTCTCTTTCAGCCGAACCGGCGATACTGTACGGGCATTGATCCGGGTTGTGTCCTTTAACTGAATTTCCAGGCTCCTCCAGAGATACCAGCCTTGCGCACGGTCCTCTCCCAATAAAAGTCCTCCCCTGGAACCTTCAGTTTCTTGGTCTCTCTCCTCAGGCGAGACGGCACAGGACCACCCCTTGATCAGTAGACCCCAAAGCTGCTTCAGGCCTACTCTTCTCAGGTGCATAGCCTCGGGCCAGCCGGCCCCAAGGCTCAGGATACATGCGGTTCTCCCCCCCCCCAGGCCAGGAGGGCCATGAGGTCCTGGGTAAGAAAGGACTCCGGAGGAAAACCCCAAAAAACACACCCGCACCCTAATGGTGTCGGTACCTTAAATATCATCCCCCAGAATTCACAGCAGGAAGAACACTCTCACTGAGCTATTTCTGAGTGATAGGTGGCATTTAATACATCCAGCTAAACTGCGTTTCTACACCCACCGGCGGTGACAGCGACACCTACGGTCAAGGAGAAACCAGTGCAACCCAGCTGAACTGGTACAGAAACCAGAACTTTAGAATAATTAGCCTGAAACTCAACTGCGGCTTCAGACAACTTAAATTTGAAAAAAAAACAACAGCGACTGCTCATTAGGAGCCAGCGCTATATATATATGTGCTTTTAAAGTCCATGATTTTTCAAGTTTTAATACAGCACATGGCTATGTTCAATTCCTTTGTTTCCTCCCCCTACTTCCTGCCAACATCACTCCCTGTTGCATGAGCTCCATGAACCAGCCTAACAGGTTAATTAGCCCATGACTAGGGGTAGCCTAGTTTCTAAAAACAAATGTTGTTGCATATATTTCTGCTATAAAAATCACATAAATAGCCATAGCAACACAATAATATACAATGGAAACCATGCGTAAACTGAAGATAGTTATATTATATATAGGAACCTGGAGAGATTGTGTGAAAAACTTACTTACTATGAGAGTTCTATACTTATCAGCCAAGGATGAATAAAAACAATTCAGCGTAAGGACCTGGAATGGACACGGACACATGTACATGCAAATTAAGTGGCTGTAACATAATATATAGTTTAATAGTATCACATACTGTATAACAATGTTGGGAATAGGACAAAACCAAACATAGCATGCATACCTGTCAGGTAAATCGTATACATGTCAAAAAACGGGTGAACCAAATATCTGCGCTAATTCCAAAAAGTGTAAAGTGATAGCAGCCAACACAGTTTGTTGATAAGCAAACTAAAAATATATATAAAGTCCAAAGTGTAGCGCTGAAAATATGTGTAGAAATAAGATTGGAGATTATCCAAACATGAGAAAGTCCATCTCAAAATCTGACCAACAACATGAAACAACGAAAAAAATAAATGATGTGAAAAAATTCCATCCAAGTTCAGTGCACAAGGTGAACGAGAAAAGGGGAACAATCCAAATTATGTAATTTCAATCTGCTTACCAGAACCAAGTTGTCAATGAGCGATGTGGTCAAAAGGTGGCAGGTGAGACTTGATCAAAGCGACAAAAGAAGACCAGATCCAGACTCCTCCAGTAAGTATTATGCCGCGTACACACGAAGGGACTCGTGTGTAAAGAAATCTCCCACAGGGTGAAGGAAGAAAAGCAGCCAATAGTGAAGCCCGCAAGGTAAAATCAAAGATTTTATTGTACAGTCTACTTACATCAAAAAAGAGACATCAGGGCATATATAAAATAACAGGTACGCGTGCTTGCATCAGCCAGCCTGACATGTTTCATCCAATGGCGGATATCATCAGAGGCATGGCTGATGCTGCAAGCACGCTGGGTATAAATAGTAAGATCCTCAAGTCAGGCTGCCTTGTGATAGGACAGCCTGACTTGATTGCAAACATAAACAGCTGTTAAACTACACTGCACAAGCGCAGAGCGCACTAAACAGAATAAACAGGAAGCTCTGGAAGTCATTAAAACCAAAACTCCGCTTGCGCATGCGCAGTACGGCATGCGTTCCCACTCGCTCATGCGCAGTACGGCATGCGTTCCACCGGCTTGCGCGCCAAAAACACGGCGCGCACTGTGCATGTTCCGGTGTACGTCCAGCCGGCGGTGCATGCGCAATGGAAATGCGCTCCACAGCGGCACTACAGGGAACCAGAGAGGGCGCAACGTCATATCCGGCAACAGCGGCCGGAAACGAAGCAAGCGTTCAGTGACAGATGTGTTCCACGTTGTTGGTCAGATTTTGAGATGGACTTTCACATGTTTGGATAATCTCCAATCTTATTTCTACACATATTTTCAGCGCTACACTTTGGACTTTATATAAATCGTATACATGTTCATGCACAAAGACATGCGTGAAGATGTGCACATGCTCATAATAATTCTCGAGTGACAACTAGACGTCCCCTAACTCGCGCGCATGCTCATAATAATTCTTGATTGACAACTAGACGCGCATTAGCGTCAGTGCGTGTAAATACTTTTCCCTCACTTGCAAATTTAAAGCTGCTCCAGAGGATTGCTGAGTTGTTGTCAGCTTCTACCACCTGTGACGTGATCCTGTGTCTGTTCCTGTGTCTACCTGGCCTGTTTGACTTTGCTGACCCGGCTTGTGACCTGACTCTGTCTTTTGCCTACCATTCCGGTGCCTTCTCTGCCAACCTGATACCAACCCTAGTTTGGCCCTGACTGTACTCTGGATCCAATTCCGTACCTCTGCCGATTGGCCTCTTCTGACATCTGCCTGCCTGCTTGACCATCCGAAATTCTGCATCCGCCTGTTCGCCAGCTTTTTGGCTGCCTGCTGTTCTACACCTATCGTGTACCCGTACCTACCAGTCCACCAGTCTGCCTGCTGCTAATATCTACAGTATATTTCTGTGGACATTTCAGTGTTACATTTTAATAAACGCCTCTTCCAGAGGTTTCCAAACTTACTTGGCCTTTTGCCCCCCTTTCAGAAAAAAAAAATACTCAGCACCCCCTGGATATCTACCTCCTTTATGCGAACAAACAGAAAGATGCAATGACAAATTTGTGTTCTTTTATGTAGCTAAAGGTCTCCCTACATCCTAGGGGAAAGTTGAAAGCAGATATACTTGATCGATCCTCCGCTCCTCTCCGCAAAGGATGGATCCCTGTAGCTCCTGCACCCCCGCACTCTAGTGGTCTTGAGTACTGACATTATTAAGCCTAGAACAGCATCCACAGCCCTGCTCTGGATGTGAGGACGGCAGGAACAGTCCACCCCTGGATCATGATGGAGCACCGTTTGCTTGGGGAGTGGAGGTTCGGGTAAGTATAAGGCCCCGACGACAATGGTGCGATCCGACTTTGCCCTGCGACGTCTGTCCGACTTCCATGTGACTTTTATGTGATTCTAAGGCCCCTTTCACACTGGGGCGTTTTTCAGGCGTTTTTAAGGCGCTTTATCGTTAAAAAAAGCGCCTGTAAAGCGCTTGAAAGAAGCCTCATCTGCAATCTCAATGTGAAAGCCCAAGTGCTTTAAGAGCCCTTTCACACTGCCAGCGCCCGAAAAACGCTCATAAAGCGCCGCTTAAACTAGCAGCGCTTTACCAGCGTTTTTCGAGCGCTTTTAACCCCTGCTAGTGGCCAAATAAAGGGTTAAAAGTCCCCACAAAGCGCTGCTGCCAAAGGCGCTTTTTGGGTGTTTTGCAGGCGCTTCCCATTGATTTCAATGGGAAGGGGCGCTTTAGGAGCGGTGTATTCACCGCTCCAAAAGCGCTGCAAAGAAGCTGCTTGCAGGACTTTTTTTGACGCCCTGCCAGCACAGCGCCTCAGTGTGAAAGCACTCGGGCTTTCGCATTGGGATTGCAGATGAGGCTTCTTTCAAGCGCTTTACATGCGCTTTTTTTAATGCTAAAGCGCCTGAAAAACGCCTGAAAAACGCCCCAATGTGAAAGGGGCCTTATGAACAGGATCTGACTTTGATCCAACTTTGAGATAAGTGCGACTTGTCCTTTGACCATTAAAAACAATTCCTTGGGTTCTGGTATGGATAAAAACCTCATGGCAAAAACAAAAAAATAAATAAAATGGCGTGGGGTCCTCCCCAAATCCATACCAGGCCCTTTGGCAAAAAAAAAAAACCAAAACGGCGTGCACCCCCCCATAAATCCATAGCATATCCTTATTGGAACATGCAGCCTGGCAGGTCAGGAAGGGGGATGGGGACGAGCGAGCGTATTTGTGCATGAACCTCTTTGTGCATGAACATGTATACGATTTCCCTGCTATGCTTTGGTTTTGTCCTATTCCCAACATTGTTATACAGTATGTGATACTATTAAACTATATATTATGTTACAGCCACTTAATTTGCATGTGCATGTGTCCGTGTCCCTGCGCGTCTTCCAGGTCCTTACGCCAAATTGTTTTTATTCATCCTTGGCTGATGAGTATAGAACTCTCATAGCTAAGTACGTTTTTCACACAATCTCTCCAGGTTCCTATATATAATATAACTATCTTCAGTTTACGCATGGTTTCCATTGTATATTATTGTGTTGCTATGGCTATTTATGTGATTTTTATAGCACAAATATATGCAACAACATTTGTTTTTAGAAGCTAGGCTACCCCTAGTCATGAGCTAATTAACCTGTTAGGCTGGTTCATGAAGCTCATGCAACAGGAAGTGATGTTATCAGGAAGTAGGTGGAGGAAACAAAGGAATTGAACATAGCCATGTGCTGTATTGAAACTTGAAAAATTCATGGACTTTAAAAGCACATATATATATATGTAACACAAGTATACAGATAAGACCAAAATGAGGGACAAATGAGGAAGAAAGAAGGACAGCGGGACATTGTTCCAAATCAGGGACAGTCCCTCGAAATCAGGGACAGTTGGGAGCTATGCACACATTAAGGCTGGATTCACACCTATGCAGTTTTAGTTCTTTTTGCATTTTGCAGATTTGCACTACAGTCCATTTAACATGGTTTCCTATGGAACACGATCTGTAGTGCAAAAAGCACAAAAAATGCATAGGTGTGAATCCAGCCTAAAGCAGAACATATGTGTTAGTGCTAGTTCACGCAAGATGCAGTTCCGTGCGCTTTCGTCTGCACAAGTGCTAGTTCACACCAGATGCAGTTCTGTGCGCATTTCTGAAATAAAAATGCATGCACAGTGTTTTTCATGTATTCCAATGGCTCTACTACACACCAGTGCAGTCAGTTCCAGTCAGTTTCTGCACCGGAAAACTGACCTGGAACTGACTGCATCGGTGTGAACTAGAGCCATTGGAATACATGGAAAACACCATGCATGCATATTTATTGCGTAAAAAAAGCACATGGAACTGCATCTGGTGGTAACTTGCCCTAAAACTAATGTTTTTTTTAACCGCTTCCCGACCGCCCACTGCATATATACGTCTACAGAATGGCACGGGCAGGCAAAAGCACGTACCTGTACGTCCCCTTTAAATGATTGCCCGTGGGTCGCGCGCGCGCCGCCAGCGGCGCGCTCGCGACCCGGTCTGGAGCTCCGTGACCCAGGCCGCGGGACCAGCGGAACCGATCGCCGCTGGTGTCCCGCGATCGGGTCACGGAGCTGAAGAACGGGGAGAGGTATGTGTAAACAAACCTCTCCCCGCGCTTCCTACTCTGCCTGTCATTGATTGGCTGTTCCCTGTCATCGGGAAAGCCGATCAATGACGTCAGACGTCAGCCCCGCCCCCTAGTGTAAAAAAACACACACACGTCACAGCCCATAACCCCTCCCCCTAGTGGTTAACTCTTTCACTGCCACTGTCATTTATACAGGAATAAATGCATTTAAATAGCATTGATTGCTGTATAAATGACAATGGTCCCAAAAATGTGTCAAAAATGTCCGATGTGTCCGCCATAATGTCGCAGTCACAATAAAAATCGCTGATCGCCGCCATTACTAGTAAAAAAAAAAAAATATTAATAAAAATGCTATAAAACTATCCCCTATTTTGTAAACGCTATACATTTTGCGCAAACCAATCAATAATCGCTAATTGCGATTTTTTTTACCAAAAATATGTAGAAGAATACGTATCGGCCTAAAGTGAGGAAAAAATATGTTTTTTTATATATTTTTTGGGGATATTTCTTATAGCAAAAAGCAAAAAATGTTGCATTTTTTTCAAAATTGTCGCTCTATTTTTGTTTATAGCGCAAAAAATAAAAAAACCGCAGGGGCGATCAAATACCACCAAAAGAAAGCTCTATTTGTGGGGAAAAAAGGACGCCAATTTTGTTTGGGAGCCACGTCGCACGACCCGCGCAATTGTCAGTTAAATCGACGCAGTGCCGAATCGCAAAAAGGGGCCTGGTCCTTTGGCTGCAAATTGGTCCGGGGCTGAAGTGGTTAATGTGTGATTGTTGATACTAATCCAAAAATATCTATCAAATTAAAATTGTTCATCTCAAGAACAGCAAAGAGACACAATTCTCCATCTATCACAAATGTAGGATGCAGTTTATTCAGTAGATGGTGAAAAGATCCACCAGCTAACGATTTCCTTGTTTATTTAAAAGTGTTAAACCCTCATTGAGTTCTCGATTAGCTTGTGACCTAGCTGCAGAAAAACAACTCCCAGCATAAATGGCTTACAGTCCCTTCCATGGAAAACATAACCTAGTTAGCTAAAAAGGCCTCAAGAGGTGCATTAAGAACCTCGGCTTGCTGGTAAATTGTAAATACATTTGTCTGTTACCATTATAATAGCAATTCTCTGTTTACAATGGAATTTTATGGTCAACACCAGCTAAATCACACTTATCTAAGTATAATCTTAAAATCTTTAACCACTTTCAGACCGGACCATTTTGCTGGCTTAAGACCAGACCACTTTTTGCGATTCGGCACTGCGTTGCTTTAACTGACAATTGCGCGGTCGTGCGACGTGGCTCCCAAACAAAATTGACGTCTTTTTTTCCCCACAAATAGAGCTTTCTTTTGGTGGTATTTGATCACCTCTGCAGTTTTTTTATTTTTTGCGCTATAAACAAAAAAAGAGCGAAATTTTTTTAAAAAACACATTATTTTTTACTTTTTGCTATAATAAACATCCCCCAAAAATATATAAAAAAAAACATTTTTTCCCTCAGGTTAGGTCGATTTGTATTCTTCTACATATTTTTGGTAAAAAAATTGCAATAAGCGATTATTGATTAGTTTGCGCAGAAGTTACAGCATTTACAAAATAGGGGATCGTTTTATAGCATTTTTATTAATAATCTTTTTTTTACTAGTAATGGCGGCGATCAGCGATTTTTTATTGTGACTGCGACATTATGGCCGACACATCAGACATTTTTGACACAGTTTTGGGACCATTGTCATTTATACAGCAATCAGTGCTATTTAAATGCACTGTTTTCTGTGTAAATGGCACTGGCAGTGAAGGGGTTAACCACTAGGTGGCAGTGTAGTGTTTAAGTGTTCCTAGGGGCGTGATACTAACTGTGGGGGGGCGTGGCTGTGATTTAGTGAACACTGATCTCTGCTCACAGGGAGCAGAGATCGGTGTCACTAGTTGCTAGGCAGAACGGGGAGATGCTGTTTACTTCCGCATCTCCCCATTCAGCCATCCCGTGAGACGATCAAGGGTATCCCCGCGGGACCCACGACCGGCGGCATGCGCGATGGCACGGCAGCAATCTTAAAGGGGACGTACCTGTACGCCCTTTTGCCTGTCCGTGCCATTCTGTCGACCTACATCGTCGTGCGCCGGTCGGGAAGCGGTTAAAGGGGTTGTAGAGGTTCGTTTTTTATTTTATAAATAGGTTCCTTTAAGCTAGTGCATTGTTGGTTCACTTACCCTTTCCTTCGATTTCCCTTCTAAATGTTTTTTTTCTTTGTTTTCTTTGTCTGAATTTCTCACTTCCTGTTCCTCCTCAGTAAGCTGTTCAGTAAGCTGTTCTGGCTGACTAAACACCGCTCGGATGATGGTGTGAAGTTTACTGAGGAGAAACAGGAAGTGAGAAATTCAGACAAAGAAAAATTTTTTTAGAAGGGAAATCGAAGGAAAAGGTAAGTGAACCAACAATGCGCTAGCTTAAAGGAACCTATTTAGAAAATAAAAAACGAACCTTTACAACCCCTTTAAGTCTTTAAAATCTTTAAGTAAAACCTTTAAAAGCTAAATTCATCTTTTTATTTTTTTCAAAATTCCAGCTTACCTATGTACCAATATACCAATTATGTACCCCTACTGCAGGTACATAAGCAATTCTCTGGTCTCTGGAGCCACTTTAAATAGGCAAGCGAGCGCCAAGTATTCACCAGGTCTCATGATCTCCACCCGGTCTATGTCATTACATCATCCTGTGTTGTAGTGCTTGCAGAGCCTGCGGAACTCTACCTCTATGTACTCACTCTGCTTAGCAAAGCTCCACATGTGTTCTGGCACAAGCATCTTCTCCCACACGGATCTACTATATAGTTTGTGTCTTTCTTCTTCAAATTGTAAGAACGATTGGTCAGGGACATAAGGAAATGTTTCTCCCTTATTGGGTACTCATATATTTTTCCATGTATCCCTGAAACTTAGCGAGATGGGTAATACAAGTCTTGTAGTGAAGCAACCCTTGTGGCAGATAGGCCTCGGGTAGCCGGAAATACTTGTACCCCATACGCTCCATCAGGGCCAAGACATAAGTCTGTGCTACTCGTGGGAGAGGGGGACATGGATGAGGGCCCTTGGGTTTCAGGGACATGTAAACTCCTTGTCTAGGTTCCTTGGGCCGGGGCACCCCATCCCCCATTCATTACCTCTTATTAGTGTGCACCAGTGTTATAGGAGGAGTCCTTTCAGTTCTCCCATAAAGAGGAGTTTGTCTCCCATGGTTGAGATGCAGGATCAATGAATAGTGTATGACCCATTGATAATGGGGTACTATGACACTGTAAGTGGGCTTAGCACTATATGACCATATAGTGTGACCAAATCCCCATAATTTTGAATATGTTCAGGTGTTTTTAAATAGCCTTGCAGGATTTAAATGTAATTTTTGTATGTGTGCGCTATAATCTATTTTGTTTTGTTTGTTTGTCTTATAGCAGCACCATCTTGAATGTAAATGCATTTTTAGGGTGTGCCCCCCAAGTCTGTTAGGTCAAAGATCAGTCTCCCCCAAAAAGTCCCTCTTGGCTGGCTCCAGGAGGGTGTAGGCTTAGGAGCAAGTGGGGTCTGCTGAGGGGGGCTTCTGTTCCCGCAGAGGTGCTATCATTAAATTCAGTGGCGGCAGGTCCAGCAACGGGTCAAAGCTGTCTGGTCTCTCATCTTCTTCTCCAGAGTCAACGATGGGAGACGGTGGAGGCAGGAACTCCTCGATGACGGCTTACACTGGTCCTTCCCGTGCGTGTGCAGATATCACAGGAGTGCTGTGGGATGGCAGCTCTACCCCGGGTCCTTTGTTTGAGGCCCTTCCTGGAGGCTGGTCACGGCTTGGCCAAAGAATCTTTGCAGGAGGCTCAGAGCTGGACTTCTCTCAGGTGATTTTTAATTACAAGTGAAAAAAGGAAATGAACACCGCGCTACTCCCTAACTCAAGAAACCTAAACTCACTAATATAAATCAAATAGGTAGCATGTGACATATATGCGTAAGTGAAAAATAAATAATAAAAAAATGTATTATATAGCAGCAGCTGAAAAATTGGGGGATATACACAATGGATAAACAGAATATTACAAAAAGCCGTGCTAGTGACTCAAATTAAGAAAAGTAAATGTGCAAATAAAAAGTGATAAAAGTCTAAAAAACAAAACAAAAAAGATTGCATATAATAAATGTAATCAATATCCATAAAAGTCCAGTGAGGAGGAAAATGAATACAAAGGTGACAAGGTGAAATCCAATAAATAGTGACTGTAGTGATCCACCACCATTAGTAGAATGCGCTTACCAGAGGGCAAGCTCAAATAAGCCCATATGTTGATATCAGGATGAATCGCAACCAGATGAACCCCAAATACGATCTCCTTCATAGGGTCAACCAGGGACGTTGTAATTATTTAATTACAGGCTCCATCAGAGGCCCTCCCCAACAGCTGGTGCCTTCAAGCGAACCCCAAGTTCTGACGACTTTACATCGAGATGGTAATGAGCAACATCCTTCTGCTCCTCACAGCTGTTGTTCTCCATCTCATTCCCTTCCAGGTACTTGATCACTCTCTCTCTCTCTCTCTGGCCCACTATGGGCCCCAGAACTCTATGGATCTTCCCCGACGTCCAACTTTCTGCATCAGACCACTGTCTCTCTTATATAACACACGATCAGTGGGTTGGACCCAGAGAAAAACCTTCAAAAACCAAGGAACTGGGAAAGCATTAATTCCTACCCTCCCGTCTGGGACAGCACCTAACTAGTTATTTTCAACCTGCTTACACACTGCTTCAGCCTTAACACACTCATGTTAAAGTGAACCTTAAAAGGATTAAATTAAATACAGGAAACTAATTATAAAATCATTTCACAATGGTACAGAACCCCAGATAAACTTAAACATTTTTTTCCAAATGTATCAGATAGATGCTGGCGATGCCAGACAGAACAGGGGACTTTGCTACATGTTCTCTGGTCCTGCCCCAGAATAAGGACATTTTGGGGGAAGGTCCGGGAGATAATTAAAAGGTTTAGTGATGTGGAAATACAGGAAGACCCAGCTTTTTTTCTCTTGCACCTGTCAAAGATTCCGGGGAAAACATAGGAATTCTATCCCGTGCCACTTGGTGAATGCAGCTAAAGCATGCATCCCGCTTAAGTGGAAACAGACACAATCCCCCACAGTGGGTATGTGACTTAAGAAAGTAGAGGAAGTAAACAGGATGGAAGACCTAGTTTGGACAACTAGGAAAAAAAGGGAAATTTATTCAAAAACTTAGTCACCATGGAACTACTTTATTTCTTTGGAGGAAGGGAAAAAACAAATTGATATAATTTAAAAGGGAGGAGGGGTTTTGGGGAGGAGAGGAGAATATTGTTGAATAAGAGGGGGGACTTTGGAATTTAAAAAGGGTAATTGTTTCTTTTTTTTGGGGGGGGGGTAAGGAAAGGAGGAGGAAATGGACTATAAATAGAAACAGCAGCCGGAATATCGAGAGGTAGTTGAAGTGTCCCAGCAGGGTCTGGGGGAAGCGTCCCCCTTCTGACGCAGCATGGAGTAACAACAGGGAGGATGGAATTAACCGGTTCCCGACCGGCGCACGACGATATACGTCGGCAGAATGGCACGGACAGGCAGGAGGGCGTATATATAAGTCCCTCCTTTAAGCCGTCCGTGCCATCGGGAGCGCGCCGGGAGCGGCGCGCTCCCGCGTCGTTCGGGACCTCCGTGAGGACTCGATCGCCGCGGGGACACCCGCGATCGTCTCACGGGAAGGCAGAACGGGGAGATGCGGAAATAGACAGCATCTCCCCGTTCTGCCTAGCAACTAGTGACGCCGATCTCTGCTCCCTGTGATTGGAGCAGAGATCAGCATTCACTAGCTGACAGCCACGCCCCCCCACAGTAAGAAACACACCCCTAGGCATAGTTAACCCCTACACTGCCCCCTTGTGGTTAACCCCTTCACTGCCAGTGTCATTTATACAGGAATCAATGCATTTAAATAGCATTGATTGCTGTATAAATGACAATGGTCCCAAAAATGTGTCAAAAATGTCCGATGTGTCCGCCATAATGTCGCAGTCACAATAAAAATCGCTGATCGCCGCCATTACTAATAATAAAAAAAATTATTAATAAAAATGCTATAAAATTATCCCCTATCTTGTAAACGCTATAACTTCTGCGCAAACCAATCAATAATCACTTATTGCGATTTTTTTTTTACCAAAAATATGTAGAAGAATACGTATCGGCCTAAACTGAGGAAAAAAATGTTTTTTTATATATTTTTGGGGGATATTTATTATAGCAAAAAATAAAAAATGATGCGTTTTTTTTTTTCGAAATTGTCGCTCTTTTTTGTTTATAGCGCAAAAAATAAAAACCGCAGGGGCGATCAAATACCACCAAAAGAAAGCTCTATTTGTGGGAAAAAAAGGACGTCAATTTTGTTTGGGAGCCACGTCGCACAACCGCGCAATTGTCAGTTAAAGCGACGCAGTGCCGAATCGCAAAAAGGGGCCTGGTCCTTTGGCTGCAAATTGGTCCGGTCTGAAAGTGGTTAAGAGAGGGAGTTTACTCTTCTTATTTCTCTGTCTTCATCGCCTTTCTTTTGTTTGTTTTTTGTTTACCTGGGTTCATTTGTGTATCCATCTTTATTGGATAGTATATTAGAAACATACAGGAGTAGATGGAATCTAACGAGGTGTTATTATGTTTTTTTTTGTTTTTTTTTTAAGTCTGGCTGTATGTACAGAAATGAAATGTTATATACAGAAGGATTGTTAATTTTTCTCCTGTTATAAAAAGAAAAATAAAGAAATTATAAAAAAAAAGGATTAAATCCTCACTGAGTAATATTTAGTTTGCTATGTGCACCATGTAAACTTAACAATTGCCTTTTTCTGACAAAATACCCTTTTCAGCTTTTTTTATCCTTTTCTAATCATAGTGCTGCTGATCTCCTTCAGCATCATTCAGCCACTTCCTGTCTACATGCACTCCTCCCACCATCCACTGCACATCCATAAGAGCCAACTGTCCTGGAGTTTCTGGGACAATCCCACATTTATGTGCTCTATCCCGATAATGGTGTGTCCCCAGCAGTGTCCTCTAGATCAGTGGTCATCAACCCTGTCCTCAGGGCCCACTAACAGGCCAGGTTTGCAAGATAACTGAAATACATAACAGGTGATATCATTTGCTGCTCAGTGATTGCAGTATTCTAGTCTGCATCTCATCAAGGTAATACATAAAACTTGGCCTGTTAGTGGGCCCTGAGGACAGGGTTGAAGACCACTGCTCTAGATCACTTCATTACCCTATTTGAATTACTGAGCATGGGCAGTAACTCACAGAAATATTTTTTTTTAAGGAGATTGTGGTTGAGTGGGCAGTTCCCACACAATTAGGGAGTATAATCTGGAAGGGACTGCCCACAAGGAGGACCTTATACATGTGGGCAGGGGGTTAGGATGACCGTATTCAAGAGACGGGAGAAGGATGTTTGCAACTATGCACATCATTGCTTTGGACAGGCTTCCTGATAATGAGGATAGTGAACCATGTCTATTTATTGTGTGTTGGCAGGACCGCTTGTAATCTCCACTATGGATGCACGTTGAAAACATAGCAACTGGGAGACGGTTGTCATCTATAACAGGAACAAGGACCTTAATGGCAGGATCACTAAGAATTATTTGAATGAAAACTGCAAATTTAACCACTTCCCACTGTAACATCGGGGGATGTTTTAGCTTAAGGGTAGAGCTTACCAGTGAGCTGAGTCCATGCCAGATATGCCGTTTTAAGGGCTTGTTGGCCCACTTTTATTAAAGAAAGAAAATGTCCATAAAACAGACGAGTTGACCACACAGGGGTTTCAGCTTTCCACAGCAACAATGTAAGTCAAACCAAAAATACCAAGCCACCTGGCTCTCTTTAGCAGCACTGCTGCTCAGACTTGTGCTTCAGCCCTCTCGGCTCTTTAACAGAGTTCTTGTACACCCAGTACCTCAGCACTCTTTTCCAGCTTCCTTTTCCAGTCCACAGGCTTGGACCCTCTGTCTGCTCTGACAGACAGACCTGTGCAGACATGCACACTTCTCCCTTGCTTGCCTGGGCTCCTTGGGAGGGTGGAGCCCAGAACCATGGCCAGGTGTGTACAAATAGCCCAGCACACACACACCTGACCAGTCAGTATGCTGGTGGATCTCAAGATCTGGACCCAGGACTGGGGATTTCATCCCACCCGGATCGCTACGAAATCCCCGGGCTCCAGATCCCAAAATGGATTTTAGTAAACAATGAGGAAACTGAAAAGCCAGTTTCCTCCCAAATAAGCAAATAAACTGGAGCCCCTCAACCTGCCTGGTTGAGAATCCTCCGTCCAAACACTGGTGGGGTACCCCACTACAACACCACCCAGACAATGTATATTGGATTTTGGGCCCCTCTGTGTGGCTAGGCTGTGAAAAAGTCTCACACATCCGCATACTCAGGAGGCATAGCACAATGTGCTTTGATGTGTAATTCTAAGTATATCTTTGCTGTGCATGAGAAATAACTTGTGACTTTGTGAAATGGGCTCATTTTGAGGATGTTTCCACTGGCCTGGTGCTCCAGGGCCTCCAACAGTGTGATAGGTAGTCAGGAAATTAGATACGTAATTTATGCTCCTTGAAAGTCTAAAGGTGCTCCTTGTATTTTGAGCCCCTCTATGCATCTAGGCTGTGAAAAGGTCTCACAGATTTGGTATCCCTATACACAGGAGGCATAGTAGAATGTGTTTTGGGTTGTAATTATAAGTATGCCTAGTCAAAAAAAAAAAGAATGCTGCGCTAGTGATAATAAATGTATCCAACCACTTAGTGTATCAATTCTCCTGTGCAAATATGAGTGCCAACATAATAACATGTGAATATACAATAATATAATACATTCATTGTATTTCTTCTGGTGACATTTTCATTCATTTAATATTTGATTGCACTCAAGCACAGAATTGATATTATCAGAAGAAGAAATACACATGAATGTATTACATTATTGTATATTCACATGTATTGTATATTGCACAGGAGAAATGATACACTAAGTGGTTGGATACATTTATTATCACTAGCGCAGTATCATTTGTTTTGAGTTTATTTGCACATTTATGTTGGGAGTATGTTACTTACTGCTTGCATATAATATTCAGATTGTATTCTAGCTGCTCGCAAGAGTACTTATTATATTTATAAGTATGCCTATGCTGTGTATGAGAAAGTGACAACATTATTTAATTTCTTCAATTTCCAAAATATTGTGACAAAAAATGATAACTTCAGAAAACTCCCCATGCCTTTACCTAAATACCTTGGACTGTCTACTTTCCAAAAAGGGGTAATTTTGGGGGTATTTATAATGTCATGGCATTTTAGGGCTTCAAGAAATCAGATAGGCAGTCAGTACATCAGGATTGATTAAAGTGGAGGTAAAGGCAAACTCAGCCACATTCTAAGCCTAATCTATCTAGCCCTCTAAAGAAAAAAATTGCTATACTTAAAGTGGGGTTGCTGGCTTAAAAATCATTAAAAAATTAAAAAAAAAATGTTTTACTCACCTCTAAATGCCTGTTGCTAGGGGGTCCCTTGTAGTCTGCCACCTTCATTGCCCAGGCTAAACGTCACTTCCTGTAGGTGCCGCACAGTCATCTGGGACCTGTCATGTGTCCCAGATGAGTGTGCGTCGAATCAAGGCGCACGGCACCGCTCGCGCATGCGCAGTGGGTGCCCCGCTGTGAAGCCACAGCCGGGTTCCCACATTAAGAATGCCGGCGCATGGTAAGTGTCCGATTATTAAAAGTCAGCAGCTGCAGTATTTGTAGTTGCTGACTTTTAATTATTATTTTTTTTGCTGGCACTCCTCTTTAACTATTCTGAAGCCACTATTCTGAAGCCACTCTGATCCGGTCTCCAGCCACACCCTCTGTATGTAGGAGAAAGCCAACAATGGCTAGGTAATGCTTGAAAAGTGATGTCACCCATAGACTTACTAAGGTACTTCCGTTGTCAGATGTCTCTCCTACACCCTGAAGCCACCACTGACAACTCAACCTGGGACCGGGGCGCCTGCTGTAAATATAGCAATTTTTTCTTTAAAGGCTAAATAGATTAGGCTTAGAATGTGGCTGAGAGTCGGTTTAGAGTTAGGTTTTGCCTTTAAAGTGGTTATAAATGTTCATCTTTAAAAAAATAAAACATAACGAAAAATAACAAACATGTCATACCTACCTGCTCTGTGCAATAGTTTTGCACAAAGTAGCCCAGATCCTCTTCTTCTCAGTCCCTCCGCGGCGCTCCTAGCCAGGGGCATAACTATAGGGGGTGCAGCAGTCGCGAGCGCATGCTGCCCCCTCTACATATGGCCGGTGGCAGCATAGGCGGTTAGGCACCGGGCGCACAGGTGGCTGGAGGTGGGGGGTGACTAGCAGAGCTCCATGCTCGACTACCGCACTGGCTGCTCTTTAGTTGTGCATTCCCCACACAACCTGTGTCCTCTGCCGCTCCTCCGGGTCCCCCTGTCCTGCTCCATGCAGTGCTGCTCAGTCCGGTGTCTGTCCTCCCCAGTCCACCCCCCCTGAGTCCGACTCACACTGTACTGCATGCTTTTCCCGGGCAAACAAACTTTAAGCACACAGATGCAGTGCAGCCCTATGAGAGCCGGCTACCCAAAGGACACCGCAGGCTTGTCTGCCAGCACCCCCCCTCCTCCCCGTTATACACAGATGTTGACAGGTCTTTCTGGGAGATGGGCCCATTTCTCCCTAAAGGACAGGGACCCTATTTCCCTTGGGGACAAGGACCCCATCTCCTCTGGGGACAGAGCCAACTTCTCCCCAGAGAACAGGGACCTAATTTCCTGTGAGGACAGGGACCCCATTTTCCATGGGGACATGGACCCCTTCTCACCTGAGGACAGAGACCCACTTCTCACCTGAGGACAGGGACCCCTTCTCACCTAGGGACAGGGACCCCATCTCCAATGGGGACCCCATCTCCCCTGGGAACAGGGCCCACTTCTCCCCAGAGGACAGGGACCCCATTTCCCTTGGGGGCAGGAACCCCTTCTCACATGGGGACAGGGACCCCATCTCCCCTGGGGACAGGACCCACTTCTCCCCAGAGGACAAGGACCCCATTTCCCTTGGGGACAAGGACCCTTTCTCACCTGAGGACAAGGACCCCATCTCCCCTAAGGTCAGGGACCCCATCTCCCCTGGGGACAGGGCCTATTTCTCCCCAGAGGACAGGGACTCCATTTCCCTTAGGGACAGGGACTCCTACTTACGTGGGGACAGGGACCCCATCTCCCCTAAGGACAAGGACCCAATCTCTCCTGGGGACAGGGCCCACTTCTCCCAGAGGACAGGGTCCCAATTTCCATGTCCCTTCTTCCTCTTTGTCTCAAAGGTGTGACCTCTGATATTTTACCAAAGTCCCCCAACGGGACTCCTAAAAAATTGTAAAAAATAATAAAAAAACTGTTGATACCAGTGGTGGAACTACAGGGCTCACAAAAGTCGTACCTGCGACCGAGCCCTGGAGTTCCACCACCGGACTCGGAGGGAAGGGCTTCGGCTGGGGTTCAGGGGGGCCCTTCATTGTTTCTTGCACCGGGGCCCTGATGGTTCTAGTTACACCACTGCCCCTAGCTCCTCCTCCTTGACCAGTGCCCCCAATAGCAAGCCACTTGCCATGGTGGCACTGTTGTGAGCTCGCTCCCAAGCCCTACTCTATGCGTCCATAAGACACTGTGGGGGTTATTTACTAAAGGAAAATCCACTTTGCACTGAAAGTGCACTTGGAAGTAAAGTCGCTGTAGATCCGAGGGGGACATGCAAGGAAAATAAAAAACAGCATTTTAGCTTGCACATGATTGGATGATAAAATCAGCAGAGCTTCCACTCATTTCAGATCTATTCCTTAGATTTAGAGCGACTGCACTTCCAAGTGCACTTTCAGTGCACTTTCAAGTGCACTCGCAGTGCAAAGTGAATTTGCCTTCCGTAAATAACCCCCACAGAGCCACAGCTCGGTCCCGCCCCCCTGTTCTGGCCAATGGCTCCCACTGCTGTCTCAGCCAATGGCTCCCACTGCTGTCTCAGCCATTGGCTCCCACTGCTGTCTCAGCCAATGAGGAGAGGGAGTCCAGGGACAGCCGAGGCTCTTGTGCACATTGCTAGATCAAGAGGAGGCTCAGGTGAGTATTAGAGGGGGCTGTGGGGGAGCAGCATTCAGAAGGTTTTTTTTTTACCTTCATGCATAGAATGCATGAAAGTAAAAAACCTTCAGTCTTTTCAACCACTTTAATTTTCAAATATATCTATACGATAGTTTGGACGCTATAACTTTCACATAAACTAAATAATATACACTGATTTGGGCTATTTTTAACAAAGAAATGTAGCAGAATAACCTTTGGCATAAATTTATGAAGAAAGATTTTTTTATTTGCAAAATTTTATAACAGAAACCTGTATTTGAAAGATTTTTTGTATTTTTCATTTGTATAGCCAAAAGTAAAACACTCAGTAGTGATTAAAGGCTACCAAACGAAAGGTCTATCTGTCTCAGAACAATTATACACAGTGTTGCATGACTGAGTAATTGTCATTCAAAGTGTGAAAGGGCTGAAAACTTAAACGTGGCCTGGGCAGGAAGTGGGTGAAAGCCCCTGGTATTGAAGGGGTTAAAAAATACTTTTGAAATTTCAGTGATTGGGGTTACATAAACATTAAAAATGCCAGTAATATAATATACATCGTTATCCTTGGTCGGTTGTGCGCTGTAAAATTTATTTTCTAATGGCTATAAATCAGTCCTAGCAGGTTGCCAATTAGACAATTGTTTAGAAAAGGTAGGACGTGCCTTTGAATGTTGTCGGTGTTTACACAGGTGCCTTTTTTCCTCATTTCGGATCTATTTGCATTCCCTTCTTGCTTTAAGTGGTAAGGAGATTGACTTTCGCTGCATGTCTACCTTTTTATCCACAAGAATTTACATTTTTTTATCCACAAGAATTATATTTTCGTACCTTGTTTTCTTTGCAGTCCTGGTCCCACCGGCTTCAGTAGTCAACAAAAAAACAGAAGAGAAATCCAATTTTTTTTTATTCCTTTTTAATTTATTGCTACTTTCAGTTTTTGTCCAATGACCATTTAGAAAGCAACTAGAAAAAGAAAGACTGGAAATTAAATTAATTATATAAGAATGTTTAAAGTTATAGTAAAGGCTCATACTTTTTTTTTTTTATATGATAAACATGTAATACTTACCTGCTCTGTGCAGTTTTTTTGCACATAGCAACCCTGATCCTCCTCTTCTCGTGTTTGCCGCCGACGCTCCTGGCCCCTCCCCCTTGCCAAGTTCCCCCATTGCAAACCACTTGCTATGCAGCACTTGTGCGTGCTCACTCCCAAGCCACCTCGATGTGTCCATGAGACACACAGAGCATGGCCCTGCCCGCCAGGCCCGCCTCACTAGTTGTGTCTCAGCCAATGAGGAGACAGAGACCCAGAATTGCCACTGCTGTCATACACATTGCTGGATCCTGATAGAGCTTGGATATGCATTGGGGGGGGTTTACCACTACTATTCCTTTATATTGGCTTTTGGAATTTACAAATGCAGCAATTAAGATGAATCAGATGAAAAGTTTAGCGCTGGAAAACACTTTTTGATAGATAAAAAGTGCATTTTAGATACAACTATATAGATCAGAGCAAAATGAGGGACACATGAGCGGGAAAGAGGGACAGAGGGACATTGCTCCAAATCAGGGACAGTCCCTCCAAATCAGGGACAGTTGGCAGCTATGGTAGCAGTGACTACTACAGTGATTTCCAGCTTCCACATCTTGACACACCTGGAATTCAGCTTAAAAATGTATCTAAAAACGTATCTTAAAAGGCCTGCAACCAAAAGAACAAAATGGTTTGCATTGCAGCTTGCAGTCCTTAGATGGGATGGAGGTGTTAGTTTTGTTTTTTAAGCATTTTCCTTTATTTTTACCTGGTGATCTGACCAGCAGGGTAACAATGCTGACCTACTATACCGTATCTATGGAGAAGCAGTGTTATCATCCTAGAGTAAGACTACATGTCCCATGTAACCATAGTGGGTCAATGATATCATGAGCATCACTGCTCCTTGTGTACATGCAGCTTTGGGGTGGGGAATCCCTAGCCTGCAGCTGATTGGCCCATTCCTGATAGCTTCCTTAAGGGTTTGGCTGGAACCCTGGTTTGGACCTAACCCAAATTCACCCTTACTGGGGAGATTCAGCATCTCTATATTTGTTCTGGTGGCCGTTACTTAGAAAGTCTCCAAGGAGGACACTTGTTGCAGTGACCTGCCCAAGATGGGGATTATACTCCTTATATACAGATACTCTGTTGTGTCTCCAGGACAGGAAGTAAAGGTAAATCTCCACAACAGCATAGCTCCCAACTGTCCCTGATTTCGAGGGACTGTCCCTAATTTGGAAGAAAGTCCCTCTGTCCCTTTTTCCTCCTCATTTGTCCCTCATTTTGGTCTGATCTATATAGTTGTGTATAAAATGCACTTTTTATCTTTTAAAAAGTTTTTACCAGCGCTAAACCTTTCATCCAATTTCTAAATTGCTGCATTTGTAAATTTTAAAAGCCAATATAAAGGAATAGCAGTGGTAAAAGAAAAGCATTTGTGGGTTTAACTAATCTTTATTTTTGTATAATTCTCCTTTAAAGGGGCGTGGCAGGGGGTGTGTCCTAAGCTTACATACTTTTGGTAATAGGTGTCCCTCGTTCCCATCTCAAAAAGTTGGGTGGTATGCAACAGTTATACATAGACTTTAAAGCCCCCCCACAACTCCTAATGGGACCATATTCCATTTGGAACCCCCCCTTGCAGTTTATTTTTCTATAACTGCGTAAATCAGCCCACAGACACTCAAAGCACACCAATTCTAACAGCAAATTGCCAGGTTGTTGCTACTATCTTAGTATCTTAATATGAAACATCCGGAAGAAGCTTTAGTTCCACAAAGGGGCCCACTCAATCCTTAAGTGGACCAACCACCTTTTCTGATGTGGGTGTTGGGAAATACAGCAGTTCTACTGTGACATACTGTAGATGAATGGTCAGGGCTGCTGATAAGGCAGTACTGCCAGCCCTCCTGTACTGGGCCCGGGCCCCATCAGTTCAAAAGGGGGGCCCAGGCACCTGCTAAGCAGAAGGGCTGGCTGTACTGCTTCCCCTGCAATGCTGCCAGCTTCTTCGTCGGGCTGCACTGCAGGGGAGTGGTTTTAGCACATGCACCCCTTCCATCTGCTGTTCGGGCCCCCCTGTGTTCCCTTTACCTCTGCAGCGCTTCCCTCTTCTCCTCTCCTGCCAGCAGCTGCTTCAGGCACACAAGGGAAATTTATTGACCCTCCTGAATGAACACAGTGAGTGATCGGTACCAATTACTCCCGTGTCCATTCATCACCGTGTTTAGTATGCTTCAGCTTGCGAATGAGCAAGAAGATTCAGAGCGCTTCCAATTTATTCATCTTTGGAACTGAGGCTGCAAAGAAATGGATTGATACAACTATGTCATGAGTCACTTCCGGCTGGGGGGACCCAGTCAGGTAGGCTGTATAGGGCCCCGTGATTTCTAACAGCAGTCCTGTGATCTGTTAGTGTAAAGCTGGCCATATGTGGAGCAAGTTTCAGCCAGTTCCTGATGGACCAGTGGCCCTGCTGGCCTCTTTGCTATATATATATATACAGGTATATATATATTTTTTTGAAGCCAGTTAGAGCCTCAGCCTCTAATCACATGCATCAAAAAAAAAAAACCCTGGTTTAACTCCATGAGTCTGGTGCCCTGCATGTAGATTAGGGGCCGAGCACATGGATTGGGGGGCCCCTGCACCCTGAATGCAACTGGAACCCACAACCATTTTTTCCCCCTGATTTCTCTATTGCCGGAAATTCTTGTTTTTACATTCAGCTGTCAGCGAAGAAGCCCGCTGACAGCTGATGACTCATCGGTTGTTAAGGACATGGCGCAGTGGCGGCCGGCGGTCATTTTTTTTTGGGGGGTGGCAAACAGTACCACCCCCCAATTCGGTCGGGTGGGTTGCACTTACGCCATCTATGGTGGGCAGTGCTTCTCCTGGACTTCACCGGCGGCTTCCCTTGCTCGGAAGCAGCAGCGGCCTTCCCTTTCCCTGCTCTCCTTTTTATATAAAAACGCTGAGTAAATAGATACCAAACATGTCACGCTTTATAATTGCATGCACTCGTGGAATGGCGACAAACTACGGTACTTAAAAATCTCCATAGGCGACACTTTAAAAATGTTTTACGGTTACCAGGTTAGGCCCCTTTCACACCGGGGCGTTTTTCATGCGGTGCAGCGCTAAAAATAGCGCCTGTTCACCGCATGAAAAAATCCGGCCCCTTTAACTCCAGTGTGAAAGCCGGCGGGCTTTCACACTGGAGCGGTGCGCTAGCAGGATGACAAAAAAAGTCCTGCTAGCAGCATCTTTGGAGCGGTATAGGAGCGGTGTGTTCACCGCTCCTATACCGCTCCTTTCCATTGATTAGAATGGGACACCGCGGTGAAACCGCGGCAATACCACCGCAAAGCGCCGCTACGGCGGCGCTCTGCGGGGGGTCTTTAACCCTTTTTCGGCCGCTCGCGGGGGGTAAAACTGCACCGCGAGCGGCCGAAAACCGCGGTTAAAACGACGGTAAAGCAGCGCTAAATATACCGCTGCTTTACCGTCACCGTGGCTCCCGCCCCAGTGTGAAAGGGGCCTTAGAGTTACAGAGGAGGTCTAGTGCTAGAATTATTGCTCTCGCACTGACGATCACGGCGATACCTCACATGTGTAATTTGAACACCGTTTACATATGCGGGCGCAACTTCCCTATGCGTTTTCTTTGCTGCGCGAGCTTGCGAGGACGGGGGCGCTTTAAAAATTTTTTTTTTTATTATTTAGCTTATTTAATTTTATATAATTAAATAGTGTTTTCAAAAAATACATATTTTTGATCACCATTATTGCTGTCACAGTAATAGGTGGTGACAGGTATTCTTTATGGAGGGATTGGGGGTCTAAAAGACTCCAAATCCCTCCTTTGCACTTCAAAGTATTCAGATCACCGGCATTGGCAGCCGAGTAAACCATAAGTGTTGTCGTGACGTCACTTCCGTGTTTACATTCAGGAGCCTGGAACAAAGCCATTTCCGGCTTCGTTCCAGTCTAGCTCTAGGCACCGGAAGTGGTGCAACGCAGATCGGAGCTTCCGGTGGGACGGGACACCCGGTAAGAGCAGCGGGAGGGTAGGATGTCCCCTCCTGCTCCTCCGGTATAACAGCCGAGCGGCTTTTAGCCGCATCGGTTGTTATACCTAGAAAGCTGATCGCCGGCTCTAAGAAACGGTACCGGGAGGATGCTTGCAGCTGCGGGCATCGTCCCACTATAACCCCTGAAAGCCGAGCCAGCACATCTGCGTACGCTCGGCGGGAAGGGGTTATACATAAACTGTGCTTTTTTTACAGGCAAAAAGAAGGAATTGTTGCTAACATTGTATATCCAACCTAGAAAGGTTAGTCCCCAACCAGGTCTTCCCACATAAAAAAAAAAAAAGAGGGCAATTGGACTATCTTGGTACAATGTAATAAAGGTAAGATCATATATATGAGAAGATGTGTAAAATAATACAAAAGTTTATTGATACATAACACACGGCAAAAAAATCAGTTACAGGTTAAACCTAGTTACCAGAATTTCTGCCACAATGGACCAATATCAGTTCTGTTTCATGGAGATGCTTAAATACACAAGATAAAGCTTTGATTTCAAGAAATATTATTACTTTTTTTGCCTGATCTTTACGCAAACAGACTTTTATTTATGACTTCAGCCCAGTAATATTGCTTTATTTTATTGCTTAGAATGCTTGCTGTGTTTTCTCCGTTGCTGAAAAGCGCAGTAGGCTTCATTCATACGGGCATATGCATGTTTTCTACACAGAATGCAGGTTCTTTCTGCCAATGGTAGAAAAAGATCTTAAAATAAAAATGTAAAATACGCGCCTCAATTATTTGTGTTTAAAAGCCTAAAGTCATCGAATGGTTCTATGTGTATGCGCATACACTTACATCAGTGCTAATTTTGGCAGCAAATTTTCGATTTAGTTTTAGTCTTATGCCTCCTACACACGATCGGATTGTTGGCCAACAAAAACGTTGAATTTTGTCCGAAGGGCGTTGGCCCAAACTTGTCTTTCATACACACGGCCACACAATTGTCGGCCAACAAATACGACTGTAGTGACGTACTACGTTGTTTTTCAGCTCTTTAGCGACACCCTTTGGGCTCCTTCTGCTAATTTCGTGTTAGTAGAAGTTTGGTGAGTGTTGATTTGCGCTTTTCAGTTTGCACTTTTCATTTTGCACTTTTCATTTTGCGCTTTTCAGTTAATTTCTGAATGGCTGTTCGTCAACCAGCCATGTTGCAGAATCAGAGGAGATAACCTGTTATTATTGGCCTTGGAGCTATTGCTTTGACCCAAGTCCAGTCCAGGAACAGGAGGAGGAGGAGTTCGTGGACCAAAAATTGGTTGCTTTATTAATCGTGACCAATTATGTCCTATGCCTTTGCTGCAGGAGCTCCAGGAGAATAATCCAGATGATTTTCGGAATTATCTCCGAAAGACAGACCCCTGCTTTCACCAACTCTTGGCATTGCTGACCCCCTATATTAAGAAGCAGGACACATGCATGAGGCTTTTATTTTATTTTTTGGTTGAATGATGTTTTGATTTGTTATATTTTCTATATTTTTGGATGCACTTTTTGGTTAAGTTCTATTGGCAGATAGCATGTGTCATTTTATTTGTTTTTTTTCTTTTTTTAATGCACAATAAATAAATTGTGGAGAATAATACTTGGCTATGTGTTTTACTTCAAATGACAGTTTGGGAGTAGGCAGTTACATTTAAAAAAAATACAAATTGACAAGGGACACCAACATATTTGTATCTTTGATCTTAAAACTACAGGATAAGGCCTCATGCACACGGACGTTTTAAAAAACGGGCTGTAAAGCTAGGTTGGACGTCTGGAAAAAGCAGCCTAAAAAAACTTGACTTTTACCGCGTTTTGCATTGGCGTTTTTGCACGTTTTTGCACGTTTTTTAGCATCAGCGTTAATTAGCGTTTTACACATCTCTAATTTAATATACAGGGATTACAGTGTCCAATCAACTTTTTGCAGCAAAAAAACGCTGCAGCTCGATTCGCGTTTTTACAGCTCTAGCCCAGCGCCACGGAACGCACTGGTCATGTTTTTTTTTTACAGCTTAAAAACGCCTATGCCATTTGCAGCTCAAAAACGCCTAAGTGGGCATGAAGCCATAGACTAACATGGACAGCCAGTAACATGGCTGCAAAAAACGCTCAAAAACGCGGCTGCAAAAACGTCCGTGTGCATGAGGCCTAAGGGTGTTGTGCCCAAAAAAAAAAAAAAAGGCATAATAATATTTATTCTTAATATCACTAGAAAAAAAAGCCTTTGAAAATTTGTTTGCAATAACTCCATCAGTATCATCAGCAAAGCAGCTTCATTTTTATCCCATTAACCACCTGCTGACCGTCGGCTGTCTATTGACGGCCAGGCGGCGCAGCTCTCGTGGCGAGAGGGCGTCATATGACGCGCGCGTGCATGCCGCGTTACTGGGGACTCAGTACGCGTGCACAGCGGCCGCGATGTAACTTCACTTCTATTTCTAAGGACTACATGTCCCATGGTACCTTGCTGCCCACAAGCAGTATTTTGACTATAGATACACTGAATGAATACACTGAAATTGGATGTTTGACTTCAATAAATTTACTGTATTGTAAAAATGTAATTTATTTTCTAGTTTAAGGAATGATACTAAAGTATCTGAGCATGTATTATCTTTGCAAAGAGTGAAAACAAAGTTGTGACAAAGGATTGGATTTCACGGTCTGCCCTTTGGTGAGCCACCTTGTCACTTGGATACCTGGCAACTGCAATTCAGCCCACACTGATTTATATAATAAATCCGAGAGCAAAGTGTTATAATCCGAGCAATCAAATATTCGTCTCTTATGCCGCGTACACACGGTCGGAATTTCCGATGGAAACAGTCCGATGGGAGCTTTTCATCGGATTTTCCGACCGTGTGTATGCCCATCGGTCCTTTTCTGTCGGAATTTCTGACGGACTTTGGATTGAGAACCTGTTCTCAATTTTTGCGAAGGAAAACCTTTCTATCTGATTTTCCGATCGTGTGTATGCAATTCCGACACGCAAAATTCCGACGCATGCTCGGAAACAATTCGACGCATGCTCGGAAGCATTAAACTACCCTTTTTATAGTGCTGTCAAACGTGTTTTATGCCGCTGTGTTACAGACCGTCGGAATTTGGTGTGACCTTGTATAAGCAAGACAGTTTGAGCGGAATTCCATCGGAATTCGGACGGGAAAACCATCAGAGCTTTTTCCGACGAGAATTCCGACCGCGTGTACGCGGCATTACTGTTGCAAATTAACATCTGATTGACTGGTATGGATTATTGCACTTTGCACATCATGATTCCATTTTGCATTGTCTTATTATTGTGAATTAAGTCATGACAAAAGTATGTGGATACCATTGCTGGCCTCGTTCCGAAAATGCCAATTGCCTGGTTGTGTCTGGCTTTAGTGCTTTTGAGTTACAGACCGAGAACAAAACATTCTGTAATAAATATCAGAATTTCTTTTCTCTGTATTTCTTCTGAGCCAGTCACTCAAAAATGCATTGAAGCCGATGCATCGGCATGACAGCCAGGCAACCAATGTTCTCAAAAGAGGAAATCATCATTAGAAGCCCAAGGCCACATGCACACCAAGCTTAAAGTGGTTGTAAACCCGTACAAACCACTTTGGCCTACAGGTAAGCCTAGATTAAGGCCTACCTGTAGGTCCAATAAATATCTCCTAAACCTACATGGTTTAGGAGATATTTAGAAAAAAAGAGGCATCGCTGTCTACGGCGCATGCGCCGTAGACAGCGGCGCGCAAGCGCACTGCGCATGCCGAGTTCACGGCGATATGCCGATTTTGTGCGCATGCGCGGGAGTGAAGTCATCGCCGCTCCGGTATTGATGACGCCGGAGAAGGTCGTGGCTGAGGACCGCTTCGGGGGCTTTGTTCTCAGGTAAGTTATTCATAATGAGCTAGTATGCTATGCATACTAGCTCATTATGCCTTTGCCTTGCAGGTTCCGTTTTTTTTTTTTTTTTTTTTGTGAGGAGGCTTTACTTCCTCTTTAAAGAGGAGTTCCAGTCTCCTGTGAAAAAAATAAAAGTCAGCAGCTACAAAAACTGTAGCTGCTGACTTTTAACCTGTAATGGAATGCCCCACGCAGATATACTGCGGCAAGGCAGCCCTCGAGCACAAAATCATGTACCTGTACGCAGTGGCGGCTGGTGGGTTCTTCTATTTGGGGGGGCAGTAAACATGCACCAACCACCCCTCCCGCCGGGAGGCAGCACGGCACTAACCACCCCCGGCACCCGCTGGACCACCCATGGCACTGACCACAGCGGCACCCGCCGGACCACCCACGGCACTGACCACCCGCTGTGTGGCGGGGCTGTCCTCCTTCCCTCCAGTGCAGGCAGCGGCGGCTCCGGTGTCTGCACCTCAGGCTTTCTCCCCTGTGCGTCTCCTCTTCCGCCAAAGCTCTAGGCATCCAATAGGATCGCCTGGCTCTTTGGCCAATTGGGAATCAGGTCTCACAGACCTGTCTCCTGATTGGCGGGGAGGAACTGTAGTGTGACCATAGCGAAAATTAATTTGCTAACTTCACACAACAGGGTGGGATCGGGACGCAGTGCTCTGCGACTCGAGCCCACCCTATTTTGAAGCCTATTAGAGCCTCTTGCTCTAATCACGTGCTTCAAAACCCCGACACCTGCCTATCCCCACCATAGTAATTCATGTGTCTGGCGTCCTGAAAGGGGCCGGGTGCATGGATAGGGAGGCCGGCGGAGGTGTTAGGGGGGGGCGGCGTCCATGTGCCCACAATGCACGGTCTGCCACTGCCTGTACATGATTTCGTACACTGGGTCTGTATTAGTGTCATTGGTCCCCAAAAAGTGTCAAAAGTGTCAGCTAGTGACAGAATGTCCACCACAATATCGCAGTCTCGCTATAAGTCACTGATTGCCGCCATTACTAGTAAAAAAAAATTTAAGAAAATTAAAATGAATAAAATAATCCCATAGTTTGTAGACGCTATAACGTTTGCACAAACTAATCAATATACACTTATTGGGATTATTGGGATTATTGGGACATAACAGCTCATAACATTCATAATGTAAAAGAATTGTGTACTTCAAGAGCCTAAGTAACTTTGGGGTTTATTTACTAAAGCTGGAGAGTGCCATATCAAGCTGCAATGTTGCAGTCCCTCTAAAAATCGCTAAATGCCACCATTACTAGTATAAAAAAAATAATATTAATTCAATAAATATATCCCATAGTTTGTAGACGCCCAAACCAATCAATATACACTTATTGGAATTTGTTTACCAAAAATATGTAGCAGAATACATAATACTACTTTGATATTGTTTTATACAAACTTTTTGTTGCCTATAAAGTCCATTTAGGGGAAACCTTTTTCTTTTCATTATGAACTTTGGATGTGGCACATAGTAAGCACTGTCTCTGCCATTCGCTCTCTCTTTCATCTAAGTATGCCGGCATCCGGGGTAAAGATGTCCACATAGACTGTCCTCCTCACTGCCATGAATATCATTCCTTCCATGCTGCGCTCCATGAGCGCTTCAAGCCTCGCTTTCAGATCGCTCTACTGCAGGGTAGTCTTCCCGGTCACGATTGCAGACTGACAGCGGTGAGAGCCGGCGGTGCGGGGGTTGGTCTATGTGGACAGCTTTACCCCGGATGCATGTATACTTCGATGTGCCTCTTTTAATCATCAACCATGTGAGTTGGTAAATGTTGTACCTTCATTAAATGTAACCATATTGCTACACTAAAGGCCCGTACACACGATCTGACTTTTTGACAACCAACATGCAAATTAGCTGGTTTGGACCAACATCCGACTGTGTGTACACTCCATCGGACCAACTTTTTCCAGATATCATCAGACTTTTGTTGGCTGTGCGAACGGACCAACTTTCTGCCAACAAAAGTCCAATGGACCAAAGTCCGACCGTGTGTACACAAAACCAACGGATTTTGTACAAAGTACAAACACGCCTGCTCAGAACCAATGCAAACGATCAGACAACAATACAGAAGTTGACCAAAGGTGGCGCTGGAGTATTCGAACGTCCTCTTTTGAAGTGTCGTCAGTACGTTGAAACGTCACTACGTTCATGTTTGTTGCCTAAAAAGTCTGATCCTGTGTATGAAATACCAACTTGGGGCCAACGCCCTTTGGACAAAAATCCACGGGAAAGTTGGTCCACGGTCCGATCGTGTGTATGAGGCTTTAGAGGCGCCTCTCTTCTCTTTTATACTCTGTAGCTCCTGCTGCATCTTACTTCTAATACCCTTGTGGAGGCTTCCATTTGTGGATGGACATTTTATGGTTACACAACCTATCATATTGCTATAATATTTTTATATGGACTATAAACTGAAGGACTTATGAGTAAACGGTTGTGGAACAAATCATCTGAGTTTCCCTTATTTATTATGGGGAAATTTTCTTTGATATACAAGTGCTTTGGATTACAAGCATGTTTCCGGAACAAATTATGCTTGCAATCCAAGGTTTTACTGTATTTGTTTGCAAAATTGCATAACAGAAACTTAGAAAAATGTGGGCTTTTTTTTCAAACATTTCAGTATTTTTTTGTTTAAAAAGCAAAAAAAACAAAACCAAGCCCCCAGTGTAAATACCACAAAAAGAAAACTCTATTTGTGTGAAAAAAATTATATGAATTTAATTTGGGCACAGCATTGCATGACTGAGAAATTGCCAGTTAAAGTAGCACAGTGCTGAATAGCAATTAAATACCCCGGTCATGAAGGGGGTTCTACCACTTTTGCCTACAGGCAAGTCTATAGTAAGGCACAGTTTAGGAGATATTCAGAGTGCATGCAGCCAGCCATCCATCCATCAATGCTCAGCCATCCATCCATCCATACTCAGCCAGCCATCCATACTCAGCAATACTCATCCATGCTCATCCATCCATCCTTGCTCAGCAATCCCATCCACCCCCAGCCATACTCAGCCATACCCAGCCATCCCAGCCATACTCAGCCGTACCCAGCCATCCCATCTGTACCCAGCCGTATTCAGTCGTACCCAGCCATACCCAGCCATCCCATCCGTACTCGGCCGTACCCGGTCGTACTCAGCCATACCCAGCCATACTCAGCCGTACTCAGCCATACACAGCCATACACAGCCGTACCCGGTCGTACTCAGCCATACTCATTCATGCTCAGTCATCCCATCCATACTCAGCCATCCCCATCCACGGCTCATCTATCCCCATTCATGCTTATCCATGCCACATCAGTTCTCATCAATGCCACATCCATGCCACTAGAGTGCCTCACAAAAGTGTAATAGGTAGTCAAATTAGATTTGACATTTATGCCCCTAGAGCGCCTGATGGCGCTCCCTGCATGTTGGGCCTCTCTATGTGGCCAGGCTGTGGAAAAGTCTCACATGTGGTATCGCCGTACTCAGGAGGAGTAGGAGAATCTATTTTGGGGTGTAATTGTTGCCATGTACATGCTATGTGTTAGAAATATTGTATAAATGGACAACTTTGTGTAAAAAAAAAAAATTTGTAGAAAAAAATGACATGTTCAAAAGACTCATTATGCCTCATAGATTATAAGTTGCCCCCCCCTGGAATCAGGGATCGGATCAGGAGTTTGTTCCCCACTCAGTCTTTATCCTAGTGCTGGCGGCCGGCCCTGTCCTCACCCAGAATGAAAACGGGTCTTGCCAGCTGCTTGCCATCATGGACATCCTACTGGCATGCAAGGTACCATACTGAGCATTACACACACCACTGGGACATAGGGGGACTTGAGGCACTGCAGACATGGCTAGGGGGTCCTTCTCTCTGACTCCCCATCACCCCTCTCTGTCACCCCCTCTCTCTCTCTGTCACCCCTCTGTCTTTTTTCACCCCCCTCTCTCTGTCACCCCACCCCTCTGTCTCTCTCTGTCACACTCCTCTCTCTCTGTCACCCCCCTATGTCTCTCTTTGTCACCCCCCTCTGTCTCTTTCTGTCACCCCCTCTCTCTGTCATCCCCTTTCTCTCGGTCACCCCCCTCTATCTCTCTCTGTCATCCCCCCTGTCTCTTTCTGTCACCCCCTATGTCTTTCTGTCATCCCCTCTCTGTCACCCCCTCTTTCTCTCTCTGTCACCCCCCTGTCTCTCTCTGTCACCCCCACATGTATGCAGTCTCTTAGTGTCTCTTGTGCCATGTCCGCAGTCTCTTACAGTCTCTTGAGCCATGTATGCAGTCACTGACAGTCTCTTTTGCCATGTCTGCAGTCTCTGACCATCTCCTGTACTACGTCTGCAGTCTCTGACTGCGATAATGACAAAAGGGTTCAGAGCATGGGTGACCTTAAAATTATGCCCCCCCCCCCCTGAAAAAAGTTCTGCGGATGCCCATGACCATGCTGTGTAAAAGTCTCACACATGTGGTATCGCCGTACTCAGGAGGAGAAGTAGAATGTGTTTTGGGGTGTATTTTGTGCTATGCGTATGCTGTGTGTGAGAAATAACCTGCTAATATAACAATCTTGATATTGCAAAGAATTGTGGGAAAAAATTACAACTTCAAAAAACTCACCATGCCTATTACTAAATACCTTGGAATGTCTACTTTCCAAAAAGGGGTCATTTGGGCGGTATTTATACTTTCCTGGCTTTGTTAGGCCCCTTTCACACGGGAAGGATCCGTATTGATCCGCCCCGCGAAGATCCGCTGCTCAGCGGGGATCGCTCTGTTGATCCCCGCTGAGCCGGCGGATGACAGGGCGGTCCCTGCACACTGTGCAGGGACCGCCCTGTCAGATCTCCGCTCTCCTCTATGGGGGATCGGATGAACATGGACCGTCTGTCCGTGTTCATCCGATCCGCTCTGCAGACGGATGGAAAAATAGGGTTTTCCTCCGTCTGCAGAATCGAACCATAGCGGAGGCGGACGATTTCGGGTGTCAGCGGATGCTCATCCGCTGACACCCGCTATCCCATAGGCATGCATGTATGTCCGTATTTCTTTCGAAAACGGATGGATGAAATACGGACATACGGTCCGCATGTGTGAAAGGGGCCTAAGGGTCTCAAGAAATCAGATAGGTCGTCAGTACATCAGGTGTGATCAATTTTCAGAGATTGGCACCATAGCTTGTGGACTCTATAACTTTCACAAAGACCAAATAATATACACCGATTTGGATTATTTTTATCAAAAATATGTAGCAGTATAAATTTTGCAGTAAAAATTAAGAAAAATTACTAATTTGCTAAATTTTATAACGGAAACTAAGAAAAATGTATTTTTTTACTGAATTTTCTGTCTTTTTTCTTTTATATCGCAAAAAATAAAAAACCCAGAGGTGATTAAATACCACCAACAGAAAGCTCTATTTGTGGGGAAAAAAAAGGACAAAAATTTCATATAGGTACAGTGTAATTGTCATTCAAAATGTGAGAGCACCGAAAGCTGAAAATTGGTCTGGTTAGGAAGGGGGTTTAACCACTTCAGTCCCGGAAAGGATTTACCCCCTTCCTGACCAGACCACATTTTGCGATTCGGCACTGCGTCGCTTTAACTGACAATTGTACGGTTGTGCGATGTTGTACCCAAACAAAATTGACGTCCTTTTTTTCCCACAAATAGAGCTTTCTTTTGGTGGTATTTGATCGCCTCTGTGGGTTTTATTTTTTGCGCTATAAACAAAAGAATAGCGTCAATTTTGAAAAAAACACATAATTTTTTACTTTTTGCTATAATAAATATCCCCCAAAAGTATATAAAAAAACAATTTTTTTCCTCAGTTTAGGCCGATACGTATTCTTCTACATATTTTTGGTAAAAAAATCGCCAAAAGCGCATATTGATTGGTTTGCGCAAAAGTTATAGCGTCTACAAAATAGGGGATAGATTTATAGCATTTTTAGTATTATTTTTTTTACTAGTAATGGTGGCGATCTGCGATTTTTATCGTGACTGCGACATTATGGCGGACACATCGGACATTTTTGGGACCATTGGCATTAATCCAGCAATAAATGCTATACAAATGCATTGACTGTAAAAATGTCACTGGCAGTGAAGGGGTTAACACCAGTGCACGTGTTAAAAGGTACCATACAGTTCTTCTTGACAGGAGGGAGGGGCCAGGAGAGCCGAAGAGGACCCCTAGAAGAGGAGGATCTGGGCTGCTCTGTGCAAATCCACTGCAACAGAACAGGTAAGTATAACATGTTTATTATTTTCAGAGAAAAAAAAATAGACTTTACAATCACTTTAAGGACCTTATACTATAAGCTCCTTGACGGCAGGGACTGATGTGAATGTACAATATATATGTAAAATTCTGTGTAAATTGACAGCGCTATATAAGTAAGTAAATTATACATTTTTAATTCTTGTTAAATACCTGTGCCATTTTAAGATGTTATCTGACAATGTAAGGGATTGTTATATATTTCTACTTACAGTGCCTTGCAAAAGTATTCACCCCCCTTGGCATTTTTCTTGTTTTGTTGCCTCACAACCTGGAATTAACATGGATTGTTTGAGGATTTGCATCATTTAATTTACAGAACATGCCCACAACTTTGAAGATGTTTTTTTTTTTATTGTGAAGCAAACAACAAATGGGACAAAATAACTGAAAAAGTCAAAGTGCATAACTATTCACCCCCCTAAAGTCAATACTTTGTAGAGCCACCTTTTGCGGCTATCACAGCTCCAAGTCGCTTTCGATAAGTCTCTATGCGCTTGCCACATCTTACCACTGGGATTTTTGCCCATTCCTCCTTGCAAAACTGCTCCAGCTCCTTCAGGTTGGATGGTTTGCGCTTGTGAACAGCAATCTTTAAGTCTAACCACAGATTTTCTATTGGATTGAGGTCTGGGCTTTGACTAGGCCATTCCAACACATTTACATGTTTCCCCTTAAACCACTCAAATGTTGCTTTAGCAGTGTGTTTGGGGTCATTGTCCTGCTGGAAGGTGAACCTCCATCCTAGCCTCAAATCACACACAGAGTGGTACAGGTTTTGCTCAACAATATCCCTGTATTTAGCACCATCCATCTTTCCCTCAACTCTAATCAGTTTCTCAGTCCCGACTGCTGAAAGACATCCCCACAGCATGATGCTGAAACTATCATGTTTCACTGCGGTGTTCTTTGGGTGATGTGATGTGTTGGGTTTGCGCCAGACATAGTGTTTTCTCTGATGGTCAAAAAGTTCAATTTTAGTCTTATTAAACTCATCAGACCAGAGCACCTTCCTCCATACATTTTGGGAGTCTCCCACATGCCTGTTCGCAAACTCAAAACGTGCCATTTTTGCTGAAAGTAATGTCTTTCTTCTGGTCACTCTGTCATAAAGCCCACATGGAGCGTACAGCTTATTGTCGTCCTATGTACAGATACTCCAGTCTCTGCTGTGGAACTCTGCAGCTCCTCCAGGCTTACCTTAGGTCTCTGTGCTGCCTCTCTGATTAATGCCCTCCTTGCCCGGTCTGTGCGTTTTGGTGTTGCGGCCATCTCGTGGCAGGTTTGCTGTTGTGCCATGTTCTTTCCATTTGGTTATGATAGATTTGATGGTGCTCCTAGGGATCATCAAAGATTTGGATATTTTTTTATAACCTAACCCTGACTTGTACTTCTGAACAACATTGTCCCTTACTTGTTTGGAGAGTTCCTTGGTCTTCATGGCAGTGTTTGGTTAGTGGTGCCTCTTGCTTAGGTGTTGCAGCCTCTGGGGCCTTTCAAAAAGGTGTGTATATGTAATGACAGATCATGTGACACTTACATTGCACACAGGTGGATATCATTTCACAAATTACTGTATTTATTGGCGTATAACACTCACTTTTTCACCATGAAAATTGGGTGCAAATAGCGCATGCGTGTTATACACCAATACTTCAATTTTAGCTGCCTCAGAGGGGACAGGGAGGGGGGCGGGACAAGCGCCATCAGATTACTTACAGTGAGAATCTCCTGTTTACTTGGCAGCCTCTGTAATAGGAAGTCCTGTCTCCTGGGCCGCCATTGGACCACTGTTCTGTCTATCATAGGAGATTCTCACTGTATGTAATCTGTCGGTGCTCGTCCCGCCCCCTCCCTGTTCCCTGTAGGCTGCAGATGGCCATCGATCAAGCTGCACTGATGGCAATGGTGAGGCTGCAGATGGGCACTGACCCTTATTTTGCTTCAAAGTTCCATATTTAAAATTTATGTTTTTTTTCTTGAAGCTCCCCTCTTAAAATGAATGTGCATGTTATACGCCTGTGCGTGTTATATGCCGATAAATACAGTATGTGACTTCTGAAGGTAATTGGTTGCACCAGAGTTTTTTATGGACTTCATGACAAAGGGGGCGAATACATACGCACATGCCAATTATCAGTTTTTTTTTTCTGAAAAAGTTTTATGTACCGTATATACTCGAGTATAAGCCGAGTTTTTTCAGCACATTTTATTGTGCTGAAAGTGCCCCCCTTGGCTTATACTGGAGTCAATTACTTTTCTGCAGCAGAAAATGACATTTTCTGACCCGAATTTGGGGCCCCGTATGTCGGGGCCTCTTAGTGCTAGGAACCCCAAATTTGGTGTGAAAACCCAGTGAAACCAACACTACAACAAATCCAAGATGGGGTTCCTGGCAAGTGACCCCGAGATACGGAGCCCCAAAGTCGGTTCAGAAAATGTCATTCTCTGCTGCAGAAAAGTGCTTGACATTTTCTGAACCGACTTTGGGGCCCCGTATCTCGGGGTCACTTGGTAATAGGAACCCCATCTCCATTGGATATGTTGTAGGGCCATATGTTGTGAGTTTGCATACCAAATTTGGGGTTCCTAGCACCAAGTGTCCCAAAGATACAGGGCCCCAAAGTCGGTCAACTGTGTCCATTTGCAGCAATGTTATTTCAGGACCCTTTGGGTCCAGAGACCCCAAAATTTGGCTGCAGATAGGGGGCATCTACCTTAACTACCAAGTTTAAAGTTTGGGGGACCTATGACTGTAAATGGGCACAGTGAGGCTGCAAATGGGCATTAGACATGTGCACAACAAAAAAATTTGTTTACTTTCGTTTAGTTTTTTTCATTTCCGTTGATTCGTAACGATTCGTACATTCGTAAGTCGTCGGTGTTCGTATTCGTAACGATTCGTACATTCGTAAGAGTTATTTTTTCGTTGATTCGTTTTTTTGTTAGTTTAATTTTCGTTTATTCGAAATTCGGACGCATTCGTATTTATTCGTACATTTGTAACATTCGTAGATTCGTAATCGGAGCATAATTCATAATTTTATGTAATGTGTATGCTATTATTACATTTTAAAAGACACGTAAAATTACGAATCGAAAAAAAAAGTTACGAATCAAAAAAAAAAGTTACGAATGTACGAATTTTTTCGTTCAATCCATTCGAAGCACGTTAAGCAGCGCCATTGTAAGAGACACGGAAAATTATGAATCGAAAAAAAAAAAAAAGTTACGAATGTACGAATTTTTTCGTTCAATCTATTCGAAGCACGTTAAGCAGCACCATTGTAAGAGACACGGAAAATTACCAATTCAACAAAAAAAAAAGTTACGAATGTACGAATTTTTTCGTTCATTTTCGTTGTTCCTGTTTTCGTTTTTCGGATTTTCTTCATTTGTACATTCGTTGTTTCTAAGTAGTTTTTTTCGGAGTTTCGTTGTTTTTCGGATTCGTTCAATTCGAACGATTCGTTAATCAGATTCGTTTGATTCGAACGATTCGTTCATTCGTACGAAAACGAACGAACGAAAATAAAAAAAAAAAAAAACGAAAAAAAACGAAAAAAAACGAAAGGAATTGCACATGTCTAATGGGCATTGTTGACCCTCTTTTCCACTTACAGTAGCTGCGCATTTCTCACCCTAGGCTTATACTCGAGTCAATACGTTTTTTTTTTTCCATTTTTTTGTGGTAAAATTAGGTGCCTCGGCTTATATTCGGGTCGGTCTATACTCGAGTATAAATGGTATCTATTTTTCTAATTTTACTTCAAAAACGAATGCCGCGTACACACGGTCGGATTTTCCGATGGAAACAGTCCGATGGGAGTTTTTTATCTGATTTTCCGACCGTGTGTATGCCCAACGGTCTTTTTCTGTCGGAATTTCCGACGGACTTTGGATTGAGAACCTGTTCTAAATTTTTCCGACGGAAAACCTTTCTATCGGATTTACACATGGTAGGCAATTTCGACACGCAAAATTCCGACGCATGCTCGGAAACAATTTGACGCATGCTCGGAAGCATTAAACTTCCCTTTTATAGTGCTGTCGAACGTGTTTTATGCCGCTGTGTTACAGACCGTCGGAATTTGGTGTGACCGTGTGTAGGCAACACAGCTTGAGCGGAATTCCGTCTGAAAAACCGTCAGAGTTTTTTCAGACGAGAATTCCGATCGTGTGTACGCGGCATTAGACTATTTAGTTCTGATCCATCACATCTAATTCGGTTTAAAAAAAACATTGAACTAAAGGCTGTAATGTAACAAAATAGGTAAAAAGCCAAGGAGGGGTGAATACGTTTGCAAGGCACTGTAAATTTTGAATTTTTCTCATAAAAAAATTCTACCCTATGCTTAACCCATCAACCTGTACATTTTGACGCCAGATTTTAATCATACGTGTAGCAGACACGGCTTACAGAAATGCAAAGTTCTCTTAATCCGTGCTCTCGCCCTGAGGTGTCCAATGCCGGTATTAGATTTGCACCAGCCCAATGAAATAGCAGGAATTAAAGCCTAAGAGTCACAAGTGGAAGATATCCAGACAAATCTGTTAGCTAGAATTACATCATCTGATTGTGGTTGACCTGCTGCTGAGAGTGAGGTGCCTAAGGGGATAACATTTTAATCAGCAAGGCACAAAATTACCCTTATTTCTACCTTTCTACCATAGGGTTGCTATTTTGGGTTTTATAGTTCAAAGCAATTGAAAGCATTTTGCGGGAACATTACATATTTTTGTCACTATGGTAACAAGTAATGTAGGTACCTGTTCTCCGTTAAATTAAGTGTGATTTGCCATTATGGGAAATGTGATGCAATTGTGATCTATTTCTTTTGTAGCTGGAAAATAGCATTTTTTTTTATTTTTATTTTTTTTAAAGCCATTGATTTGGGGAAGTTACAGGATGATATGTTCTTCATAAATTTTCATTGTTGTAACATGATTGTGTCAGGTAGAGACACTTGACCTCATATTTGTCTCAAGGGAGAAGGTGCCTTGCTTGAAATGTTAATTTATGGGGCCAGAAAAGGGACATTGTTGCATGTAGAATTGGCAGGTTACAAGAGCGGCTGAAAGCAAATTAGGAAATCCAAATAATATTGTATTATCCAGACACTTGCACAAAAAAAAAACAAAGGGATTAATGAATATTGGAATGAAAAGTCTGTGCATCACAGAACAAAAGCGCCTTCTCTCTTTTGTAATCGAATTGATCTTATAATACAGCAAAATGCCAAAATTCAGTTGGGAACAATTAAGATCAGTGTTTGCTAGGTTAGTACTAGACTAGAGCAATTAAGATTTTTTTTTTTTTAACTGCAAAAAAAGGGATTTTATGGCACATCCCTTGTAATTTGTGCAAAAAGAAAAAAAAACCTAACCAGATGGGACTTTACTGGTAACAGAAAGGAATAATTGCACAATGTATATGTATAAAAAGTTATATTTTATTACAAACATTTATATAAAAAAAAAATAGATAAAAACAGAGTTTACAGCATCGGCCATAATACCCTCTGCCCTTGGCCAGCCAAAAAAAGTGCAACGGTGAAACACTGTCAGTATACTTTGCAGGCGTGATATAGGAGGTCGACGTGTTTCGCTCATAGCTTCATCAGGACCTTGTCATCTTGACTGCAAAGGTAAAAATAAAATAAAAGGTCTGGCCAAGAAAAAGACACAGTAAGCAACCTGTAATATGTACATAGTATAATATTGCATTTATAGAATTTTAATAACAATCCGTGTGAATTTACGCACCCATTTAGGCAATGTAGTCTGAGACCATTGTGTTAGAGTATAATAGGATAGAATAGTAAATAGTAGAATAGGATATTGGGAGGGTAACGTATACGGATCAATTTGTATGTTTTTCTAACTGGATGGCAGACTCAAACACCTGATTTTGAAGGGGAAATTCAAAAGTTTCATCTCCTCCAAATGTTCACATACTAGGATCGATATATTAAAGGCAAATAGATTTTTAATTTTGCAAGGGATATTGCCCCAGAGTTTAGTAAATGTTGTGAAGTTTCACAAAGAATACCCAATCACATGCACGGAAAACAAAAAAACATTTTGCTGGCACATGATTGGATGATGTCAAGTCCCTTAGGCCCCTTTCACACTGGGGCTGTGCGGGCTCTAGCGGTTAAACAGCGCTAAAAAACTATTTACCGTCATTTTAGCAGCGCTATTCGGCCACTAACGGGGTGGTTGTACACAGCGGGAGTCTGTCAGCAGATCCAGGGGCGGGACCTGCTGATCGCCTGTGTCCAATCACAGCCCAGCACCCTATGTTGACAAACAACACAGTGCTCTGTACAGAGGGAATAAAATAAAAAAAAAAATAAAAAAATAACAAAAATAAAAAAAATAAATAAACAACAAAAAATAAAAAATATAAAAATAATATAAAATAAATAAAAATAAATAAAAAAAAAAAAAAAAAAAATAAAAAAAAAAAAAAAAAAAAAAATAAATAATAACAATAAAAAAACTATAAAAATAAATAATATAAAAAATATTAAAAATTAAAATAATAAAAAAAAAAAATAAAAAAATAACTAAAATAAAAAAATAAAATAAAAAAAAAAAATAAAAATAAAAAATAAATAAAAAAAATAAAAATAAAAAAAAATAAAAAATAAAACATAATATAAAAATAATAATAATATAAAAAAATATAAATAAAATAAATAAATAATAAAATAATATAAAATAATAAACTATAAAAAAAAAAAAAAAAAAAAAAAAATCCGCATCACAATATAAAAAAAAATAAATATAAATAAAAAAATAATAAAAAAAAGCACCCTATGTTGACAAACAACACAGTGCTCTGTACAGAGGGAATAATCTCTCTCTGCAAAGCAGGAATAAGAACACATTTAACCCTTTGATTGCCCTAGATGTTAACCCCTTCCCAGCCAGTGTCATTAGTACAGTGACCATTTATAGTATTATCTCTTATTACTGTATTAGTGTCACCGGTGATGTCAGGGTTTGTTAGTCAGTTTACACCTACCACGATCAGTTAGGGGTTGATTTACTAAAATTGGAGAGTGCAAAATCGGGTGAAGCTGTGCATGGTAGCCAATCAGTTTTTAAATTCAGCTTGTTCATTTAAGCTTTGACAATGAAACCTCTAAGCTGATTGCTTTCCATGCACAGCCGCACCAGATTTTGCACCCTTCAGTTTTAGTAAATCTACCCCTTAGTGTCAGATTACCTGCCGCACTATCACGGTCCCATTACAGTATAAGGTGTCATTAGTAGTATAAATAAAAAAAATTCAATGTATATGCCATAGTTTGTAGCGCAATAACTTTCACACAAACCAATCAATATACACTTTTTGTGTTTTTTTTATACCAAAGACTTGTAGCAGAATACATTTTGGCTTAAATTTATGAGGAAAATTTTATATATATTTTTTTTCAGTTCAATAAACTTTTTTTGAGTTTTGACAAGAGAGAAAAGAACCATATTGCTACATGGCTTGGCAAAAACAGAGTAACCAAATGTTGTGTGAATAATATAATCAACTTATAACCAAGATTCCATTAGTATTGTCATTTAAATGTACAAGTATTGATGCCAATCTATGGAAAAGATCCTCAGGATTTGCCCTGATGACCATTCAGAGTAATCAGAGTGAGAGAAAGAGGGAAAAGAGAAGGTAAGACTAACAGAAGGGGAATTTGTACTAATTAAGTTTGTTTAGGAGTAGGAGTAGGATTGGGAAGGGTAACGGAGTGCATACCCATGCGCCCATGGGGACCACACCTTTTGGGAGGGAATGTATGCTTCTCTATTTGGCAAGACTGATAACAGGAAAAAAACCCTGGGAATCCATCTCCCCTTACCTCAGGAGCCTACATTGGCTAACCGTAAAGAATCGGGTCACATTCAAGACCCTCTGCCTCACCCACAAATGCACACATGGAGACGCTCTGCAATACCTTCTCGAGAAAATAAAACACTACATACCCAATCGCAGTCTTCGATCAGCTAATCAAAATCTCCTCCTCATTCCTAAATCCCGCTACAAATCAAAGGGGGAACGGAGATTCGCTGTCTAAGGACCACGGCTATGGAACGCTCTACCAACCGACATCCACATGGAAGAAAACCATCAGGCCTTCAGGAAGAAACTCAAGACCTACCTCTTCTAGAAGCTTGACAACAAAGCACGAATACAGCGCCATGAGGCGATTCAGTTCGCATTGTAGCGCTATATAAGTTATTCATTCTTTCATTCATTTGGAGATAATATAGTTTCGCACATGCAGTGGGTTTGAATCAATTGAACCATGTTCCCTAGAGATGGGGGAGTCGCAGATTTCAAAAGCCTGACAATGGAAAGTCTTGCTGCTAGTAGTTTGTGGGTTACTAGTGTGTGTAGGGGTGTTGGAATGAATTCTATAGAGAGGTTAAGCAAGGCTAGGCCAGGAGACCTAGGCATAGAGAGTTGGGCAGGGCCAGAGAGAAGACTGAAGATTTCTGTCCAAATCTTAGGAGCAGACTGCTCCATAGAATATGGAGAATGGACCCTTCCCCTCCACATCCTCTCCAACAAAGAGAGGTTAGGTGGGGGTTAAACATGGAGATCTTTAGAGGTGTTAGGTACCAGTGTTGTGTGATTTTGTGGGTCAGTTCCCAGAGAGAAGTGCAGTGAGTATTATAGTATACCGACTTTAGTGCTTGTTGCCATTGAGATGGTGTGAACTCTGATCTTTTCCCATTGAATAATCAGGGTGGACTTCACAAGTGACCGCTTTTCCCGAAGAAGAGTGTAAAAGAGTGTAAAAGGGAGAGATTCCTTGTTTGTTGGGTATACAGGACTTAAGGTATAACCATGCTTGGTTAGGGATCTCTCTAATAAGATAAGGCTTTTTAGCCAAGCAATGGCTAATTTGCAAATATTGAAACATATCTGGAAGGGCTAGTATTTGGTCCTAACGTAATCTGGAGAAGGATTTTAATTTTCCCTTATCAAAGAGATCTTTAAGGGATCTATAGGAGGTTGTGAGCTTGGGTGCAAGGTGTAAATCTGGGATCACGACTCTTAATGCTAATAGGGGTACGTTTAGTGGGACCATGGGTGTTTGCCTCCAGTGGTGGTCTAGAAACCTAGTAAAAAAGAGGAAAAGTGTAAAGTGGGCGTTAAACGGTCAACTCCAGACATATGTATTACAACACAGATATATATAAAAATTAGAAATTTTATTATAAACCACAACAGGTGTACAAAAGAAAATATATATCAAACATATACATAAAAAGGGGAGAGCTAATCCCCAAAAATAAAAGACAGTGATACACATACAGTATATATTGCATAAGAGCAAATGATGGCCGACATGTTTCGCGGTTGTAATCTATAGCCGCTTCACCAAGGCTTGGTTACTGTATAGTTTAGTCAGAATCTAAAACAAAAAATACACAAAATATACAAAGTGCATACATACATGCTAAAAAATAAATAAATAAATAAAAAGGGGGGTGAGGGGAAGGGGGGAACAGGGGAGGAAAGATAAAAAGAAAACTAAACGGCAAAAATATATCTACCTAGTGGCCATCTGAGGCGTCCGGACTAAGGTGAGATCAAAACGCACAATACATGCCATGCTCAGAGTCCGCACTTCATGGACAATACCTTCAGGTAATAAGGCTATTGGGCTCATCCCTGAAAGGATAGATCCAGAAAGCCATAATATAATGACAATACTAATACATATATGTAAATTGCAGGTATCCAATAGTAGTAAAATATGCCAACCTTGACAGACAGCAGTAGTAGAAATATAATGCCACACAATGTTCACGGGGATCCAACAGCCTCAAAACAGAGGTGAATCCTATAACATGAATAGGGCACACAAAGGCAAAAAAAGGCATTGGAAAAACGCAGTTAAGGTTCAAAAGCGAGATATAATCCTATATAACAAAAAGTCAGGCTTACCTGCTGAAACCTCCACCAGGCTAGTGCGGTAGCCCTAATTGTGGGGGAGAAATGCTGGAGTATGATACCTTTTGGTCCCGTACTATATAGCCATAGCTCCAGGTCATGACCTGGTGCTGTTGATTGTTCTAGGGATCCCCCTTGAGTTTTAGGAGGTGAAGCAGTCTCTCGACTGTGCTAGTATTGTAGATAGGTAGTAATTTTTGATGTCTACTAGTCCTGAGCCACCAACCAACCTGTGTTTTATAACCTTTTATATAACCGCCTGTCAGTTTTAGGTGGACCAGAACAGACACTCCATAGACCTCTACATGTCCGCTGACACCCGACCCGCTCCGACCCGCTCCAATGCGAAAAAGTGTGACGGAGGAAAAAGCTAATTTTCCATCCGTCTGCGTCTGCGGATCGGATGACGATGGACTCTACGGTCCGTCGTCACCCGATCTCCCATAGGGGAGAGTGGCGCTCTGACAGGTCCGTCCCTGCGCAGTGTGCAGAGACGGACCTGTCATCTTCCTGCTCAGTGGAGATCGCTCCGGCGATCCCCGCTGAGCAAGCGGATATCCACGGGGCGGATCAGTACTGATCCGCCCCATGTGAAAGAGGCCTAAGGCTGTTGTGTGCGCTGTGGGGCTCCTTTCTTTGCCATATGTAGGAATTGAGCAGACAGGGTCTAGGATTGGGAGAGGTAAAAAGAGGTACAGTAGCTTGGGGAGAACATTCATTTTGAATGCCGCTAGGCGTCCTGCCCAGGAGAATTCAAAACGCGCCAGATTATCAAGATCTCGTGAGAGTTGTGATTTGGATTTTTTATTTTTTTTATTTGATATGTTTTATAGCAGAAAGTAAAAAAAAGTTTTATTTTTTTTAATTTGTCCTTTTTCGTTTATTTTATAATAAAAAAAAACAATCAGTGATCAAATACCACCACAAAAAAGCTCTATTTGTGTGAAAAAAATTATATAAATTTCATTTGGGTACAGCGCTGCGTGACTACGCAATAACCACTTAAAGCAGTGCAGTGCCGAATAGCAAAAAATGGCCTAGTCGTACAAAGCCTAACTAAGAACAAATCTTAATCTCCAAAGTGCAGATCTTCTCCTTTTCTGATCTTTGTATGCTTTCCAGTCAGTCAGCTTAATATAGAAGAGCAGTGGGCACAAAAATAAATATTTAGTAAGTTGTGGCCAATCACCAAGCAAGTTAAAAAAAAAATTCCTGCAGCTGTACTAGCGCTGTACTTTAAGACTAGGTTCACATAAAGACCGGTCACTGCTGCTCTCTCTCATTGTGCAGGGGGACTGGTCTTGTCTCCGCCGCCTCCTGTGGTTTTCAGCCTGTAGTGGGTGGAGCCTGCTTGGCCCCTCCCACAGCTATGCTCTCTGCACAGGCAATGATACCACTGATACTTTTACAAGATAGTCAGTAACCGGGTTTGCAAAGGCATTTGGTGAACCCAAAACAGATTTGGGTTGCAGATGCTGGAACATATTACTTGTTCCCCCCTAAAAACGAGTGGACCATGTAACATTTTCTAACATTTTCTAAAAGTGAACTTATCCTTTAATGTATTCTCTTCATTAAGGTAAAACACCTTCTGCCTGCAGTTCACCCCTCAGCCCCCCTATACTTACCCTATCATAGGTGTGCACAGGGGGTGTGCCAGGTGTGCCTGGGAATACCCTAATCACTACATGCGGTACTGATTCCCCGTTGTGTCTGAAGTTCCCCCGTGTTGACCCCCCCTGCAGTGCTGCTGGCTTCCCTCCTCTCCTCTCCCCCCAGCTGCTGTGGGGAATGATTCAGAATGGAGAGAAGGGGAAGGGGCTAGTATATATGTAACTTACCAGCCCCTTCCTTTTCTAAATGAACACAGTGAACACACTTGCTCAATTGAAGAATAGTGAACCGTGTTTACTATGCTTCAGTTTGTGAATGAACAGAAAGCCGCTCAGCACAGAGCACCTTTATTCACTGCCAATGCAGCTGAGGCTGAAGAGTAAGGCATACTGTATGTGTTTGAGCTTTGGGCTGCACACCCTAATGCAATAGGTCTGCGCACACCTATGTTTACCCTATATCTACCCTATACATAGTTACATAGTTAGTCAGGATGAAAAAAGACACATGTCCATCTACTTCAACCAAAAAAATAATACAATCCCATATATACAATCCTTCACCCACAGTTGATCCAGAGGAAGGTGAAAAACCCCAACAAAGCATGATCCAATTTGCTACAGCAGGGGAAAAAATTCCTTCCTGATCCCCCGAGAGGCAATCAGATATTCCCTGGATCCACTTTACCTATAAATGTTAGTACCCAGTTATATTGTATATTCTTATGTACATTTAGGAAAGTATCCAGGCCTTTTTTAAAGCAATCTACTGAGTTAGCCAGAACCACCTCTGGAGGGAGTCTATTCCACATTTTCACAGCTCTTAAGCCCCATACACACGCGCGGATTATCTGAGGACCAGGTCCGTCGGATCATGTCCGTCGTACTTTGTCCGATGTTGGTTTTGCGTACACACGGTCGGACAAAGTTGTCGGAAAATCCGATCATTCTGAACGTGGTGACGTTTGTTGCGTACGACGGGACTACGTAGAGGCTAGTAGCCAATAGCTTTGGTCTTGTAATGTGATCTGAGCATGCGTAGCACTTTGTCCGGTCGGACTACCATACACACGATCGGATTTGGTGTGATCGGACTTTGTTGTCGAAAAATCTATCCAGCAGGAGATAGGACTTTGTCCGTCGGACAATCCAACGTACACTGTCCGATGGTGCCTACACACGGTCGGATTTTCCGACAACATTGTCCGATAGGACAGAATCCATGGGAAAATCCGACCGTGTGTATGGGGCTTTACTGTGAAGAAACCTTTATTTGGAGATACAATCTTTTTTCCTCTAGACGTAAAGAGTGCGAACTAGTCCTCTGTGATGACCTTAAAGTGAATACCGGTAACTCAACACCAAGTTCACTATATGGACCTCTTATGTATTTGTACATGGTGATCATATCCCCCTAATCTCTTCTCAAGAGAATAAATTCAGTTCCTCTAATCTTTTTCCTCATAGCTGAGCTCCTCTGAGCTTTCTCCAGTTCCCTGATATTCTTTTTGAGAACTGGTGCCCAAAACTTAACTGCATGTTCCAGATAAGGTCTTACTAATGATTTGTACAGGGGGGCAAAATGATATCTCTCTCTCTGGAGTCCATACCTCTCTTATTACAAGAAAGGACTTTGCTCACTTTGGAAACCACAGCTTGGCATTGCATGTTATTATAATCATCTCGATCCAGCAATGTAAAGCTCTCTCCTTCCTTAATGGCTCAAAATACATGACCTGTTGCAGCTGAGCAATGTCTATATTTGTTGTTATTGTATGTATTTACATTTTATGTATGCATTTATATAATTATTGGCCATTGGCTTAGGAGGAGTTGAGTATTGCAGCAAGGGTTGCTTTTTTTTTTTTTACAAAAGTGCAGCATCCAAAGACGATGGATAAAATATGACCAGAAACCTCCAAATTCAAAAATTTTTAAAAATTTGTCTCTAGATAAAGAAAAGTTTTGTAAAAAAAATAAAAATACATGATCTGTTGCAGGTGAGCAATGTCTCTATTTGTTGTTATTGTATGTATCTACAGTTTATATATGCATTTATATAATTATTGGCCATTGGCCTGGGAGAAGTTGAGTATTGCAGCAAGGATTGCTATATTGCACTAAAGTGCAGCATCCAAAGACGATGGATAAAATATGACCAGAAACCTCTAAATTCACATTTTCTTTTAAAATTTGTCTCTAGATTAAAAAAATTTTTTGTAAAAAAATTAATAAAAAAAATACATGAACTGTTGCAGGTGAGCAATGTCTCTATTTGTTGTTATTGGCTGTATCTACATTTTATGTATGCATTTATATAATTATTGGCCATTGGCCTGGGAGAAGTTGAGTATTGCAGCAAGGGTTGCTTTTTTTAAAAAATTTTTTACAAAAGTGCAGCATACAAACAGAATGGATAAAATATAACCTGAAACATTTTAATTCATATTTTTTTTATAATTCATCTGTAAATAATGTTTTTTTTTTTGCTAAAAAAAAGGATATCATCTTTAACAAATAAACAATGTTTCTATTTGTCTTTAATAATTTATCTACACTTAATTTATATACACATTGGCAATTTCAAAGCCAAAATTGAATGTTGTGTTTTCCTACATATTAGTTGTATCAGGGAAGAAGCGCAAGAAGAAAAAAAAAAGGGATATACAGGTAGACAAGAGCACGTTCCCTAATAAACAGGGAGAAGAAAAGAAGGTTGGGAGCACGCTCGTACTTCCATTTACTGTCAGATGTCTCTTTCAATGGCTGATGTTTGAGTAGGTTGTTAAGCAGCCCCTAGAAGCAGGAGCAGCAGGCACTTTGGACTTCTCCATCAATTTGGAATGTAAGTGCTACAAATAAAAGCATGAAGAGAGCAAGAATTACTGATATATAGTAAGAGGAGGTAAAGTATGCTGCAGAAAACATTAGAGAGAATTTCTCCATCAAATTGATCATGGGATTGATTATGTACACACTTCAGGTGATACCACTTGTAGGGTTTGCCCTATATGACCCTTGCATCATGGAGATGGAAGGGACTTCATCCTCGGCCTCTAGTAGAAAAATAATTTCTTTAAAACACAAGGAAAGGGAGGGAGACAGAAAATGTTACAAGATTTTGATGGAACAGGTTTATCAACAACATAAAAAAAAAAAAAAAAAAATATGTAATTTGCACAAAAATAGATCTGAAACTTTTTTGGGCAAAAATAGTTTTTAGAAAGTCAAAATAGACGTAAACTCAATCAGTAAAATATCATATAAGCTAAGTTAAAATTATTTCAGAATTTTTTTTTTTTTAAATCTGCAATGCTCATTAAAATATTAGGCTGGATTCACATCTATGCATTTTTAGTGCTTTTTGCGTTTTGCAGATTTGCACTACAGAACATGCTCCATAGGAAACCATGTTAAATGGACTGTAGTGCAAATCTGCAAAATGCAAAAAGCACAAAAAATGCATAGATGTGAATCCAGCCTAAGAGATGCTGCCATTAAAGAGTTACTCCACTTTAGGCCCCTTTCACACTGAATCGTTTTTCAGGCGCTGCAGCACTAAAAATAGTGCTTGTATAGCGCCTGAAAAAAGCGTGTCCTTTCACTCCAGTGTGAAAGCCGGAGGGCCTTCACACTGGAACGGTGCGCTAGCAGGACGGTAAAAAAATTCCTGCTAGCAGCATCTTTGCAGCGGTGAAGGAGCGGTGTATTCACCACTCCTATACCGCTCCTACCCATTGAAAACAATGACTGCAGCGGCGCTTTGCGGGGGGTTTTAACCCTTCTTCGGCCGCTAGCGGGGGTTAAAACCGCCCCCGCTAGCGGCCGAATACCGCTGCTAAAAAAACGGTAAAGCAGTGCTAAATATAGCGCTGCTTTACTGCCGACGTTAAAGAGTTACTCCACTTTAGGCCCCTTTCACACTGAATCGTTTTTCAGGCGCTGCAGCACTAAAAATAGCGCCTGTATAGCTCCTGAAAAAAGCGGGTCCTTTCACTCCAGTGTGAAAGCCGGAGGGCTTTCACAGTGGAGCGGTGCGCTAGCAGGACGGTAAAAAAGTCCTGCTAGCAGCATCTTTGGAGCGGTGAAGGAGCGGTGTATTCACCGCTCCTATACCGCTCCTACCCATTGAAATCAATGGCTGCAGCGGCGCTTTGCGGGGGGTTTTAACCCTTCTTCAGCCGCTAGCGGGGGTTAAAACCGCCCCGCTAGCGGCCGAATACCACTGCTAAAACAACGGTAAAGCAGCGCTAAATATAGCGCTGCTTTACCGCCAACGCCCGCACCGCCTCAGTGTGAAAGGGGCCTTAGTTGAAGAAAAAAAAAACCCTTTGGGTGATCAATGTACTTTGTAAGAATTTTTTATTGCAGATTCCTACCTGTTTCTGTTCTGAGGACTGGTTCACACTGGGATTGCACGGGAAAGCAAGCATTCTCCTGGGGTGAATTTTGACAGCCTATTGATTTGAATGGGCTGAAAAACGTACCGGACCATGCAAAAAGTAGTGCTTGCTCTAATTTTAACCACTTCAATACTGGCCACTTTTACCCCCTTCCTGCTCACGGCAATTTTCATCTTTTAGCGCTGTCGCACTTTGAATGTAAATTGCGCAGTCATGCAACACTGTACCCAAATGACATTTTTATAATTTTTTTCACAAACAGAGCTTTATTTTGGTGGGGAAAATATAACCACCACTGTTTTTTTTATCTTTTGCTAAATAAAAGAAAAAAATGCAGAAAAATTTGAAAAATAAAAAAACATGTTTTTCTTCATTCCTGTTATAAAATTTTGCAAATAAATAATTTTTCCTCATATATTTAGGCTAAACTGTATTCTGCTACATTTCTTTGGTGAAAATAACCCAAATCAGTGTATATTTTTTATGCCTTGTACACACGGTCGGACATTCCGACCACAAAATCCGTCTGATTTTTTCCGACGGATTTTGGCTGAAACTTGTCTTGCATACACACGGTCACACAAAGTTGTCGGAAAATCCGATCCTTCGGAACGAGGTGACGTTGAACACATACGACGGGACTACGTAGAGGCCAGTAGCCAAAAGCTTTCATCTCCAAATTTTTTCTGAGCATCGGAATTCTCGACACACGATCGGAAAAAGTCCTATCGGATTTTGTAGCCGGAAAATTTTAGATCCTGCTGTCAAATTTTTTCCTACCGAAATTCCGACGGAAAAATTCCGCTAGAGCCCACACACGATCGGATTTTCTGACAACATAATCCCATCAGACTTTTTTCATCGGAATATCCAACCATGTGTACGGGGCATTAGTCTGTAGGAAAGTTATGAAGAAATAAAAAAAAAACATTTTTCACATCTTTTTTTTTTTTTTTTAGGTAACCGCCTTTTTTTTTTTTTTTTTACATACTGTCACCAGTACAGTGTCATCATATAACTGGTGTGGCGGTGATTAGGGACACTGACTGGTGACAGTATGTAAAAAAAAATGTTTTTAATTTCTTTACATTTTAAATAAAATAGTTGTCGTTTTATTGTTCTCTCTCTCACTCTATTCTCTCTCTATTGTTGCTCTTTTTTTACTCCATTCTATTCTGCAATGTTTTATTATGTTTTATCATGTGTTTTATCATGCTTGCTTTTCAGGTATGTAATTTTGTTTACTGTGTTTTAGTGTTAAGCATTTTTTTGTTTTCAGGTGCGCCATTCAGTTGCAACGCGGATTTATTTATCTTGACAGCAACAGCGTTTGCTCCCACGATACATAAAGCCGCGACTCCAACGCTGTAGGAGGTGATTTCACCACCACAGTTAAAAAAAAAGAGCATATATGCCGAAGCATGGGGGCAGCAGGGGGGGGGGCGGAGCGATTGGCTCCTAATGCCACGTACATACGGTCGAAATTCCGACCGTGTGTACACGGCATAACTTTTGCGGGAGGATGCCCCCATGCATCGGCATATATAAATGGTGCATGTATGCCCATCATTAGAAGTGGGTGGATGAAGGGAGGTATTCTAATGGTGGGCATACCCACCAATCAATCTCTTTTTTTCGTTCAGCCAAGAGGCTGCATGAAAAAAAAAAGATTACAATATATGTCCAGTATGTTGCTGGACTTTGAATGGTTTATACCAGAATGATGCCTGCAGGTTTAGGTATCATCTTGGTATCCTTCTTTTCAGCCAGTGATCGGCTTTCATGTAAAAGCAATTCTAGCGGGTAATTAGCCTCTAGACTGCTTTTACAAGCAGTGGGAGGGAATGTCCCCCCTCCCGGATATAAACCGCGCCATTGGGAAATTGGGAAAGCATTTTATCACACCAATCTTGGTGTGGTCAGATGCTTTGAGGGCAGAGGAAAGATCTAGGGTCTAATAGACCCCAATTTTTTCAAAAAAAAAGAGTACCTGTCACTGCCTATTGCTATCATAGGGGATATTTACATTCCCTGAGATAACAATAAAAATCATAACAAAGAAAAAAAATGGAAGGAACAGTTTAAAAATAAAATAAAAAAGCTAAATAAATAAAAAAAAAAACAAAAAAAAAAAAAAAAAGCACCCCTGCCCCCCCTTCTCTTGCGCAAAGGCGTACACAAGCGTTGGTCTGGCGTCATATGTAAACAGCAATTGCACCATGCATGTGAGGTATCACCGCGAAGGTCAGATCGAGGGCAGTAATTTTAGCAGTAGACCTCCTCCGTGAATCTAATGTGGTATCATGTAAAGGCTTTTAAAGGCTTTTAAAAATGTATGTAGTTTGTCGCCACTGCGTGTTTGTGCGCAATTTTAAAGCATGTCGTGTTTGGTATCCATGTACTCGCCTAAGATCATATTTTTTATTTCATCAAAAATTTGAGCAATATAGTGTGTTTTAGTGCATTAAAATAAAAAAAAGTGTATTTTTTCCACAAAAAATGCGTTTGAAAAATCGCTGCAAATACTGTGTGGAAAAAAAAAATGCAACACCAAAATAAAAATATATAGTGTTTGGGGGTTCAACGTAATTTTCTTGCAAAAAAAAAATATGTTTTCATGTAAACAAAAAGTGTCAGAAAGGGCTTTGTCTACAAGTGGTTAGAAGAGTGGGTGACGTGTAACATAGGCTTCTAAATGTTGTGCATAAAATGCCAGGACAGTTCAAACCCCCCCCAAATGACCCCATTTTGGAAAGTAGACACCCCAAGCTATTTGATGAGAGCAATGTTGAGCCCATTAAATATTTTTTTTTTTGTCCCAAGAGATTGAATAATGAAAAAAAAAAAATATATAAAAAAAAAAAATATTTTTTATTACATTTTTTTTTTTAACGTAATTTTTAACACACCGTGACCAAAGCAATACATCATATCATAGTAAATTTGTACTACTCTGAGGAAGTGATCAGTATTTTTTATTTTGTTTTACACATTATGATTGCTTATACCAGCGAATTTCACTGGTATAAGCAACCATTTTTACATGGTACAGATGGGCTGTGATTGGCCATGTCTGTACCATGTGATTACTGTGACCAATCACAGCTAGCAACAAAATTGTATACCATGAATGGCATGATTTAAAGCCATTCATGATTTACAATTGTCATGTGATCTGCTGTGATTGGTCACAGTGATCACATGGTACCGGCAGTGGGTCGGTACACTTATCAGTCATTGGCTTTGTCCAGTGGACACAGTAGGTGACAGATCGCACTGCAGCGCCCCCTGAGGGGCGCGCCCGAGGCCTGTTCCAGAAGGACGTCATATGATGTCCACCCGGAGCAACATATGTCCCGCCCAGCCACCATTCAACAATAGGCTGGAAGTGGTTAAATTGATGCCCACAAACGCACTGCATTTTCGATCTACGTTTGAGGAGCAGTTAAAAATACATTGGTCCCCACATGCAGATCACAAGGGCAATACATTTGAACGCACAGAGCGTGCTTTTTCTTCACTGTTTTCTGGTGTAAACGGGCCATAAAGGAATATCTCTTTGTATACTGCCTGCTGCTCTCTTTTGGGCCAATACATTACTTCCCTTCTTTCCTAAGGTCCCATCCTTCATACGACCTTATGCCCTGTGCTCAGGATGACCATGAGCCGGCCACTGAACATGATTGATCCGTTGGTAGCCCTTTTTTTCTAAGATCTGGTTTGAACCTCCGACCAAAGACCATATGCACATCAACCTCAAGCGATGCTCTGGATGCAGTCTGTAACTAGCCCTAAAGGGGTAAATTGGTTTCTATGCAGAAGTGAGCCTGATTTGTCACTCTCCAGCTTTAGTAAATAAACCCCAAAGTTCCTTAGGCTCTTGAAGAACACAATTCTTTTACATTATGAATGTTATGGGCTGCATCCCAATAAGCGTATATTGATTGGTTTGCGCAAAAGTTATAACGTCTACAAACTATGGGATATTTTTATTTATTATCTAGTAATGGTGCCAATCAGTGACTTATAGCAAGACTGCGATATTGTGGCGGACATTCTGACACTAGATTACACTTTTTGAGGACCAGTGACACTAATACAGTGCTAAAAATATGCATTGTCACTGTACTAATGACACTGGCTAGGAAGGGGTTAACATCAGGGGCGATCAAAGAGTTAACTGTGTTCCTAGCTAATGTTTCTGTGTACTATGGGTGGTGCTTTCACTAGGGAAAGGCATGTATCCATGTTCCTGCTTTGCAGAAACACAGGATCCCTGTCTTCTCTACTGACAGAACAGCATTCTGCCTGTGTACCAAAGGATGGGCAGGTGCCGGCAGACAATGTGTATGCAGTACCCGCCGCTCAGCTCCCGCTGTGTATAATCATAGCGGTAGCAAGCCACCGCTTCCGCTGCGCATTCACGCCTGCTACCCAGAAGAGCTGGATCACGTATATGTAGCACTAACCGCCCGAAAAAGCTGCTGGTTTTATTTGGGCTTACCGTTACCTCATCTGTTGTAGCTCTGTCTTGGGGATGCCGTGTAAAATGGCCCAAAGGAAAGGTTGAGACTGACACTAAATCCTCTTTTAGGTTATTTATTCATAAAATAGAACACAGTCTCTCGACAAAGGGTAGATGGTTAGGGGTGAGTTCAGGTACTCAAATTGCGGGGTGAAGGTATTAAACGAATCCAGAGAAATTGACAGTTTCACAAACTGGATTCTTGCAGTCCCCCGGATAGGTCTCTCTCACTAGGCCTAGCAGCCGGTAGGATGCTCGGTAAAGTCTCTGCCACAGACTTGTAAGTTACACTTTAGCGTCACTGATGAATTGGATGAACTTTAAAGAACTAATACAGTACCAGTTTCTTTCAGCCGATCCGGCGATACCATATGAGTGTTGATCCAGGTTGCGTCCTTCAACTAAGCCTCCAGGCTCCTTCAGAGAAACCAGCCTTGCGCATGGCCTTCTCCTGAAAGGGTCCTATCCTGGGGTTCTTCAGTTGCTGGGCCTCTCTCTTCAGATGAGACGGCACCGGATCTTCCTTGGATCAGTAGGCTCTGAAAGTCACTCGGACCTACCCCTGCAATTGCGCTGCCTCGGGCCAGCCAGCCCCGAGACACAGGATGCATGGTTCCGTACCCCAGGCCAGGAGGGCCACGAGGCTGGGTCGGGACGACCACCAGAACCAATGCGGACAGGAAAGAGCTCCCAGTCACATGGTGTCGGTACCTTAAATACCCCCCAGAATGCACAGCGGGAGAACACTCCCACTGGGCTGGTTCTGAGAGGTAAGTGGCATTTAATGCATCCAGCTAGACTGCTTTCTACTCTTGCCGGTGGAGACAGCGACACCTGCAGTCAAGGAGAACCCAGTGCAACTCATCTGGACTGGTACTGAGACAAGAAATTTAGTGAAATTATCCTGAAGCCCAACTGTGGCTTCAGGCAACTTAATTTTCAAAAAACAATAGCGCCTGTTCATCAGGAGCCAGCGCTACATATATATATATATATATATATATATATATATATATATATATATATATATATATATATATATATATATATGTGATCCAGCGCTGAGGTGCTACCCTGTAGCAGTAAAACCCCTGGCCTGCAGCTTATTGGCCCAACAATGACAGATAACTTCCAGGTTCACCTAAACAACATGAGTTTGGACTGAAACCAGAACCAAACCCAAGCTCACCCCTTGTTTTAACTGCATATTGCCCATTAGTGGCACATTGATGTATGTTTTGCAGATGAGGTGACTGCTAGACTGATCTAATCTCGCAGCATCAAAGAGATATTGGCAGTATAGCCCTAGTTGATTACTATGGGTTACTCGCACACCTAAAGCATTTGCTCTTTTCATTATTATATAAGGACTATGACCTTCTAAATGACCCAGTGTAGAGAGAAAAGTGGTTAATAGATTTTAGCCAAAAACCTGCTATAGCACCAATGAAAATTATAATTATAAATAGCACAAATTCTAAAACACATAATTAAATGGAGGAGGAAAGGTATAAAAAGGAAACTTAAAAATTCATTTAAAAAACGCATGGTCCATCAACACAAAAGGGAATTCATAGCTACAATGACATGCAGGAAGCAGGTGTTTCAACAAAAAGAGGCCAATTCATGTTAATGGAATGAAAATGTAATTGGAAGAGTTAAATCTTAATTCCAGAGATACTGTCAGGTGAGGATTTAACATGGCTCACCTGGAAAATTGAACAGATGTTTCGCCCCCTGCCCCCCATCTATAGATCACAATCAGCTACTTTACATTATAATGTAGTTAAACAAACAACGTTAGTCGGTCCTCCCGGAAAAGTGCCGGGTGGCTGCTGGGGACATCTGTCACTCTGACCTTTGTACCTGAGCACCGTATAAAAGAAGATACACATTTACAGTCCGTTCCTCTTTTGTATTTAATTTGTTTTAATGAGGTGTGTTCTTTTTGATTAATGGTTCTCGAAGCAGACTGATCCAGTGGTCTCAGCAAAATCAAAATGTGATAGTGTACTGCCCGAGCCCAGCTGTTCATACATGGTGTCATTTAGGTCTCTTAGCCAGTGATACATTAAATGAGCTCCGTGTTCTGATCAACAATTTAAACTCTCAGGTTTGAAAACAGCAATGCACAAGTCATGCTTCTTAATATTTGGATGAATAAACACAATGTTCAGATTTTTTTACTTTCAAGTGGAAACCGTGCAGGTCCGCTGAAATTCTCTAATTGATGTTATTAAAAATAAAACCACCATTATGTCTCATAGTCCCTGAACAACGAACTGAAATTAAATCTTTGCTTATTAAATATCTGTATCAAGGCTTTGTTGAAAAGTTGGGCTCGACTGACGCAGGAGAAATAAAACAAAATAAAAATGGACTGATAAAAATTGGAGGGAGGGAAAATTATATAAAAAAAAAAATGGACGCTACTCTTCCATTACAGCCTTCGGCCTTCTCCTTCACCAGGAGAAATGAGAACGACAATTTATTTATTTGTTTACAGGTAGTAAACATGTAATTTTGTTTAGTATAGGCACCTGCTGTGTAAAAATGTGTTAACCAAATAGATGTATATTATTGCAATATACCTCTATCCTGTAGACCTAATATCCACGGTTTGGCTCTCCATGTCCCGCTCTCTTTTAGGTCCTCCTTGGTATTTTTCTTGGATTGGGAGTATAGATATATCCTCTTGCCACCACCACAGTGGAAAGTATGCATTCGCCGTCACTCCAGTGACCTCTAAATCAATAAAGGTTAATAAGTGCTTTTGGATAATTGGTTAACCATCCAAATCAATCGACACCTCTTCATTAGATCTTCCAATTTTGTCCTATATCTCCCATCATCTCTCCAAAGAATGCCACCACAATAAACCAGAAAAAAGTACTATGAAGTATTTTATTGCACCAAGTATTAAAAGATAAAAAGATATTGCACTCACTTGTAAAGGTGCCCTGATTCGGCACAAATGTAAACAGCCTTTCCGATCTCAGCAATGCCGCATCTCCCTCTGGGGATCGGCATGTATTCCACCACCCGGAAATTAGGGCCAGACGTTATGTCAGAACTGTGCCATTGTGGTGGTGGCATTTGGTGGTTCATTGGAAGATTACCAGAATACAGAAGATCACACTTTATGGTGTGGGCCTTATCACCGTTGTTTATGGACTTTTAATTGATTATTATTATACTCTTTAACCACATACCCACTGGGCAGTTAAACCCCCTTCCTAACCAGACCAATTTTCAGCTTTCGGTGCTCTCACACTTTGAATGACAATTACTCCGTCATGCAACACTGTACCCAAATGAATTTTGTGTCCTTTTTTTCACACAAATGGAGCTTTCTTTTGGTGGTATTTAATCACCGCTGGGTTTTTTATTTTTTGCGCTATAAATCAAAAAATACTGAAAATTCGGTAAAAAATAAATAAAAATTCTTTGTTTCTATTAAAAATTATTGCAGAGTATTGGCGAGTATTGGCAGAGTATTACAGTGTTGCACAGTGGTGGCAGAGCATTGCACAGTGGTGGCAGAGCGTTGCACAGTGGTGGCAGAGCATTGCACAGTGGTGGCAGAGCGTTGCACAGTGGTGGCAGAGCGTTGCACAGTGGTGGCAGAGCATTGCACAGTGGTGGCAGAGTATTGCACAGTGGTGGCAGAGCATTGCACAGTGGTTGCAGAGCGTTGCACAGTGGTGGCAGAGTATTGCACAGTGGTGGCAGAGCGTTGCACAGTGGTTGCAGAGCGTTGCACAGTGGTGGCAGAGCGTTGCACAGTGGTGGCAGAGCATTGCACAGTGGTGGCAGAGTATTGCACAGTGGGGGCAGAGCATTGCACAGTGGTGGCAGAGTATTGCACAGTGGTGGCAGAGCATTGCACAGTGGTTGCAGAGCGTTGCACAGTGGTGGCAGAGTATTGCACAGTGGTGGCAGAGCGTTGCACAGTGGTTGCAGAGCGTTGCACAGTGGTGGCAGAGCGTTGCACAGTGGTGGCAGAGCATTGCACAGTGGTGGCAGAGTATTGCACAGTGGGGGCAGAGCATTGCACAGTGGTGGCAGAGTATTGCACAGTGGGGGCAGAGTATTGCACAGTGGTGGCAGAGCATTGCACAGTGGTGGCAGAGTATTGCACAGTGGGGGCAGAGCATTGCACAGTGGGGGCAGAGCATTGCACAGTGGTGGCAGAGCATTGCAGTGGGGGCAGAGCATTGCACAGTGGGGGCAGAGCATTGCACAGTGGTGGCAGAGCATTGCACAGTGGTGGCAGAGCATTACACAGTGATTGCAGAGCATTGCACAGCGGTGGCATTGTATTGGCCAGCGCTGTGGGCACTACACATCCAGCCCACAGCGCTGGCCCCATCTCTCCCCCTCTCCGCTTCTCCCCTCTCTGTACCGATCGGTACAGAGAGGGGAGGGAGGAACCGGCGTCATGACGTGACGCCGGTTTGTGTACATGTGATCGCTCCGTCATTTGACGGAGCGATCACGTGGTAAACGGCCGCTATCAGCGGCTGTTTACCGTGATCCGTGATGCGCCGGGTCCTCGGGACCCGGCGGTCACGGATGTTCCCGAGTGCGCGCCCCAGGGGGCGCGCGGGAGCATGTTTCTGGGAGGACGTCCGTAGGACGTCCACTTAGAACAAGCCGACCGCGCTGTGGCCGTCTTTCGACTATAGCGCGGTCGGCATGTGGTTAATGCATGGTATTAAGGTGGATTAGTGCCGTATCCTTTTTTTGTGCATATAGCATTTCACTATAAGGTAAGCAGCTTTATTGTTTGTATGTCACAGGCGAGCAGGTGCCCTTTTTCATATATTTATATCCTCTGTTGCTTTCTTCTATATGTGTGGGAATTGAGATGACCATTTAGGGTAACGCACCTCCAATTTAGACATACAATGTAAGTTACTATTACTATACTTGTCTATGTGATATAGGGCAGCGTATTTTGTTTGTGTTTTATATAAATTTGAATGTCAATTATTGAATATTTTAGAACTATGGTCCACTTCTTCCTGATGAAGCAGGCTGGATAGCCTGAGCAACGTATTGATGAATAGACATGTGCACAACAAAAAAAATGTGTTTATTTTCGTTTCGTTTTTTTTTCGTTTCCGAAAAAAAATTGTTTTTTTTCTTTTCGCTTTTTTCATTTCCGTTGATTCGTAACGATTCGTACATTCGTAAGTCACCGGTGTTCGGATTCGTAACGATTCGTACATTCGTAAGTCGTCGGTGTTCGGATTCGTAACGATTCGTACATTCGTAAGAGTTATTTTTTCGTTGATTCGTTTTTTCGTTAGTTTAACTTTCGTTTATTCGAAATTCAGACGCATTCGTATTTATTCGTACATTCGTAGATTCGTAATCAGAGCATAATTCATAATTTTATGTAATGTGTGCTATTATTACATTTTAATAATTTACAAATTGAAAAAAAAGTTACGAATCGAAAAAAAAAAGTTACGAATCGAAAAAAAAAGTAACGAATGTATAAATTTTTTCGTTCAATCTATTCGAAGCACTTTAAGCAGCACCATTGTAAGGGACACGGAAAATTACCAATTCAACAAAAAAAAAAAGTTACGAATCGAAAAAAAAAGTTACGAATGTACGAATTTTTTCGTTCAATCTATTAGAAGCACGTTAAGCAGCACCATTGTAAGGGACACGGAAAATTACCAATTCAACAAAAAAAAAAAGTTACGAATGTACGAATTTTTTCGGTCATTTTCGTTGTTCCTTCTTTGTACATTCGTTGTTTCTAATTTGGTTTTTCGGATTTTCGTTGTTTTTCGGATTCGTTCGATTCGAATGATTCGTTAAACGGATTCGTACGATTCAAACGATTCGTTATTCGGATTCGTTCGATTTGAACGATTCGTTCATTCGTACGAAAACGAACAAATGAAGAAAAACGAAAAAAACAAAAAAAACGAATTGCACATGTCTATTGATGAATTGTACCCCCACCCCATAAGACGGACCAATGGTTATTAGTAACTTTAAATTCTTTATTTAGCTAAAAACAAGGGTTTACATATTGTGTACATAATCATAATCATTGTAGTAAGGCACAACATAGACAAAATTAGAGTATCTCGAGGAAGTTCATTATACCTAGCACCTGCAGTAATAGCATCATATCAAAAGTCCATAAATACTTCCCAGAGAACGCAAAGGATATTTCAGCAGTAGCAAGACTCCCAAACTAGCTGTCCACCAGAGACCTAACCCCTTGTGTTTCAACAAGGATTTTTATATAATGTACTATACATGAGAGAACAAACAAAAAGTGAGAAGGGGGAAGAGAGCCTGGAAAAAAATAATTGGGTCGATAGTTGTTGGCCATGCCAAAGCGCTGTAGGTGGGATCCCGTTGGTCCTGTAGCTCCTGATAAGCAGTAGAATAGAAAAATAAATTACCATGGATACCACGTACGAAGCTGTAAGGCATTCCATGTGTTCAATATTATTAATTTTAGACAGCCATAGCAAAATGTGAGGATTGACAGGTTGTTTTCACAAGGCAGGGATGCAAGCCACAGCTATTAGTAACTTTAAGATCTAGTGAATCTTTGTATGGGCACTACCTTGTTTGAATTGAACTTTTGATAAATTGAACAACTCATATACAGTATTTCACAAAGGTGAATACACCACTCACATTTTTGTAAATATGTTATTATATCTTTTCATGTGACAACACTGAAGAAATTACACTTTGCTACTATGTAAAGTAGTGAGTGAACAGCTTGTATAACAGTGTAAATTTGCTGTACCCTCAAAATAACTCAACACACAGCCATTAATGTCTAAATCGCTGGCAACAAAAGTGAGTACACTCTAGGTGAAAATGTCCAAATTGGGCCCAATTAGCCTTTCCCTCCCTGGTCTCATGTGACTCGTTATTGTTACAAGGTCTTAGGTGTGAATGGGGAGCAGGTGTGTAATATTTGGTGTTATTGCTCTCACTCTCTCATACTGGTTACTGGAAGTTCAACATGGCACCTCATGGCAAAGAACTCTCTGAGGATCTGAAAAATCTGTTGCTCTACATAAAGATGGCGTAGGCTATAAAAAAATTGCCAAGACCCTGAAACTGAGCTGCAGCACGGTGGCCAAGACCATACAGCGGTTTAACAGGACAGGTTCCACTCAGAACTAGCCTCGTCATGGTCCACCAAAGAGTGCACGTGCTCAGCGTCATATCCAGAGGTTGTCTTTGGGCAAATAGATGTATGAGTGCTGCCAGCATTGCTGCAGGGGTTGAAGGGGTCAGCCTGTCAGTACTAGACCATACGCCGCACACTGCATCAAATTGGTCTGCATGGCTGTCCTCTCAGAAGGAAGCCTCTTCTAAAGATGATGCACAAGAAAGCCTGCAAACAGTTTGCTGAAGACAAGCAGACTAAGAAGATGGATTACTGGAACCATGCCCTGTGGTCTGATGAGACCAAGATAAACATATTTGGTTCAGATGGTGTCAAGCGTGTGTGGTGGCAACAGTACAAAGACAAGTATGTCTTGCCTACAGTCGAGCATGGTTGTGGGAGTGTCATGGTCTGGGGCTGCATGAGTGCTGCCGGCACTGAGGAGCTACAGTTCATTGAGGGAACCATGAATGCCAACATGTACTGTGACATACTGAAGCAGACCATGATCCCCTCCCTTCAGAAACTGGGCCACAGGGCAGTATTCCAACATGGTAACAACCCCAAACACACCTCCAAGACGACCACCGCCTTGCTAAAGAATCTGAGGATAGGGTGATGGACTGGTCAAGCATGTCTCCAGACCTAAACCCTATTGAGCATCTGTGGGGCATCCTCAAATGGAAGGTGGAGGAGCACAAGGTCTCTAACATCCACCAGCTCTGTGATGTCGTCATGGAGGAGTGGAAGAGGTCTCCAGTGCAACCTGTGAAGCTCTGGTGAACTCCATGCCCAAGAGGGCTAAGGCAGTGCTGGAAAATAATGGTGGCCACACAAAATATTGACACTTTGGGCCCAATTTGGACATTTTCTTCTGTTGCCAGTTTGGACATTAATGGCTGTGTGTTGAGTCATTTTGAGGGGACAGCAAATTTACACTGTTATACAAGCTGTACACTCACTACTTTACATTGTACAAAGTTTTGTTTCTTCACATGAAAAGATATAATAAAATATTCACAAAAATGTGATGGGTGTACTCATTTTTCTGAGATACTGTATATATACCACATATACTGTATATGTAGCTATTTTTATTACTTTCTGTGTCTCCCAATGGACTTCAGCTGAACTGTTAACATTACCTTGCCTCCATCCTTTAAAACAAATGTTTTAAAGGAATTATAATTCTTCTAAGTAGCACCTGAAAAGTCACAATTTATTTTCTTGGTTATTATTAAATTCGTAGGGATGTGGTGCAATTCATGCCTACAGCCATCCACTGCTCCATTGGTTTATGTCAGAATAAAAGTGGGGGAAATAAAAGTTATACAGTGCCTTGAAAAAGTATTCACACCCCTTGAAATTTTCCACATTTGTCTTATTACAACCAAAAAACGTAAATTTATTTTATTGGGATTTTATATTATAGACCAGCACAAAGTGGCATGTGTCTCCCCCCTTCTCCTTCTAGGCCAATAGAATCCCTTCTCCTTTCAGCTAATCACTATACGGGTCTTAAAACTCACTTCCTGATTGGTCGGGAGAAGAATCAGTGTGGCAATAGCAAATATTAATTTGTTATTGTCACACAACTGGGTGGGTTTGGGGCCCGAGTCTACCTTTGAAGCCTATTAGAGAGTCTTATGCCGCGTACAGACAATCGGACACTCCAACAAAAAAATCCTGGATTTATTTCCGACGAATGTTGGCTCAAACTTGTCTTGCATACACAAGGTCGCACAAATGTTGTCGGAAATGCTGAACGTCAAGAACGCGGTAAAGCGGTGACCTACAACACGTACGATGTACGATGAAATTAAGTTCAGTAGCCAGTGCAGCTCTTCTGCTTAATTCCAAGCATGCATGGAATTGTATGTGTCCGAATTGTGTACACACGATCAGAATTTATGACAACGGATTTTGTTGTCGGAAAATTTGAGAACCAATTCTCAAAATCTCAAATTTTGTTTGTCGATAATTCTGACAAAAAATGTCCAATGGAGCCTACACATGGTCGGAATTTCCGACAACAAGCTCACATAGAACATTTGTTGTCAGAAATTCTGACCGTGTGTATGCAGCATTAGGCTCTAATCACGATACAGGTCATGATACAGCATCTCAATTGGATTTAAATCCGGGCTTTGACTAGGCCACTCCAAAACCTAAATTTTTGCTTTGTTTGAACCATTTGGAGATGGACTTGCTGTTGTGTTTCCGATCATTGTCCTGCTACATGACCCAAGTGCACTTGAGTTGAGGTCACTAACTGATGGCCGGACATTCTCCTTTAGGATTTTCTGGTAGAGCTCAGAATTCATGGTTCCATCAATTATGGTAAGTAGTCCAGGTCCTGAAGCTGAAAAGAAGCCCCAGACCATCACGCTACCACCACCATGTCTGACTGTTGGTATGATGTTCTTGTTATGAAATGCTGTATTCGTTTGCTGCCAGATTTAGCGGGACGCACACCTTCCAAAAAGTTAAATTTATGTCTCATCAGTCCACAGAATATTTGTCTAAAACTCTTGGGGATAATCAAGATTTTTTTGGGTAAAAGTGAGATGAGCCTTTGTGTTCTTTTTGGTCAGCAGTGGCTTTGGCCTTGGAACTCTCCCATGGATGCCATTTTTGCCCAGTTTCTTATTGTTGAATCATGAACACTGATCTTACCTGAGGCAAGTGAGGCCTGCAGTTTTTTAGATGTTGTTCTGGGTTCTTTTATGACCTCCTGGATGAGTTGTCGTCATGCTCTTGGAGTAATTTTTGTAGGCCAGCCACTCCTGGGAAGGTTCACCACTGTTCTAAGTTATCTCCATTTGTGGCTCTCCCTGTGGTTCACTGAAGTTCAAAGCCTTAGAAATTGCTTTGAAACCCTTACTAGACCGATACATGTTTTGTTTCTAATCTGTTCTTGAATTTATTTAGATTGTGGCATTCTATTTATGTAATTTCTTGATTCAACAGGTCTGACAGTAATCAGGCCTGGGTGTGGCAAGTGAAATTTAACTCAGCTTTCCAAAAAATTGTGGTTAGTCACAGTTCATTCATGATTCAGCATAGAAGGGGGCAATTACTTTTTCACATAGGGCCAGGCAGATTTGAACAGATTTTTTCCCTTAATAAATGAAATAATAATTAAAAAACTGCATCTTGGATTTACTAGGGTTATCTTTGTGTAATATTAAAATGTGTTTGATGATCTGAATCATTTTAAGAATAAGTTCACCTTTCTTCACTTTTTTTTCTAAATTCCAGCTCCCCTATGTACCAATATAGCATTCGTGTATTTTTTTTGCAAAAATATCAAAGCTTTACATAAAATCTACAGACACTTACCTTACTATCCTTAATCCATGTTTCCAAACATATCTATTGCTTCTGTCTATCTTCCTTACATACTGTAGGTCATGACACAGGAAGGAGTTGACCAGCTGACCTCATTAGCACACATTCTGCATCATCCACCCTCCCACTCTCAGCTGAAAGTTTTTTTAACCACTTGCTTACTGGGAACTTAAACCCCCCTCCTGCCCAGACCAATTTTCAGCTTTCGGCACTGATGCATTTTGAATGACAATTGCGCGGTCATACAACACTGTACCCAAATATTAAAATTTTATCATTTTTTTGCCCTCTAATACAGCTTTCTTTTGGTGGTATTTAATCACAGAGGGGGTTTTTATTTTTTGCTAAACAAACAAAAAAAGATGGAAAAATAAAATAAAAAATCGTGTTTAATAGTTTGTTATACAATTTTGCAAACAGGTAATTTTTCTGCTTCATTGATATGCGCTGATGAGGCGGCACTGGTGGGCACTGATAGGCTGCACTGGTGGGCAGTGATAGGCTGCACTGGTGGGCACAGATCAGGTGGCACTGATGGGGACAGATAAGTCGGTACTGATGGGCACAGATAAGATGGCACTGATGGGCATGGATGGGTGGCACAGATGGGTGGCATGGATGGGCACTGATAGATGGCACTGATGGGCACTGATATATGGCACTGACAGGTGGCACTGATGGGCACTGGTAGGTGGCACTGATGGGCACTGGTAGGTGGCACTGATGGCACTGGTAGGTGACACTGATGAGCACTGGTAGGTGACACTGATGTGCAGCACTGTAAAGGCATATTGTGGGCACTGGCACTGTGGGCACTGACAGATGGAACTGTGGGCACTGACAGATGGCACTGTGGGCACTGACAGGTGAAGCTGGTGGGCACTGACAGGTGGAGCTAGTGGGCACTGGTAGGCGGCACTTGCATAGGGCACAGGTGGGCACCATGGACCTTGGGCACATTGCAGTGATCGGGACTAATGTCCCTCTCACTGCCGCCGATGATCGTTTTTTTTTTCTCCTCGCACTGTCAGCGCGAGGAGGAAAAAAAGCTCTGTTGTTATCACATGATCAGCTGTCATTGGCTGACAGCTAATCACATGGTAATGGAACGGGATCGACCCCTTACTCGGATCTGTGATCCAGCGAGTCTCACAGACTCGCTGATCACAGAGCGCGCCGCGCGCGCCCTTCAGGGGGGCGCGTAGGCCACTCGTGAACGGGACAACGTCAATAGACGTAGTCCCGGAAAGTTAGATCCGCGCTGTAGCCGTCATTCGGCTATAGCGCGGATTGCAGGTGGTTAAATGAGATGCAATCAATCACTGATCACCCTTCTCACTAAATACACAATATACAATCAGATTGCATAGTGTATGGCCATCTTTATACAAGTACATAAGAGGGAGTGGACAGAAACACTCAGCTGTCAAGCATTAACATTTGTGATGTGGCCACTTATAAAATCTCAAAATGCAAAACGCACATTCTCTTCTTCTTTAATGGGATAATAATGAAGCTGGTTTGCTGGTGATACTGATGGAGTTCTGCCAAACGTATTTTCAAAGGCTTTTTTTTCTAGTGATATCAAGAATAATATTATTATGCTTGTTATTTTTAATTTTTTTTTAGCAAGTTACCACAACACCATTATCCCGTAGTTTTTCAGATCAAAGATACAACTATGTTGGTGTCCCTTGTCAATTTTACATTTGTTTTTTTTAAAATGTAACTGCCTACTCCCAAACTGTCATTTGAAGTTAAACACATATCCAAGTATTATTCTACACATTTTTTTTATTGTTCATTAAAAAAAAAAAAAAATTAGAGATGCTATCTGCCATCCAAATATAAAGAACTTAACCAAAAAGTGCATTCTATGCATACAAAAATATAGAAAATATAACAAATAAAATCCTTATTCCAAACCCCCCCCAAAAAAAGGGAATTAGTAATTGGTGAAGGGCTGAAAATCCCCAGTTCAGCTGCCTTGCTGAGGGTCTTATGGCTGATATCGCCACTGTCCACCATGCTACAGAAATGTGTGTTTTTTCAAATTTGCCCCCCCCCCCCCCCCCTGTTGAGGAGCTGCCGGATGAGTTCCTCACACCTTCTCCTTTGCTCACCATCCATCTCCCTTAACTTGTTTGTCATCAAACACCCAAATGCCTCAGCTGCATCTGGGTCTGTCCATATGGCAGTAGTGGCCTGACGGAGGAAGGCAACTGTGGCCTCGTCCAGATTCCTGCTCTTCCTGGCCCTTTTAGCAGGAGGGCGTAGGAGAGGGATCTGGGACTCCGTCTGGCTGCTGGCCATGGACTCCTCCTGACTGACCCTTTCCTGTGTATGAAAATGGGACATAATTAGAACCTTTTTTAAGGTTTGATCATCAATCACACACAATTTTGTTCTCCTCACTGTTGCAAATTGAATGTGGACAAATAGAAAAGACTATCATTCTGACCCCAGCATTTTTTATTCTTGTACAAATCATTTTGGTCACTACTGTCTATTGATATGGAAACCACTTTGTTAAGGCAGAAATATTTTAACAATAACGTCTAGTTATTATTTTTTTGGATACAAATATGTTCAACAATGCTATTCCTGGGTCAAGCTAGGCTCCTCCACATCTTCATCCTGTGCAGCAGGACCTGGGTTGACCTCAGGAGCTGTGGCCTCAGCAGATGTCGAAGGGAGTGTAGACAGCGATGGCCTGGGTTCTGTCTGGTCAGACAAAAAGAGTCCATTACCTTGTTGAGCTCCCTTTTAAAAGTGCTCCTCATGTTTGATATTTTGGTCTTGACATAGTTGATGTCTGCCCTGGGGTACACTGGCTTCAGCAACTAAAGCAGTTTCTCCAATGATGCCTTCCTCAAGATTTTATCTGAGTAGTCTCGACTCTTGACCTTCCAAAGACAGGGCAGCTCATGGTACAGGTCAATGAATTGGATAAAAAAATCAGGCGCAGTAAATTTATCCTTCATGATAAATGATATATTGCCTGCAAGACAGAACACAAGACAAAACATAATGTCTGACTTAACTCATAAGCTGGTCCAAATCTAGGCCTCAATCTAAGCAGTATATGCCACTAACCACCTATGCCCAAATTTCCAAGTGTCCCTTCGTTTCCTGGATCCTTTCATGTGTTGGTGATCGTTCATCCTCCACTCCAAGATCGTTCCTACGGCCGTTCCATGGACCGTGCGTTATGGCTTTATATACACTGCTCATGAATGAAACTCTGCTCTCAGTGCATCATGACGCTGGGGCGTGGTCTTCTGCATGCGACACACGGCGGAACATTCGGGAGGGACTACATGGCGGATTCCAGGCAACCCCGCAGTGGTGTAGCTCATAGGAGGCACAAAGCAACCCAATGAGCAAGGATGCGATGGTGGGGATGGTGCACATCCTAGAGAAACACGACTACGACTGCAAGCTGCACAATTACGAAAGGCCCAACAGCTGAAAGGACAGCATTTTGGAGAAAGTCATTGCTGTTTTGCAGGGCAATTTTTTGGTGCAATGAAAAAGGACAAAATCAGAAAACTATGGTCTGCTCTCAAACACCGTGCGCAAGACCAGATGGAGTCCATACATAAGATCATCAAAAAAAGCAAGCAATATTTATATCTAACCAATATGGATATGTGTAAATTAGCTGTCTGTATATGTGCTTTCTCCAAGTAGCTTGAGAGAATTATATATAATGTTTTCTATAATCTTTGTTTGAATTGTTATTTTAAAGATGAAGAAAAATAGAAAGCAGATATGAACATTCTTATTTGGTTCTGTTTTTGGACATTTCTTTATTTTTGGACCTAATTTTTCTACAAGGAGGCACCAAAAAATGAGGCAACAGCCAAGCCACCAGAAGGGGCGAAGGGAGGCTGGGGTAAAGAACACTTTCTGGTTGCTGCCTGTCTCATCAGTGCCCATTAATGCAGCCTTGCCAGTGTAGACATGTCTAGAGGAGAGGCCTGGGGATCACAGTCACACAGAGTCACGCCTGCTAGAATGATCATCATATATCCCCTATCCCATAGGAAACAAGAGGGGTGGTGGGCAACTGCAGGACTTTTTCAATATTGGCACTTGTCAAGTGTTTGCCCTCATGTATAAAATTACATCACCTTCCCTTTTCTATACATTTTTCACTGTAAAAAAAAAAAAAACCCACAGTGCAGCATGGTGGAGCCCACTAGTCAGGAGAAAACATTGTCATCAGACCAAGTGCAAGGTTGGTCCACTAATGTAGCAAAATCGATGCTAGAAACAGATGGGACTAGGGGTGGCTTAATAAATGGTGTATTGTTTCTTTTTTAGAGGAAAGTGAGTGTGGTCATCTCACCCAGGATGCTGGTATGGAGGCATGGGATCTGACTCCTGGACCCAGCACAGGCCTGTCCCCTGTGGGCGTCAAATCCCCTGATGCAAGTAACACTCAGGACCAAAGCGACCCTGAAGAGGAAGAAAGTATTCGGGAGCCTCTTGTTTGTGCAAGTAAGTATTCTTGAAATCTGGCTTCAAATGTGTCTACATGTCGAGTGTTTAGCTGAACAAACAAAACACCCACTCCACACATTAGCAAAGTATATAGTGCCTTAACATTAGCATGGAGAACGAAGAGGTGGAAGGAGCTGTCATTTTTGCTAGGTACCCGAGTTTTGCAGACCCAGGCACCAGGGCCAATATTACTGAGTAGTTGCAGTGTGTACATTCCTAGTAGTGTAGGTGTCTGAAGGGAAAGCAGGTTGCAAGCAACAATAGACTGGGTAGGTAAGTATTTCCTGAATTTGACTAGTAACTTGACCATAACTCCCTATGTAGGGCCTCAGCCACTTGACCATCATTCCCTTAATCCTTTTTTGTCTTCTTACTAGGTCATGATCTAACAAGATGCACAATTGGCCGAATGAGTGCAGATATGTTGCATTGTTTGAAGGATCTGGAGCAAATAAAAGAAGGCTGCCACTGCTTTACAGCGAAGAATCAGAGATTTTGTAGACATGCTTGGCAAATTCTAATTTCCTATTGCCTGTTCAGAAGTTTCTTGTTCCACTTTTTGGCTCCTGTTTGCACTTTTAATATTTACCAAGTTTTTCGGACTGTTAAATGAGAAAGTTTAGTGTCCGAACTCAGTGTTTCTCCACTCCACTCCTTTAGGTGCACCACCAGGTCCTGTTTTCTGTATTTTCCTCAGTCTAAAAATGACTGTGTGAATTACTAACACTGAAAATGACAACATTACCTGTGCCAAATTCAAAAAAAAATATAGAAATCATGACCTGGGTTTGCATCTTGAGAAGGAGAGTTGGGAAACACTGTCCTAAGTATTGTGAATTGGAATCCTTCTGTGTTTTGAAGAATAGCAAAGCCAAAATTTGAAGATGCACACAAATTGTGCCTTAACATTCTTATTTCCCTCATGATGCCATGCCTAAAATGTGTGTATTTCCATACATATAGTTTGCCAAAAGCCACAAAACACACAGTGTGTCAACATGTGCTGTCTACCATCACTGAGTATCAATGGACGCGTTTTGGGGTGCAACCCCTTCATCATAACTATAGAAGCTCAGAGGAAGGGGTTGCACCCCCGAAACATGTCCATTGATACCCCATGATGGAAGCTAGCACATGTTGACACACTGTGTGTTTTGTGGGTTTAGTAAAAAATTTGTTTGTAACTACACACATTTGTGGCATGGGATCATAAGTGTAATTTAATTGTTATGCCTCTACGTGTATGTGGCTCATTCCCCATATGAGGAAGGCAACATCCACACAGTCTTGGGATACTAATGTCTTATTTGGCCTTCACTTTACAAAAAAATCTAACTTTGTAAGTTCCTGAGTTTGGGATGGGTATCTGATGTTTTTGAACATGCCTTTTTAGCCATAAAAAGGGGAAATAATGCAAAACATACATGTTATACACCAAGATGTTGGTTTGTTTAAAAACCTTAAAATGCACATGTGAATGTGCATGGAGTAATTTTTCTTTACTAAACAATGTGTGGCTTATTATTTCAAAGCGCAATACCAGTGTATATGTTAAGTTGTTGTTACAGTGACAATGTGCTCTAAAATGTGGCCAACTCCTGCAATTTTTAGTCCTTCCAAAAATTATAAGAATTGAAAAGCCATAATGTTTTTGAACTTCATGCATTAGATCCATTAAGAACAAAAACATTGTGTGTGTGTGTGTAGCAGAACCACAGCACCCCATAATAGTTAGCTGAATAAGATATTGTTACCTCATGTAGCAAATAAGGTACATTTGCACTATTGGAGCAAGTGGCCAAAAAAAAAGCCCATTTGTGAACATATTAGACAGATAACACTGACAACAGTAGTTCAAATGAAATCTGAGTTTATGATCTCAAAACTATATTAGGCATAATCAGCTACAGTTTGCTGCCAAGCCACTGCTCCTCTATCCACAAAATAATCTAGGTATTTCTGTTGTACATCCCTGGCAATTTGTGAGGGCAATCCAGCACAGGCATTTTCAAGAGCCGTCAGCACGCCCACAGACGGCCGAGATGCAGCCTCTTCAGCTGGGTCTGCCACTGCAGGGTCCATGTCACTTGGCAGTGAGGCAAGGTAGCTAGTCGCATTCCTCCTTAAAAAATGATGTAAAATACAACGGCACACAACCACATGGTTGATCTTGTAGAGTGCTAGGTTGATTGGAGTCAAAAACAGCCTGAAACAAAATGATAGGATGGCAAAGGTTTTTTGACCACCCTTCTGGCACAAGAGAGCCTGTAATTGAAGATTCTCTGCTCTGGGGTTAGGTTTTTCATAGGAAACAGCTTCATCAGATGTTCCCCCAGAGCAAAGGCCTCATCTGCAATGAAAATAAAATGGAGGCCTTCAACATTCTTCTCAGCAGGTGGCAAGTTTAAGGTGCCATTCTGGAGCCACTTGTAGAACTCTGTCTGCATAATCACTCCTCCATCAGAGTTGCGGCCGTTCTTCCCAACATCCAGATACAAAAACTCATAGTTGGCAGACACTACAGCTAGCATAACTTTGCTGCAAAAGCCCTTATAATTAAAATAATATGAGCTAGAGTTGGGTGGTGGGACAATCCGGACATGCTTGCCATCAATAGAACCACCACAGTTGGGAAAATCCCACTGATGGTGGATCTGGGCTGTAACGTCCTGTCATTGCTGTGGGTTGGAAGAAAACGTACTACTTCTGCACATAACATTGCAAGCAGATTTGACACAAACATGCTTAGCCAACATAAGGAGAAAACTTCAATGAGTATTTAAAAAGGGTAATTTATCTGTTTCATCTCCCCCTCTGGTGGCCCATTAGCAAAATTTTAGGGTGGGGGAGGAAATGGGTAGATGTTTTGGACAGGTAACCCTCTCCACTTCTAGGAGAGCTGTTTGCACAAATAATCGGGGATGCTTTAGCCAGCCCCTTCTTACTTACACTATTGGCAGCCCAGTGGACAGGTAAGAAGTGTCATAATCTAAAAATAGGGATCCGCACTGTCCAAATTTCAGCACGTTTTGACATTGTGAAAATACCTATCAATATAATAGGAGACAAAAACTGTCTATGTTACAATTTGGCAGGAACCAGGAGACCAAATGAGTGGCAAAACATACACGAAGTGAGGGCTTGAATAAAAAACAATGATACTTTATTGTAAATACAAAAAAGGGAGGGGAGAAAAATCAGTGTAATCACGAGTGATCCCAAATGTGGATCAATATAGTATATGTGACATTTGCAGTTATAACATCATATGGCTCTTCCAGTCACCTGATGAGTCTATGATGCAGCAACAGTAGAAAATAAAAAAACACATAAACACTAAACAAAAATATACAGACAACATTAAACAGAGCGTCCGGACGCCGGCATATGCATGTCTGCATCTGGGTTTCTGGGAGGAGAGCATCGTATACCACAACTCGATGTACCTTGGACATGTACATACATGGCTAAGGTACATCGATGATGTGTTAGAAGGGCCAAAAACAAGGTAGCCGGCCGTAACAGAGAGGACCTATTGACCATTACCCCTAAAAAAGGCCTAACACCAATAAGAACATAACGAATGGTTACACAAGAGTAATCACGCAATAAGAACATAACGAATGGTTACACAAGAGTAATCACGCAATATGGGGTTCAATGGGATACAGTCCGCGATATCCTCAATAAACATTGGGGTATTTTGACAAGTACACCGGGACTGGCCAAAATAGTTGGCCCATCACCCAATATGGTGGCCAAAAGGGCAAAAAACCTAGGTGATCTCCTTGTCAAATCAGAATACAAAAGTGAAACCGACGAGACATGGCTGGCAGATTTTCCGCGCAGCAAGGGTATGTTCTCATGTGGCCATTGCCAAGTGTGCCCCTATGTGGATCGAACCAACAGATTCCGCGATGCATATGGTAAGAATGAATTTGAGAATCGTGACCTTATCAACTGTGCCTCCACCAAGGTAATATATATCATTACCTGCCCATGCGGGAAATTATATATAGGCAAAACCAAGCGCCCTTTAAGGGTTAGAATAGGGGAGCACATGCGGGAGATTAGGGCCCGGGACACAGAGAAGCCCCTGGCCAAACACTTCTCCTTAGTACATGATGGCAGCCTTAGCGGTATGACCGTGAAGGGCATTTATATGCTTAAACTTTCCCCTAGACGTGGCGATTTTAATCGCATACTATTGCAAAAAGAAAAGTGGTGGATTTACCGCTTAAGAAGTTTACATCCAGTGGGTATGAACACCGAACTCAACCTCCAGGTTTTTCTTGAGGAATGATTGAGGGGATATACCCTCCCCTATTCCATCTACCCTTCCTCGCCATCCTCCCGGCAGACCCATGGGAGTAATTATGATTATATCTATATCTATATATGATAATACCCGGGCTTCTCTTTGTCTCTGGCTACTCTCCACTCTATGACCCTTACCATACTATATTAATATATATTTAGTTGCCTTCCCTCAATACTATTTTGTGGCTGCTGTGGTTCACTGTCACCATAAGGTCCCTTACCACAATTGATGCAGGGCACCCCAGAACCAACATTATTCGGGCTTCGCTGCCCCCAGATTGGTATACTATATTTCCCTGGGGTACTATAGTGGAAACTTATCATACACACCTCCTTACCTAGTCTCACCGAACTGTACCCCAACACCTTATCTATATTTAGATCAGGCACTGTACATTAAGGGTCTTTGGTTTGAGTTGCAGATTATTCATTAGGGAACTTGGTACGCTATGCATATTTAGAGAGATATGTATATTTTCTCTATTTATATGCATCCACATTTGTTAATTCACTATATACAAAGTACAGTTCCTCTCTATGATATCTGCCTACCCCGTGACATTCAACACCCCCATGTAGGTCTGGTATGTCCTGTCTTCTAAATGTTGGTTTCCCTTGTCGTTATGTAAAGTACCTCCCCATACACTTGGAATGTAATTAAATCCCCTTTTCCCGCCCTCTTCCCCCCCCCCCCCCCGGCCATCTAACCTCTATGTATCAATATGTAAAAGTTATTATTTTCTACTCATGAATGGTCTCACCTTGGAAACTATGTATGGACATATATCGCTAAACACTCTGTCCCTTTAAGAAAGATCTAATCTGGTGGGAGTCCTACGTAGCGCTGTGCTATAAAAAGGGACGACGTAGGCCCCACCAATACGTCCAGACGAAGCTACGCAACTGTAATTGCGAAACGCGTTGACGTCACCGCGTCCTGAGACGCCGGCACACCTCCCGGAAGCCAGCCCAGGCTGGGTGAGAGACGGAGGAAACAGCGAGGAATCAGCTGGAAGCTGATCTAACACAGGAGACGCCGAGACACCCGAGACACCCGAGACATCACAACATACTTTTGTGGCTATATACTTGGAGTCAACTATACCCATCGATATACATCGATATACATTTGGTCACCGGGACAGTATCAGGTACCGCAAGCTCACTTTGTGGGACAGATGTACATAATTTTTCCTGACGGGATATTACCTATGTTTCTTTGAGAGCTGATTGCAGCCCAAACAATCCCAGGGTGATTCAGTTTAGCGGTACCCCATAAGGCTGTCTACCTGTAGCAGATATTCATTATATCCTATCTCGGGACATTAATTGGAAATTGAAATCAATTCATTCAAACATTGATGTTGGTTTGTCTTTGCCTCCGGAAACCCACACAGGCCGGGTTGAATTATCAACACATCCCCACGGGTATAATCCCATTTTTAGGCACTATTGCTTGACCGCTTTTTTCCATCAAATGCCCACTGTATTTGTTTGCTGATGTTCTCCAGTCGGAAATCTAGACATTTATAAGTTTTGAAGAGAATTAAATCTCTCTCTCTCCTTCTTTTTCAATGTGGTGGAAGATATGCACTATTTTTACTACTACTACTACCAGCAAGCAGATTGTCCATTGCCTCCGGAAACCCACACAGGCCGGGTTGAATTATCAACACATCCCCACGGGTATAATCCCATTTTTAGGCACTATTGCTTGACCGCTTTTTTCCATTGACTTCTCCCGGCAGCTATATCTCTGCTTTCTCCATCTTCCAGCTTTTTCCCTTGTTCCCTCCCTATACCCCTCCATTCCTTTTCCTCCTCCCCATCTCCCTGCCCCTATTTTTGGGCTCGAGCTTCCCTTTAATCTCTGTGTGGATTCCCTGACCTATAGGCAATCATAGCCATCATACATACTTGTGATATACATGCACAGGCTCTCCACACACAGATTGCCGGCGTCCGGACGCTCTGTTTAATGTTGTCTGTATATTTTTGTTTAGTGTTTATGTGTTTTTTTATTTTCTACTGTTGCTGCATCATAGACTCATCAGGTGACTGGAAGAGCCATATGATGTTATAACTGCAAATGTCACATATACTATATTGATCCACATTTGGGATCACTCGTGATTACACAGATTTTTCTCCCCTCCCTTTTTTGTATTTACAATAAAGTATCATTGTTTTTTATTCAAGCCCTCACTTCATGTATGTTTTGCCACTCATTTGGTCTCCTGGTTCCTGCCAGCCTTGATAGGAACACCTCAGGTTTTTTTGTTTATTTGCTAATATTAACTAGACCAGAGTGACATGGTCCACACTGGACAAGCTAGATCTGAGGAGATTTCTAGGTGCCCTTAGTGGCACTGGTTCACTCCATTCCCTATTGCTCCCTCCCTTTTTCACCGAACTGTACCCCAACACCTTATCTATATTTAGATCAGGCACTGTACATTAAGGGTCTTTGGTTTGAGTTGCAGATTATTCATTAGGGAACTTGGTACGCTATGCATATTTAGAGAGATATGTATATTTTCTCTATTTATATGCATCCACATTTGTTAATTCACTATATACAAAGTACAGTTCCTCTCTATGATATCTGCCTACCCCGTGACATTCAACACCCCCATGTAGGTCTGGTATGTCCTGTCTTCTAAATGTTGGTTTCCCTTGTCGTTATGTACACTATGTTACAATTTGTAGGTAATCAGGCAGGCCCTTGCCCTACATGGTTGGATGAATTTAGACAGAAATTTAAACACAAAAAAGAGGGATAGTGTGTATGGGTTTGGCAAAGTCAGCAGATAGAGTATATGTATCTATTGACTTTGCATTTTTTGGGGGGAGGGAGGGTTACAAATGAGTTTGTGCCCCAAAAAATGGTCTCTTACACTCTGCCTGAATTTGAGGACAACAATAACATTTTTACATATTTTAGAGGTTGTTTAGGGTAAGCCCCAAAATTTAGCTGACAAAAAACACTGTGAAGTTACTAGGCTAGGTGTGTATGGGTCCAGGATAGCATACTGGGGAGGCCAACAAAGGAGCAGGAAAAGTTTACAGCATGCATAAGGAAAAAGATAACATAAACATAAACATAAAGATAACATAAACAGCATAGAACCACCACAGTTGGGAAAATCCCACTGATGGTGGATCTGGGCTGTAACGTCCTGTCATTGCTGTGGGTTGGAAGAAAACGTACTACTTCTGCACATAACATTGCAAGCAGATTTGACACAAACATGCTTAGCTAACATAAGGAGAAAACTTAAATGAGTATTTAAAAAGGGTAATTTATCTGTTTCATCTCCCCCTCTGGTGGCCCATTAGCAAAATTTTAGGGTGGGGGAGGAAATGGGTAGATGTTTTGGACAGGTAACCCTCTCCACTTCTGGGAGAGCTGTTTGCACAAATAATCTGGGATGCTTTAGCATAACATAAACAGCATAGAACCACCACAGTTGGGAAAATCCCACTGATGGTGGATCTGGGCTGTAACGTCCTGTCATTGCTGTGGGTTGGAAGAAAACGTACTACTTCTGCACATAACATTGCAAGCAGATTTGACACAAACATGCTTAGCCAGCATAAGGAGAAAACTTAAATGAGTATTTAAAAAGGGTAATTTATCTGTTTCATCTCCCCCTCTGGTGGCCCATTAGCAAAATTTTAGGGTGGGGGAGGAAATGGGTAGATGTTTTGGACAGGTAACCCTCTCCACTTCTAGGAGAGCTGTTTGCACAAATAATCTGGGATGCTTTAGCCAGCCCCTTCTTACTTACACTATTGGCAGCCCAGTGGACAGGTAAGGAGTGTCATAATCTAAAAATATGGACACAAGCACGTTTTGACATTGTGAAAATACCTATCAATATAATAGGAGACAAAAACTGTCTATGTTACAATTTGTAGGTAATCAGGCAGGCCCTTGCCCTACATGGTTGGATGAATTTAGACACAAAAGAGGGATAGTGTGTATGGGTTTGGCAAAGTCAGCAGATAGAGTATATGTATCTATCGACTTTGCATTTTTGGGGGGGAGGGAGGGTTACAAATGAGTTTGTGCCCCAAAAAATGGTCTCTTACACTCTGCCTGAATTTGAGGACAACAATAACATTTTTACATATTTTAGAGGTTGTTTAGGGTAAGCCCCAAAATTTAGCTGACAAAAAACACTGTGAAGTTACTAGGCTAGGTGTGTATGGGTCCAGGATAGCATACTGGGGAGGCCAACAAAGGAGCAGGAAAAGTTTACAGCATGCATAAGGAAAAAGATAACATAAACAGCAAATTACAATATTGATAATTATGTAATCAACAAATTAGGACAATACATTAGCAAACATTAATACATAGAATGTGATTTTAAAGGTAAAAACTTACCCGAATATAGTCCTTCTGCAGTACTTGAATAATGGCTGAGCAGGTGTCTGGAATAATGAGTCCCGAGAGCCTGGGGGGAGATCCCAGTGGTAAACTTGAGGTCCTGGAGACGTCTCCCCGTCACCATGTAACGCAAGGTGTCCATGAGAATTTGCTCTGGAGTGATGGCAAGCCTCATGCATGTGTCCTGCTTCTTAATGTAGGGGGTCACCAATGCCAAAAGTTGGTAAAAGCAGGGGTTCTTCATCCGGAGATAATTCCGAAAATCATCCGGATTATTCTCCTGAAGCTCCCGCAGCAAAGGCATATGACATAATTGGTCACAATTAAGCAACCAATTTTTGGTCCAAGAACTCCTCCTCCTCCTGTTCCTGGACTGTACTTGGGTCAAAGCAATAACTCCAAGCCCAGTACGTTCTCTCCTCCGATTCCGCAACATGCCTGGTTGACGAACGGCCGGTCAGAAACTAACTGAAAAGCACGAACTAAAAAACGCGAATCAACACTGACCAAACTTCTACTAACACAAAATTAGCAGAAGGAGCCCACAGGGTGGCACCTGACAATTGAACTTCCTCTTTATCGGCTCGTAGTACGTCACTACGTTCGTGTTTGTTGGCCGACAATCGTGTACCGTTTGTATGCAAGACAAGTTCACGGCACATGCCCTTCAGACAAATGTCTGAAGCTTTGTTGGCCAACAATCTGATCGTGTGTATGAGGCTTTAGGCTGGGTTTACACTTATGCGAATTCTGGCCTGAGTCGTCCCTGAAACGGAAAAGAGGGACGCACCGGATCCCTACTGTGAGCCGCATCCGATCTAAGTGTGAACCCAGCCTCAGGGGTAAAAGGTTTTACATAAATAAATAAAAGCTGATCATTGTAAGCAACCCTGCCTGTGTTAAATGGTTTGTCTTATCCCTGTAACTGCTACATCTGCAGGAGAGCTTGTTTTTTTGAAAAACAGACAGTTACCAGGTCATAATAAAAAGAAAGAAAGTCTAAAAGAGAAAACGAATACAGCCATCACATCTAAGAATTGGTAAGCTGCAATATAATAAAGATTTGATTTTGGGTTTAATACGTCTTTAAGAGAAGATTGTTATTAAACTAAATTTCATAATTTTTTTTTTTTACTCCTCTTGTATGTAATTGCATCTTTATAGGGAACACAGGTTAACTTTACTAAGTGAAAAATGTGCTCCTTTAGGTCTTGTTTATACAGGCTTCAGCTTTTTTTAAAGTGATAGTCAGTACTGCCTTTGTGATATTTGTTTAGCATACCCAAATTTGTGCTGAAGGTCACTTTAAAGGCTTCAAGAAAGCTGATTGAAGGTTGCTAAAAGCTTTTCAAGTGTTTAGTAAAAGCTTACTGTGCTCACGGTTCTTATATAAGCTGACCGTCTTTACATAATAACCCCCATGGTATGATTCAGAAGTACACATCCATGATATGTCAGAAAGGAGGAGAGGCTAAAAACATTAAAGCTTTCTCCATGTACTTCATACCAGATGGAAATATAGGGGCACCATTACAATTACATTTCTTTTAAAGGTTACATTTTTTCTTTTTAAATGAAATATTTTCTATGCAGCCATATTAGAATAAATGAAATTGTTCCTACCAGAGTTTTGTAGCCAACAAACAAACCCTTTATAGCCTGAAAGTTATGCAGTCGTTTTGGATTTATTAGCATTACATGCTAACAATATTTCTTGATTACCAGATATTGATGAAAAATAAAATCGGATTTGTTTTTATGGATTACAGTGGTTTGCATATCATCACTTTTTTAATTTTTTTTTAGGCAGTTTTCATTCATTTTAGTGCTAGAAATAGCACCTGAAAACTGCCTCCCATTTTCTGCTATGGGTGCTTTTACATCTGGGAGCTAAAGTCCTGCAAGCAGCATCTTTGGGGCCCCTGCCCATTGCAATGAATAGGCAGCGCTACCGAAGTGCCTGAAATGTGATTCGGAATGGGAGTTTTAACCCCTTCTTTGGAGTTAAAAGCACCCACTAGTGGGCGAAAAGTGCCGCTTAGACAGCAGAAGAGCACCGCTTAATCGATTCCCGACCGGCACACACACACATACGTCAGCAGAGTGGCATGGACAGGTAAATGGGCGTACAGGTATTTAAATTTGCCGCCGTGCCGGTCGGGACCTCCGTGAGTCCGATCGCGGGTCTCGTGGACTTGATCGCCGCAGGGATACCCGCGATCGTCTCACAGGGAGGAAGAACGGGGAGATGCTAAAGTAAACTAGCATCTCCCCGTTCTGCCTAGCAACAGTGTCACTGGTCTCTGCTCCCTGTGATTGGAGCAGAGATCAGTGATGTGTACAACACAGCCACGCCCCCTACAGTTAGCAACACGCCCACAGTGTGGAGGCCATTGGAGTACAGTGACCTCATTGTCATGTTCAAGAAACAAATGGTGAGATTATTTGAGCTTTGTGACATGGTGCATTATCCTGGTGGAAGGAGCCATCAGAAGATGGGTACACTGTAGTCATAAAGGGATGGACATTGTCAGCAACAATACTCAGGTAGGCCGTGGCATTTACACGATGCTCAATTGGTAATAACGGGCCCAAAGTGTGCCAAGAAAATATCCTTCACAACGTTACACCACCAACAGCCTGAACCGTTGATACAAGGCAGGATGGATCCCTTTCATGTTGTTTACACCAAATTCTGACCCGACCATCTGAATGTCGCACTTGAAATGAAGAATCATCAGACCAGGCAACATTTTTCCAATCTTCTATTGTCTAATTTTAGTGAGCCTGTGAGAATTGTAGCTTCAGTTTCCTGTTCTTATCTGACTGGAGTGGCACCCAATGTGGTCTTCTGCAGATGTAGCCTATCTGTTTCAAGGATCAAAGTGTTGTGCACCTTGAGTTACTGTTGCCTTTCTATCATCTTGAAACAGTCTGCGCATTCTCCTCTGACTTCTGACATCAACAAGGCATTTCCTCCACACAACTGCCACTCACTGGATATTTTCTCTGTTTCGAACCATTATTTGTAAACCCTAGAGATGGTTGTGTGTGAAAATCCCAGTAGATCAGCAGTTTTTGAAATACTCAGACAAGCCCGTCTGGCACCAACAACCATGCCACGTTCAAAGTCACTTAAATCCCCTTTCCTCCCCATGCTGATGCTTGGTTTGGGTTTCAGCAAGTCACGTCTAAAGCCACTTCTAAATGGCTAAATGACATGGTTGCTGCCATGTGATTGGCTGATTAGCACTTTGTGTTACCAAGCAATTGAACAGGTGTACCTACTAAAGTGATCGGAGAGTCTATATAGTATGTATGTGTGCCATACCTGTGGGATCCCTGTAGAAGATGGAAATCACTGTAGTAGACATTGTGATCTCCACTAGCTTCCAGGTTCCCTGCTGAGCAGTTACCCTGCTGCTTAGTGAACATAGCAGATGGCTAGCTTGGCATGGGTGCCATTCAGAGAACACTTTGCACTTTCTCAATAATTGCAAAGCAGTCTCTGATTGGTTTAGATTATGATGCCACTCCTCCACCTCGTCAAATTAGCGTCATTCAGAGGACACTTTGCATCAATTGAGAGAATTGCATGGTGTTTCCTGAATAGCGCCCATCCTAAGTGAGTGACCATCTGTGTTCACTAGGCATTAGGGCAGCAGCTCAGCGTGGGACTCTGAAGCTAGGAGTGATTACTGTCATATTAGTGCCTACTACAGGGATTTCCAGCTCCTATGGGATTGGCCTGGTATGGCACATCCATAGTTACACATTGGTCCATTGGCAAAAATAGCCATACCTAAACTTCAAATACAACTAAAGGCAGAACTTTTTTTAAAGTTTTGCATAGAGTGGAGAGAGATTAGAATACCTGTCAGTTTTTTATTGCTGTATGTGCCCCCATTAGGGGCATTCACCCTCTCTAGTTGTCCTGTTTACCATTACATATCTCCCAACTGTCCCTGATTTCGAGGGTCTGCCCCTGATTTGGAGCAATGTCCCTCTGTCCCTCTTTCCCCCCGATTTGTCCCTCATTTTGGTCTGATCTATATAAGTTGTATATAAAATGCACTTTTTATCTTTCAAAAAGTGTTTCCCAGTGCTAAACCTTTCATCCAAATTCTAAATTGCTGCATTTGTACATTTTAAAAGCCAATATAAAGGAATATTAATGGTAAAAAAAAGTCCTTGTGGATTTAATTAACCTTTTTTTTTGGTTAATTCTTCTATAAGGGTGTGTGGCAGTGGGCGTGTCCTATGCCTACATACTTTGTTAGTAGGTGTCCCTCATTCCCATCTCAAAATATTGGGAGGTATGCCATTATCATTGAAAGTGAAAACAAAAGAAAATCCCAAATTTTGGTTGTCCCCAGAAAAGTAATTGCGGGGGAAATCTTGCAATAGAGACACCAGGGTCCTCAAGAGATTCCCTTAATTTACAGGGATACCCTTTTTCTGTTTTGGCTATAGAAAGGAAGATGGGGGACACAGATGGCAAAAAAAAAATGATCTGACGGGAGTTATGGCCCTTTACTCTATTCAAAATGGAAAAAAAAATAAGTTTGCCTAAAATTTTACTTTCAACTTTTTTATGTTTTGTTTTTTTATTTTGTTTTTTATTTTTCATTCTTTTATATCACTGCACATATTTTAGCTTCTTTGTATATTTTTATACAAATAAAAATATATTTATTTGTAATTATTTTAATAATTATTTTATACAATAAAAAAACATCACCGCTAATACGCTACAGTTGAAGATCACAAAGGGATGAGCTGAGCTGCTATATAAGTCTAAGGCAGCAAGATCCTAAAATCAGTTCCATGTCAAAAGGTTGAGCTGTTCAGAAAAAAAACATTCGGCAAAACGTGCAGCACCAGGCATAAGAGCAGAGCTTTTGAAATCAGACCCCTGCCGCTAACATAAAAGGTTGTAAGGTTTGCTGAATGAGGAGCGCCAATTACCATGTGACTGCAGATTGATAAAACCAGAATCCTTTGCTGCTCAGTCGATTGACTAGAGGTGTGAGATTTGGGGAGCATTTCGCTCAGGGAAAAAAAAACCTACATGCAGTCCAAGCAAGATAAAAAGAAAACACTGGAAAATCAAACTCCCACCGAATTCAACAAAAGACAATCAAACGTGTTGATGCATGCCTGGCCACGGAGCACTATTCTGGACTATATGCAGAAGAGATCCATTTTTAGTGGTGATTAGTGTGTGATTCAGGTTAGTCATGAGATATAATACACCGTACTGCTCACCCATGGCCCAAACTGAAAGGCAGAACAATATTACCAAATGCAATGCTGGATTAGCTGGACATGTGAATAAAATGACAGAACCCTGCATCTTTTTAAAGCTTTTTTAAAAGCACTTTATTTCCAGTGCTTCTTAAAGTGGTGGACCACCCTGAAAAACAAAACTAGATAAAAATGTTAGTACAAATTTAAAATGAAAAAAAAAAAAAAAAACCTTTTTTTTTTTTTACTTACCAGAAATGGCTGTTGCTAGGCAGATCGTCCTAATCTGCCTCTTCCTGTTCCTCGGTGCTGTTCTCCTAGCGCCACCTTCTAGTGAATGGGGCGCGGTGTGTTATGAGAACTATGTCCCACAACACATCGCGTTCCGCATTCACAAATTCGACTCGCGCATGCGCAGTAGGCCGCGCGCCGACTCGCGCATGCGCAGTAGGAAACGGGCAGCACTCGCTGCCCGTTTCCCTTACTGAGGATGGCGGCGCTGGAACCGGATCGCCGAGGGACATCTCGGCCTCCACGACCGACATCGCGGGCGCCCTGGGAGGGTAAGTGTACTTATTAAAAGTCAGCAGCTACTTTTTTTTTAGCTGCTGACTTTAAAAAAATTTTTTTTTTTAGGTGAAACACCGCTTTAACTACTTCAACCCCAGGAGGATTTACCCCCTTAACCACTTCAGCTCCAGACGATTTGGCTGCTGAATGACCAGGCCATTTTTTTGGCGATTTGGCACTGCGTCGCTTTAACTGACAATTGCGCGGTCGTGCGACGTTGCACCCAAACAAAATTGACGTCCTTTTTTTTACCACAAATAGAGCTTTCTTTTGGTGGTATTTTATCGCCTCTGCGGTTTTTATTTTTTGCGCTATAAACAAAAAAAGTGCAACAATTTTGAAAAAAAACACGATGGGAGTTATTTACGAAAGGGAAATCAACTTTGCACTGCAAATGCACTTGGAAGTGCAGTCGCTCTAAATCTAAGGGGTAGATCGGAGAGAAAAATGTGGGGCCTATCCACAACGTATATAGGGGGGTATTTTTATAGATACCGTACCACCATCCAAGAATTAAATGGAAAATTTTGTTTGGTGGTCTGGTTCCCAACCCAGAAGACCAAAAACAAAAGGGGGAGCTAGTGGACTATTGCGGTACTTGGTGCGAAAAATTGGATCACAATATAAGACAGATGTAAAAGTTTTTACCAATTTATTACAAAGAAAGAGAAACAAAAACAAAATCTAAATACAACATATGCAGGAAACAAATATTTAAATGGGTGTCTTGAACTATCCATTGGGCTATATTATATGAGCCCGTTTTATCACGACTTGAACTACACTGGTGATATCAGGGGTCTTCATCTTGGCAGGTTATACTGCCAACTCTTGGTGATATATGGTGGTGCATTTGCACCACACATATATAACCATATGAGCTGTTTGCTTATCATTTATATCATCTCCCTAATAGACCGTGTCCTTGCTGCTTGGTCCATACCTTCTCCCCCAATCGCCACGGGAGACTTTGCCTGGGTGTGCTCGCTACTTCCTGATCGTGCTTGAGTTGGGTAAGAGACCAATATACATATTGAATTTTCTCCCATGCATTCACAATGCCTTTCTGTATATTTATCATGATTTGTTGTGATATATTATATATCTGTGAATTTGTTTTTCAGATGTATATATTTTCTGAAGAAGCCACTATGTGGCAAAACTAGTCAAAATGAAATATTGAAACCATCCACTATATGTACGGTTTTTAGTATATATGTTGTGTTTAGATCTTGTTTTTTGTTTCTCTTTCTTTGTAATAAATTGGTAAAAACTTTTACATCTGTCTTATATTGTGATCCAATTTTTTGCACCAAGTACCGCAATAGTCCACTAGCTCCCCCTTTTCTTTTTGGTCTTCTGGGTTGGGAACCAGACCACCAAACAAAATTTTCCATAAGGGGTAGATCTGAAATGAGTGGAAGCTCTGCTGATTTTATCATCCAATCACGTGCAAGCTAAAATGCTGTTTTTTATTTTCCTTGCATGTCCCCCTCGGATCTACAGCGACTTTACTTCCAAGTGCACTTGCAGTGCAAAGTGGATTTTCCTTTAGTAAATAACCCCCAATATTTTGTACTTTTTGCTATAATAAATATCCCCATTTTTTTTTTTTTTTAAAAAGCAATTTTTTTCTCAGTTTAGGCCGATACGTATTCTTCTACCAATTTTTGGTAAAATAAAAAATCACAATAAGCGTATATTGATTGATTTGCGCAAAAGTTATAGCATCTACAAAATAGGGGATAGATTTATAGCATTTTTATTATTATTATTATTATTTTTTTTACTAGTAATGGCGGCGATCTGTGATTTTTTTTTTATCAGGACTGTGACATTATGGTGGACACATTGGACACTTTTGACACATTTTTAGGACCATTGGCATTTATACAGCGATCGGTGCTATAAAAATGCACTGATTACTGTAAAAATGTCACTGGCAGGGAACGGGTTAACACTAGGGGAGATCAAGGGGTTAACTGTGTTCCCTGTGTGCGTTTCTAACTGTAGGGGGAGGGAACTGACCTAGAGGAATTGACAGATCGTGGTTCCTAGCTATTAGGGACACACGATCTGTCTCTCCTCACAAAGCAGAACAGGGATTTGTGTGTTTACACACACACTTCTGTGTTCTGCCTCTCGTGCCCGCAATCACTCGTGGCCGGCAGTCATCGTGACTGTCGGCCATGAGCATCGGCACCCACGCAGTACAGCGGGCGTGCGTGCGCTTGCTATCCCGATCCAACGAGCCGACGTATAGCTACGACGGCTCACAGGATTGTGCCGATTGTGTAAAATGACGGTGGCTGATCGACAAGCGGTTAAAGTGTTATTTAAAGGAATTTTTCCTTTTTATTGTTGTACTTTAACCACTTTAAGACTGGGCCTATTTTTCAAACTTGCTGTTTACAAGTTAAAACATGTATTGCTAGAAAATTACTTAGAACCCCCAAACATTTATATATTTTTTTTCTAACACCCTAGAGAATAAAATGGCGGTCGTTGCAATACTTTCTGTCACACTGTATTTGCACAGCGGTCTTTCAAGCGCACTTTTTTTGGAAAAAAATAAATTTTTAATAAAAAAATAAGACAACAGTAAAGTTAGCCCAATTTTTTTTTGTATTGTGAAAGATGATGTTATGCCGAGAAAATTGATACCCAACATGTCACGCTTCTAAATTGCACCCGTTCTTGGAATGGCGACAAACTTTTACCCTTACAAAAATCTCCATATGTGGCGTTTAAAAAATTCAACAGGTTGCATGTTTTAGAGGAGGTCTAGACTTATTGCTCTTGCTCTAACGATCATGGTGATACGTCACATGTGTGGTTTGAGCACTGTTTTCATATGTGGGTGCTACGCATGCATGCATTCACTTGTTCACGCGAGCTTGGCGGGACGGGGCGCATTTAAAAATGTTTTTTTTTCTTATTTATTTTACCTTTTATTTTTACACTGTTCTTTTAAAGAAAAAAAACTTGTGTCACTTTTATTCCTATTACAAGGAATGTAAACATCCCTTGTAATATAAAAAAAGCATGACAGGACCTCTTAAATATGAGATCTGGGGTCAAAAATGCAATAAAAAAAAAACAATGTCGATTGCAAAAAAAATATGTTGCTTTAGGAGCTATGGGCGGAAGTGACGTTTTGATGTCGCTTCCGCCCTGCATTGGTATGGAGTCAGGTGGAGGCCATCTTCCTCTCACTCAGCTCCATACCACTGAGGACACAGGATCCGATCGCCTCCGCCGCTAAGCAGCGGAGGGCACTGGAGTGCGGCGAGAGATAAAAGTGATCTTACGAGGAATCCGCCGCAGAGACCACTTTTATCTGAAAGTGGAATGCCCGCCGAAGAAGAGGATACTGGGGTTATGGCAGCTAGCTGCTGCCATAACAACTGCCATATAATGACGGCGGGCGGTCTATAAGTCGTTAGGCATCATTAAAATAACTGCTCAGTGATACCCAGACCCCCCCTACCTCTTTAATGGCCAATTACTTGCATATAAGCCTTCAAAATGGGCACTTTTGATTTTTCCTGTTTGGCTCCCATAGACTTCAATAGGGTTTGCCGTTCGGGTTAGAGTTCTGCTGCAAATCAAACTTTTCCTGAGCCTCTCCCATCATATGGAATTCCCTTCCCCAATCTGTCCAACTATCTCCTTCTCTGTCTATGTTTAGACGATCCCTGAAAGCTCTTCTCTTCAGAGGAGCCTATCCTGCCCCTGCCTTATAACTGTACTTTTATTTTCTCCTTTGGCTCATCGCCCACAGTTATTACCTTTTGTATTACTTAACCCTCCCTCTTAGATTGTAAGTTCTAATGAGCAGGGCCCTCTGATTCCTCCTGTATTGAATTGTATTGTAACTGTGCTGTCTGCCCTCATGTTGTAAAGCAATATACAAAGAAATCACTTCAATGTGTATCCATCAGGCATACATAAGTGTATTAGATAGATAACTGGAGTGTGTATCCAACACAAGGACAGGTCAAGCTCATCAGGGTTACAACATGTGTAAACGACATATGAATTTTTGTTGGATAAATTCCTTGCATATTTGGTATAACTCAGCAAAGTGAAAGAGTTAAGAATAGGTGATGAGGCCTGGAAGAGAGATGAGAATTAAGTGTTGGAAGCACTAGAATACAAAGAAAAAAGAGATAAGGAAAGGAGGGGAGAGGTGGGAGGCCAGGAAGGTTCACAGGCTGTGTTAATTTCCCACTATGGTTAACAGCAATCATCATGGTTCCTAAACACAGGGAAATTCAGGCATAGTGCCTTGCAGTTTAGCCATAAGTTTCTCATTAACCTCTTCCGGACTGCCGCACGCCGATATGCGTCCTAACTTTGAAGAGGACTATCGTTGTTATGGCAGCAGCTAGCTGCCATAACCCCAGTATCCTCTTTTTCGGCTGGCGGTCCGGTTTCCGATAATAGTGGTTTCTGTGGCGGATTCGCCGCAAGATCACTTTTATCAGTGGTGGGATAGGGTCCCCCCTCCCGCCGCGCTCCAGTGCCCTCCTCCGCTTACCGGAGCCGTCGGCAGCGGTGGAGGCGATCGGATCCTCTCACGTCAGTGGCATGGAGATGAGTGAGGGGAAGATAGCCCCCACCCGTCTCCCATACCATTGCAGTGCCCCGTCCTGCTGAGCTCACGTGCAGAAGCGAACGCATACGCGAGTAGCGCCCGCATATGAAAACGGTATTCAAACCACACATGTGAGGTATCGCCGAGATCGATAGAGAGAGAGCAATAATTCTAGCTCTAGACCTCCTCTGTAACTCAAAACATGCAAACATGCAACAACGTCGCCTATGGAGATTTTTAAGGGTAAAAGATTGTCGCCATTTTACGAGTGGGCATGTTGGGTATCAATTTACTAGGCGTAACATTATCTTTCACAATATAAACAAAAATTGGGCTAAATTTACTGTTGTCTGTTTACCCCATCCCCCAGGTCATTTATGAATAAATTAAATAGGATTGGTCCCAGAACAGAACCCTGGGGGACCCCGCTACCCACCCCTGACCATTCCGAGTACTCTCCATTTATCACCACCCTCAGAAAATCGCCCTTGAAGCCAGTTTTCAATCCATGTACTCACCCTATGGTCCATGCCAACGGACCTTATTTTGTACAGTAAACGTTCATGGGGAACTGTGTCAAATGCTTTTGCAAAATCCAGATACACCACGTCTACGGGCCTTCCTTTATCAAGATGGCAGCTCACCTCCTCATAGAAGGTTAATAGATTGGTTTGGCAAGAACAAATCTTCATGAATAAATGCTGATTACTGCTAATGATTAAGGATGAACCAACCCCCCTCCCCCGATTCAGTTTACGCCAGAACTTGCGAACAGGCAAAAAATTTGGTAGAACACACGAACACCATTAAAGTCTATGGGACACGAACAAGAAAAATCAAAAGTGATAATTTTACAGGCTTATATGCAAGTTATTGTCATAAAAAGTGTTTGGAGACCCAGGGGACATGTATCAATGGAAAAAGAAGTTTTAAAAACGTCAGTTTTTTGGGAGCAGTGATTTTAATAATGCTTAAAGTAAAACAATAAAAATGAAATATTCCTTTAAATACCATGCCTGGGGGGGTGTCTATAGTATGCCTGTAAAGTGGCACAGTTTTCCCGTGTTTAGAACAGTACCACAGTAAAATGACATTTCTAAAGGAAAAAAAGTAATTTAAAATTGATTGTGGCAATTTTAAAAAAATGGCGTAGGGGTCCCCCCCTAAAATCCATACCAGACCCTTATCCAAGCATGCAACCTGGCAGGTCACAGGAAAAGAGGGGGGTGAGAGAGTGCCCCCCCTCCTAAACCTCCTGAACCGTACCAGGCCACGTGCCCTCAACATGGGGAGGATGCTTTGGGTTCCCCAAAGCACCTTGTCCCCATGTTGATGGGGACAAGGGCCTCATCCCCACAACCCTTGCCTGGTGGTTGTGAGGGTCTGTGGGAGGGGGGCTTATTGGAATCTGATAGCCCCCTTTAACAAGGGGACCCCCAGATCCCGGCCTTCCCCCTATGTGAATTGGTAACGTGTACATTTTACCCCTACCATTTCACAAAAAAGTGTCAAAAATAGTAAAAAAGACAGGAGACACTTTGGGACAAGTCCTTTATTAAAAAATAAAAAATAAAAATGTCCCACGATGTAGATCAATCTCACGCCGCCCGACGGACAGAAAAAAAAATGGGAGGCTCCCGCCAAGTGATGCTTCTTCTCGTGACAGATGTTATATAGCTGAGGTCGGGGCAACTCGGTGACGTAAACGGGTGAGCCTGCCCCCCCTCTGATGCCACATGATCTCAGAGGAAGGTGGGGTCGCCCATTTACATCACCGAGTGGCCTCGCCCACAAGTATATAACAGCTGTCATCGAGAATAAGCGTCACTCGGCGGGAGCCTCCTATGGAGGCGGAGCTGTTGTGGCTTTTTTTTTCTTTTTTCGGCTCGTCGGGTGGCGTGAAATGGATCTACATCGCAGGACATTTTTATATTTTAATAAAGGACTTGTGCCAAAGTGACTCCTGTCTTTTTTACTATTTTTGACACTTTTTTTGTGAAATGGTAGGGGTACAAAGTACCCTGTTACCAATTCACATAGGGGGGAGGCTGGGATCTGGGGGTCCCCTTGTTAAAGGGAGCTTACAGATTTCGATAAGACCCCCACCCGCAGACCCCCACATCCACCGGGCAAGGGTTGTGGGGATGAGGCCCTTGTCCCCATCAACATGGGGACAAGGTGCTTTGGGGACCCCAAACCATCCTCCCCATGTTGAGGGCATATGGCCTGGTACGGTTCAGGAGGGGGGTGCTCTCTCATCCCCTCCTCTTTTCCTGTGGCCTGCCAGGTTGTGTGCTCAGATAAGGGTCTGGTATGGATTTTAGGGGGATCCCCAAGCAATTTTGTTTTACATTTTTGGATCAGGGTTCCCCTTAATATTTATACCAGACCCAAAGGGCCTGGTAATGGACTCGGGGGGGACCCATGCCGTTTTTTTCAATGAGTTTTATCTATATTGCCGAGACTTGACAATTCATTCCAGCCGCAATCAGTTTTAAATTACTTTTTTTCCTTTAGAAATGTCATTTTGCTGTGGTACTTTTCTAAACACGGGAAAACTGCGCCAATTTACAGGCATACTATAAACACCCTACAGGCATGATATTTAAAGGAATATTTCATTTTTATTGTTTCACTTTAAGCATTATTAAAACCACTGCTCCCGAAAAAACTACCATTTTAAAAACTTTTTTTAGCATTGATATATGTCCCATGGGGCAGGACCCATGTTAGAGTTAGTGTTTCATGTTAGTGTCCCATAGACCCTTTAACGGGGTTCCGCGGCTTTCGAATTTGCAGCGAACACTGCATAATGTTCGCACTTATGCTCGAGCCGAACCATTAGCCCATCCCTACTAATAATACCGTTCTCATTACTAAAATCTTGTATAAAGTCCCTTATCATCCCCTCCAAGAGCTTGCATACTATTGATGTTAGGCTAACTGGTCTGTAATTCCCAGGGATGTATTTTGGGCCCTTTTTTAAATATCGGTGCTACATTGGCTTTTCTCCAATCAGCTGGTACCATTCCAGTCAGTAGACTGTCAGTAAGAATTAGGAACAATGGTCTGACAATTACTTGACTGTTGCCATCCAAGGGTAATCCCTAATTACCCTCGGATGCAAGCCATCTGGTCCCGGTGATTTATTAATGTTAAGTTTCCCAAGTCTAATTTTAATTCTGTCCTCTGTTAACCATGGAGGTGCTTCAAGTGATGTGTAATGAGGATAAACACTGCAGTTTTGGGACAACAGAAGTTGATCTACCTACTTCTGTACAACCACTCGCCCATCCTGCAGCGATCTGATCCTGATCTGATCCCGCCATCAGAATACAATAACACTGCCACCTCAAATGTGTGCATGGGGTAATCATATCTGTGTTTTTGTACAGCCATCAGGTTAAATGAAAACGGACCCATCTTTGGCAGCTTAAGTCTTGCTCATAGGATACAGCAGCAGGTGAGACCAACAATTGTTTTATGTGGTATATGATTAGTAGGTACGACTCCCGGCAGGTGTGGAGATGCAAAAAAAAAATGCTCCTATGGCTGGGACAGCAGGTAAAAGTTACTGCTGGTCTCAAATCAACTACAAAATAAAATGAAAAACAAAAAACCCTAATAAAATAACAAAAATGTAGCAAAGGGGTTGATTGCCCAAAGTGCTGACAATCCAAATTAAAGAACTGTTTCTTAATTGATCTTAATCTCCCGGTTATGCTTATCAGCTTTTCCTACAACAGCTCCAATTCAATGGCTGCCCCCCCCCCTACCCTTTTTTTTATGTGAAGAAGCTGGCTTATCGAAAATCCCCCTTATTGGCCTTTCCAAGCTTGATGGCCATATTTCAAAGGCCATGCAGTGCATTATGCCATAAAAAAAGATCCCAAAAGTAAGTCTGCTCATAAATGTGCCAAGCCGCAAAACCCGAACCTGGAAAACTCTGAACCCATGATAGCAGTGAACCTGACCATTTTTTCCCACTAGAAGCATAAATATAATTATGATGCACTTAGTATGTACACTAGCTAGTTTTAAACTAACACTGATCAAACTAAAAGGAATTCTTCCATTTTCTAATTTATTTCTGCTTCTGAAATATACAGAAAATGAAAAAAATATATATTTTGAGACATTATCACCAAAGAAAGCTTTGTTCTCCCCCACTCTTCCCCCCTGAAAAAAAAAGCTGAAATGAGATCACCCCTTTTGTATATGAAGGGTAAACAGCTATGAGAAATGAAAGCATATGTTTGCACATTACCACAGCAACAAGTAAGCCTCCAAAAAGCTATCATTAACGCATAATAACATGCATACACAATAGGATATGTTTTAAAGGATTGATGGAGCTTAAATATGGGCGGGTGCATTTAATATTTCATAATCAGAATATAAGTTAAGGGCACATAAAGTGTACAATCCAGTCAAGCACTAAAATAATACATTTAAACCCAGTCAGGATATACAGGCTACCTGGGTCTAAAACCTTCATCCCAGCATTGATCCTATACATACTCTCCAACAGTTCAATATCAACAGTTCTATATCTGCAGTTTCCCGGTCTTTTCTGGGATCTTCTCTCTTCCCTGTGCTGTAATATAAAGAGGGAGGGCTCTGCTCAGAGAGTGCTGCCTGCATGGGAAGAAGACAGAGACACTGAGGGGGCTCGATCTCCCTCTTATCCCTGTTCCTTAAAATACTGTAGTTGTCATGGAGCGCTAAGGGCGACTACTGTGCCCAACAGTCGATCGGAAGACACAGGTAGATCTTGGAGAACGTCACAAATGAACTACTGCCCTGTTGAGGTATGTCTGGGCAGCCTAGTTGAGTTAAATTGGAATTATTGCACTGTGATGTACTTGTTGGACTTTGCAGCAAAATGTTCAGTAAAGTTGCATCAACTGTTTCAAGCCTGGTCTGAAGTAATTTAAAGGGGTGTGCGAAGGTCCCTGGCATATGAAAGAACAAGGGTAAAAAAAAAAAGACACATGTGGGGTATGAAGCAAAGACACGGAAGGTCTACTCGGCAAGGCAAGGAGGAGGAATGGAAACCAGAAATATTTCAAGGAGCATTGCAGTCACTTGTGAAGTGTGGTACCTGGTGTAGATGACAGGTCCTCAGGTAGGAAGGGGGTTGGTGTTCTGGCTCCCTCCCTAGCAGTCGGTTTCCCAAGGAAACCAGGACCTTATGCATGGTACAGAGACCTCACGCACCTGGCTGCATAGCAAGGAAGAGAAGGAGTCAACAAGTGCACGCATGAGGTCTGCCCTAGGTGCACGGGGGGCACCCATTTTGTTACTGCGAGTGAGGTGACAGAGGTACGCTGGACTGGTGGAGAGGGCACAGGCTCTGAGATGTCCCTCCTAAATGCAACATACATCAAGCTAAGGTGTGTAATGACACATGACAGTACTTTTACAGAAGGAACTCTGGGTAATTAATACGCAAGTCAATCAATGGATCAAATTAGGTACAATTAGCCTACCCATAGATGGATCAAATTTTGGCCAGTGCTCCTGTCCTGATGACGCTGCCTGAGTGTACCTCTGAAGACAATGCAGCATTGCAGCCCGGGGTGAGTGATCTCTCTCCTCTCTCTCTTCCCTAAATGTGCCAGTTTTCCAGCCTACCATGTGCCAGTCTTCCAGCCTCCCATGTGCCAGTATTCCAGCTGCATCCGCGTGGAAGGTGAACACCGAGGGCAGCTGGGAGCCCAGGAGAGAAAAGAGCTTCACTGCCTCCTTGACCCTCGAAGTGGCGCTCAGAAGCATCCCCAGAATCCCAAAGCCTGGACTCTGCCTCCTCCAACCTCCTCTCTGCTCCAGCATCAGCAGTAAGGCCTGGAGGACAAGAACGAGCGGGAGGCGCAAACTGCCAGGGAGCTGCTGGACAGAGCAGCAGAGCACCTCCCGGATCAAGAAGGTACTGGCCATCATACACGGCCACATACCTACCTGTAGATACAGATTGGGATGAGGGGCAGAGGAGGGACTGTGGATAGGGACAGGGCTAGGGGTCTCTCTCTCATCTCCCCCCATCTGTCAGCCCCCCTCTCTCTCAGCCGCCCTCTCTCTCTCATCTCCCCCCCAGTCTGTCAGCCCCCCTCTCTCTCAGCCGCCCTCTCTCTCTCACCGCCCCCCTGTCTGTCAGCCCCCCTCTCTCTCAGCTGCCCTCTTTCTCTCATCCCCACCGTCTGTCAGCCCCCCTCTCTCTCAGCCGCCCCCTCTCTCTTAAGTTTTTCCCGTCTGTCAGCTGCCCTCTCTCTCAGCCGCCCGCTCTATCAGCTGCCCTCTCTCTCTCATCTTCCTCCTGTCTGTCAGCCCCCCTCTCTCTCAGCCGCCCTCTCTCTCATCTCCCCCTGTCTGCCAGCCCCCTCTCTATCTGGGGTATCTGGGGGTGTAATCAGTGTAGGGGTATCTGAGTGTGTGTGATCAGATTGGGGGGTATCTGGGGGGGGGGGGGGGTGATCAGGGTGGGGGGGGTATATGGGGGTATACCATAAACTATATGGAAGGTGTGATCAAAGTGGGAGTATTTGGGGGGTGTGATATGGGAGTTTGCTTATGGGGGGAACCCAGCCATTGGAAGTTTTAGTTGGCCTCAGCTGCCTGTGGCCAGTGAGTGTAAGCGAGGGATCCATAACCCCACCCCTTCATTACACAGTGCCATTTAGTGGAAGTTCAGCAAGCTCCATTTTCAGTGGTACGTGACATCCTTCATGTTGCGCCCAATCACATTACAGGCGCACTGTGAAGGAGGTACCAGCTCGGTTTTAGAAAGGGAGTAGCAAGAGGATGGTGCGGATGGGTGGCAAAATGCATCTTTGCCTATTTAGTCAAAAATCCTTGCACCGGCCCTGAGTGCCAGAGTGCTCCCCTCCCTCTTTCTCTCTTTGTGTATGTCACACACACCGCACAAGCTTTGGTCTAAAATGCTGAGTGGTGCTGTAACAAATTCCCTCCTCCTAGACGGGCTCCTGAGATAGACGGAACATTGATCCAATGCTGCAAAATTTAATCAGTGTGACTTGTACCATAGGAGCCGTGAGCTGGCTAGGAGGTGGGACTTTGTTACAGTGGCCGCCCAGGTGGTTCAAATACAAGCTCCGTGACAGCCGCTCTGAGATTGCCGCTCTGTGTGATCCAGGGGCACTGGTAGGCTGCATTTAATGGGCTTTGGTAGGCTGCATTTGATGGGCACTGAAAAGGCTGCATTTGGTAGGCACTGATGAGCTGCATTTGGTGGGCACTGGTAGGCTGCATTTGGTAGGCATTGGTAGGCTGCAATTGGTGAGCACCTGTAGGCTGCATTTGGTGGGCACTGATAAGGCTGCATTTGGTGGGCACTGATAAGCTGAATTTAGTGGGCACTGATAAGGCTGCATTTGGTGGGCACTGGTAGGCTGCATTTGGTGGGCACTGATAAGGCTGCATTTGGTGGGCACTGATAAGCTGAATTTAGTGGGCACTTATAAGGCTGCATTTGGTGGGCACTGGTAGGCTGCATTTGGTGGGCACTGGTAGGCTGTATTAGGCACTGGTAGGCTGCATTTGGTGGGCACTGGTAGGCTGTATTTAATAGGCACTGGTAGGCTGCATTTGGTGGGCCCTGATAAGCTGCATTTGTTGGGCACTGATAAGGATGCAATAGATGGGCACTGGTAGGCTGTAATTGGTTGGCACTGGTAGGCTGCATTTGGTGGGCACTGGTGAGGCTGCATTGATATCTTGTATTATTTCCGAAGTTTCTGACCAACTCTTGTATTATGTCCGCAGTCTCTGACCATCTCCTGTATCATGACTGCAGTTTCTGACCATCTCCTGTAGTATGCCTGCAGTCTCTGACCATCTCTTGTATCATGTCTGCAGTCTCTGACCATCTCTTGTATCATGTCTGCAGTCTCTGACCATTTCTTGTATAATGTCTCCAGTCTCTGACCATCTTTTGTATTGTGTCTGCAGCCTCTGACCATCTCTTGTATCATGTCTGCAGTCTCTGACCACCTCTTGTATCATGTCTGCAGTCTCTGACCATCTCTTGTATCATGTCTGCAGTCTATGACTATATCTTGTATCCAGTGCCGATCCTGACCTCCCTGGGGCCCTAAGCAAAATTCTGCTAAGGGGCCCTCTACCTGACCCGTGATGCCGTGAGCATAGTTCCCCAGAGAGCCTCCCTCCTTACATTAGGGTCCCCAGAGAGCCTCCCCTTACGTCAGAGCCCCTAGAAAGCCCCTCCTTACATCAGGGTCCCCAGAGAGCCTCCCCTTACATCAGGGTCCCCGAGAGCCTCCCCTTATGTCAGGGTCCCCAGAAAGCCCCTCCTTACATCAAAGTCCCCAAAGAGCCCCCCTTACATCAGTGTCCTCAGAGAGCCCCTCCTTGCATCAGGGTCCCCAGAGAGCCTTCCTTAAATCCTCACCGCGCCAATCATTGCAGCCTCACCGTGTTAATAATTGCCACCTCACTGTGCCCATCATTGCAGCCTTACTGTGCCCATCACTGCCGCCTCACCTTGTCCATCATTGCCACCTCACAGTGCCAATCATTGAAGCCTTACCATGCCAATAATTGCAGCCTCACCGTGCCCATCACTGCCACCTCAACATGGCAATCATTGCAGCCTTACCATGCTTATCATTGCAGCCTCACCGTGTTAATAATTGCTGCCTCACCGTGCCCATCATTGCCATCTCACCATGCCAGTCATTGCAGCCTTACCATGCTTATCATTGCAGCCTTACCATGCTTATCATTGCAGCCTCACCGTGTTAATAATTGCCACCTCACCATGCCAATCATTGCCGCCTCACCATGCCAATCATTGCCGCCTCACAATGCCAATCATTGCAGCCTTACTGTGCCCATCATAATTGCAGCCTAATGGTGCCCACCATTGCAGTCTTACTGTGGCAATCAATGTAGCCTCACCAGTCAGTGCCAGTGGATTATGCACAGCAGGCATCTCCCGCTGTGTCACGGAGCTCAATGTGAAATGTTATGCCGCGCTATAAAAAAACTTCCACCCTCCTCCTAGACCAGCATGTGTGATAGACAGAACACTGTATCTATCACACGAGCTGGTCTAGGAGGAGGGCGGGATCTTTGTCATAGCGCTGGCCGAAGGTTTTAGTCAGCTCTGAGACACAGCGGTCCTCCGACTCCCACTGTGTGACAAGAGGAGGAGGGGGAGGAGGAGATTGGAGCTCGGGAAGCAGAGCCGATCCACCCTTGGGGGCCCCCCCACAGTGGCGGGGCCCTATGCATCTTGCATAGTGAGTGTATAGGGCGGATCGGCTCTGCTTGTATCATGTCTGCAGTCTCTGACCATCTCCTGTAGTATGTCTGCAGTATGTCTAGGGGCTCTTTCTAACAGACTCTCTAACAGAGGCCCTCTCTGTGTCCATTAGAGAGACCCCGTCCAGATCTCTGCTTCTTTTCCTGTATTTTGATAAGAGATCATGGGTAGATGCCAGGGTAACAAAGACTCCTTCGCGGAACATCTCTATGTTTGAGTCTTTGCTATAGAAACATTTGTAAAGGGGAGGAGTTAGTAAGATGGCCACGCCCATGTGGGGGGGGGGGCGACAAGAATATTTATGCACCCAGGCGTCTGTGACCCTAGGGTCGGCCCTGCTTTAGTCTATTAGTAATGTTAAAGTCAACATCATGTCATTCTATTTCTCTGGAGGTTTACTTTGAGTAAAGTTGCTAGAGCCTGTGGGGTATGAGTACCACACTTGGAATAGACCAAATTTTAGGGTTGCCATCTTGTATCTTTAAACTTAGCACATTACACAGGCTAATTAAATGCAAGTAAGGCAATGCATGAATCTAATTACCAGCTTGATCAGCTGTAGAACCTGCGTAATGCACCATGTTTGCTGTGAGTTCCATCATTAGTGTACAGAGCACAGATCAGATCTGGGTAATCAACTCCCACCAGCTCCTCGCAGTATAGATAAGACCCAATGGTAGAAACTTTAAGCAAACCTTTACAGAGAGGCACATGGGTTTTGAAGATGCTAGTTGTCTGGCTAGTACACTGGCAGATTAAAATTAATTTGAATTACTGACCTGAAACAAAAATGCAATGTAAGGTCAGAGAAAAGTCAGCCATCTTTATTTGCATGCTTGTCTCAGGTAAATGACACAAGGCATTGAAGCAAAGAAGATAACCAGAAAATGTCCATGTCTATCTCAGGTTCCTTCAGTTGCTGTTTCACTTCCTATACATGTATGTTATTCACCGCCTAGAAGCATATATTGTTTGTCAAAATTCTCAGCATGTGCATTATTAAATGCTAAGCAGAACATCATCATGCCATTGCCACCTATCAACACTTCCTATACATATGTAACATCTAAAGCTCAGCAACAGAATTCCCCATTCACTGATGTCTGTCAGCAGGGGTAGGTTGGGACCTTAAGGCCCATCAAAGAAACTTACATCTGGGGGCACACCTTAAAAACTCTTTACATTTCTTAAGATAAGACAACTGCAGTCTTCATCCAACAACATGGCTTTTATATCTAATACCACAACTTTAAAGAAAAGAACTATACTTTGCACTGTATTTATAATACATTCGTGCAAATATAATCAGATACATTATACCATTTGATTTCTACATTGTTGTGCTCAGTGAACAACATATAAGATTTATACAACAGCGAAGAAACGGATGAAAATTACATACACAGTAGCTGTATGATGAGGATGGGAACCAATGGTCCAGAGGTGAAATCATTGTATTATTGAGTCCTCAAAATGTTGACTTTAGTTATGTAGTATTTAGAACACAATTGTTCAAACATAACCAGACAAATGATTCTGTCTGATTTCTACATTGTTGTGCTCAGTGAACAACATCCAAGATTTACACAACAGCGAAGAAACAGATTAAAGAAAATTACATACGCAGTAATTAGCCAACAAACAAGTGTTTCTAACTAAGTATAATGAGGATGCTGATCAGTGGTCTAGATCTGAAATAATAGCCCATCCTCAATATGTGTTAAAGTTTCTATGAATAAAAAACTATATTTTATCATTTCTAATTCTAAGACAGGATTTAATTTTCAGAGAGGCCAAGATCACATGAAATGTTTCCTAGTTAATGTTAAAAATACCTTGGAAGGATTTTTTGTCAAAACAAGGAGAGACTGTTGACTAGGGATGGGCCAAACACCACATCCCCCCCCCCCCCCCCCGGGTCGGTTCGCACCAGAACATCTCGAACAGGCAAAAAGTTCTAGTCAACATGCAAACTCTATTAAAGTTTGTGGGACATGAAAAATCTAAAGTTCTAATTTTAAAGGCTTATATGCAAGTTATTGCCATAAAAAGTGTATAGGGACCCAGGTGAATTGCGAATAGGATGTTTCAGTGAAACAACAATGCAGCATAATTCCAGGCTAAGTAGAATTCCAGGCTAAACCCAACTCAGGTCAGTCAGCGGAGCAGGGGAGAGGAGAGAGCACTCAACAACATCTGGAATCCCTGGGTATGGTGACATCACCCATGCCCCAGCCGATGTCACATTTATGATCAGTGAGTTTATTTTCAGTTACATCATCAATGAGATCTTGAGGAGGACATGGTTTCTTTAGAACTGCATAATTATCTTTAAAAAGGAAATTCAACATTAAGTTGAACAATATTGACTTCAGACAACTATGCAAAGCTTCTGTTAGTATGTCACTTTGTTTGCGCTGACCCCACTTTAGGTTCAAATAGGACATATCATGGATAAAGTTTCATATTTGTCAGGACCTGAATCTGAACCTGTGGCCTCTGAAGATACTCTGAAACTGGACTAGCAATAACAAAGATTTGCATAACCATTAATGATATAATGTAGGTTTCAGATTGGCATGAAAAGTAGAAAAGCACTGCAGCGCAAAAAACATACAATTACATATTAAAATATTAAATGATGAAAGAGTCCTTAATGTTCACATTCAAGATGAACAACAAACACCACCAAGTGTCCAAATAAGTGCTTCTTATGGATGAGATACAAGTTGATCGTGCGACAACCTCCACCAGCGATATTCCTAGCAGCTCACCTCAATGATTGGACCCCTGAGTAAATCAGACAGGTCACACAGGCAGTTCCCTCTCAAGGGTATAACGGCTGGGTCACTGGATATGCTGAATGCTGGAAAGGAGTGCATACTAATGGTTGTGAGACTCCTTGTGCTCTGACCACAGGCTCAAGTTCACTCGTACATGGAATAGTAGCAGCAGAATATAGTGCTCTCCGTTTGGTAAAAGAATTTATTAAAAATAAAAAGTTGCACTTACAAATATAGCACTGTTCCTCAGTGCAAGGTGACAGGGCAAGTAGTAAAACAATCCACGAGGATCAACGACAAGACGCGGATGGCATCACGCTAGTCAGGTGGCTCCTTGCGTGTTGCGTTCCAGGGGGCGGGACTTCATCAGCGGTGACGGTGACTTTATATATCATGGACTGACACCTAAGGCCGTTAGGGGTATTGCACATGATAAATCACCATGGTAACCCTGCTGACTCCCAGGAACAACCAGGAAGAGACCTAACACTTAGAGTCAGATAAAAACAAAAACAAAATGTCCGTGGCAAGTATATCTGTCAAGGTACAACTAGTGTACATTACTGAGTCCATCAAGATGGAAAGAATGCATATTGTACCTCTCAAATGATTATCAAAACCTAAGGTGAGGACAAAAATTGCACTATAACTCACGTCTTTAAACGGACACAAAGGCACACAGTAAGTAGAAAGATAAAAAATCTATCATACAACTAATTGTGATAATAAAAAGATAATGATCATTCATTATAATTGCACATCAACCCGCGTCCTCATTGATCCTCATAAACAACACAAATGTACATATTGACATGTGTTTGCATACATTATAAACTTAACGGTCAGAAATAAAACAATTTACGACAAAATTAACATTCAAGCCTGCTGGTACTAAAACATTTGTCTCATGTATCCAATGAGATTCCCTGTGGCTGAGTTAACATATGAAGTTGCTTCCTCTCCAATGCTTTGTGACTTTTTCAATGCCTCAGAATTTCAAACCCCTAGGGTTCTGCTTATGAACCAATTTGAAATGCCTGGATACATTGTGTGTTTTTAGTCCTTTCTTGATGTTGTTTACATGCTCCCCTAATCTGACATGAAGAGTTCTAGAGGTCCTACCAATATATTGCAGGCCACACTCACATTCGAGCATGTAAACAACACCAATAGTCGCACAAGTAATTAGTTGTTGAATCTTGTATTTTTTATTTGTCGCTGAAGCCTGAAATTCTTTCCATCTCGAAATGTTACACTTTGAATGTTTACAGGCGGTACACCGCCCGCAGGCATAAAATCCAGAAAGGAAAGAAAATGATTGGCTTTCCGATTGAACCGGAAGGTCAATGACTCCTGGGGCCAGACGGTCCCGTAAGGAAGGAGATTTTTTGTATATGAATGATGGTATAGAGGGACTAATACCTTATCCTGTTTCAAAATGAACCAGTTATTCAGTAATATCTTCTCAAACTTTTTATGCTGGACGTTGTAGTTTAATACCATCTTAAAATTTGAAACTTCAGTACTGATTTCTTTAGTCTGTTTAGAAACCAATATCTGTATGTCCATAGTGCGCACTCTCTCTATTTCACTGTCCAGGGTGGATTTCTCATACCCCTTTTGCTGGAATCTAGACGAGGGGACCTGAGATTGTAATATGAGTGCAATTCTGTCTGAGCCTAATGAATTGACCCCTGGGGATGTTGCACAACCATGACCTATGATGGCAACTCCCAAGGGGTATGTAGGAATTCCAGTCAGTCGGTTTGAAATAATTAAGCGGAAATGATCACCATCCTTACAAATCTCAAGATCAAGAAATACCATACATTCCGTGCTTATATTCCAAGTTGACTGTATATTTTTGGTTTTGTTATTTAATGTCTGGATAAAAACTATCTATATGAATATTCTGTAGCAGGCAAGCTCAGGGGGGTGATTTTTGAAGACAGCCTCTTCCTCCCAATAGGCCATAAATCAGTTGGCCATACTGGGAGCAAAACGGGCTCCCATTGCGACCCCTCTTGTCTGCAAGTAGAATTGTCAATCGGACCAAAAATAGTCTCCTTCTGGCTTTCACACTGCAGACAATGGAGCAGCAGTTTTAGGGCAGTTTGTAGGTGCTATTTCTAACGCTATAGCGCCTGCAAAACGCCCTCGTGTGAAAGGGGTCTTTGTGTCCGTTTAAAGACGTGATTTATAGTGCAATTTTTGTCCTCACCTTAGGTTTTGATAACCATTTGAGAGGTACAATAAGCCTTCTTTCCGTCTTGATGGACTCAGTAATGTACACTAGTTGTAGCTTGACAGATATACTTGCCACGGACCTTTTTTTTTTTTTATCTGACTCTAAGTGTTAGGTCACTTCCTGGTTGTTCCTGGGAGTCAGCAGGGTTACCATGGTAATATATCATGTGCAATACCCCTAACGGCCTTAGGTGTCAGTCCACGATAAATAAAGCGCGTGTCTTATGTCATTTTATCACCGCTGATGAAGTCCCGCCCCTGGGACGCAACGCGTACGGAACCACGTGACTAGTGTGACTTCACCCGTGTCTTGTTGTTGATCCTCGTGGATTGTTTTACTACCTGCCCTGTCACCTTGCACTGAGGAACAGTGCTATATTTGTAAGTGCAATTTTTTATTTTAAATAAATTATTTTACCAAACGGAGAGCACTATATTCTGCTGCTTCTATTCTATGTATGAGTGAACCGGAGCCTATGGTCAGAGCACAAGGGATCTCACAACCATTAGTATTCAATCCTCTCCAGCATTCAGCATATCCAGTGACCCAGCCATTATACCCTTGTGAGGGAACTGCCTGTGTGACCTGTCTGATTTACTCAGGGGTCCATTCATTGAGGTGACCTGCTAGGAAAATCGCTGGTGGAGGTTGTCACACGATCAACTTGTATCTCATCCATAGAAGCACTTATTTGGACACTTGGTGGTGTTTGTTGTTCATCTTGAATGTGAACATTATGAACTCTTTCATCATTTAATATTTTAATATGTTATTGTATGTTTTTGTGCTGCAGTGCTTGACTACTTTTATTGCGATTTTTGGCCTCACTCACAGCTTTACTGTCAAATCTGTTACTGTTCCAAGCTATACAGAACAGTGTACGATTCTTTTGATTTGCGAACAGTGGAACCAAAGATCGTATGCAGTGCCCTTGGCTTGTTCCACCATCTAATATCACCATTTCTTTTAATTTGATAGAGCTTTTCAGGCCTTGACCCTGAAAGAAGACATGTTTACTCCAAAAAGAAGAGTGTTTGACTCTAATAAAAAGACTGTTGTTTTGTAATTTTACAAAGAATAATTTCACTTGCGTGGCATCACTAACCACCAAATATGAACATGAGCATAGCACTACTTGTATATAAAACTGCACAGCAATTATTTTGATGTGGGCCTGTACTTCATTAAAGATGATATGCATCAAATGAGCATCTAATAATGTTAAGAGCACTCAAGAAGAACCTTTCCAGCTGTTCTTTCAAGTTGTTCTTCCAACATTAAAGTAGAATTCCAGACTAACCCTAACTAGTCTTAAACATGCTCCCTTCCCCTTTCTGACGCCTATGCTGACTAATCTGTGAATTTTTTGGGGGAATAATTACCTGTTTTAAGCCTTCTCCAGTACAATCACGTGGTCTGGCTCCCCTGTGTCAGCTAGCAGAGGCTGCAGGGGAGAGGAGGGAGTGGCGACATCGGCTGGGGCATGGGTGACGTCACCGTACCCAGGGATTCCAGATGTTGTTGAATGCTCTCTCCTGCCCTGCTGACTGATCTGAGTTGGGTTTAGCCTGGAATTCTACTTGAAATAAAGAGAAAAGCTTCTTCTGCACTGTTCCCTCTTTGACACATCGCAGAATTTTGTTGCATTGTTGTTTCACTGAAACATACTATTCACTGTCTACACTAAATCTAACAGCTTCTCTAACCCCCTGGCGTATTTATTGTTTCACCATGCTGCCCATGATGGAGATAAAAGGATTGACTAATGGTTTGCATAACGATGTTATAAGACCACCTCTTCCTTTACTATCTGGGTGATTTGACTTTGTATTACTACTCGGGGAGAAAATTACCATAATTTTGATCAAGGTTACATTAAGTAGGAAAATGTTCAACCTTATATCAACTTGATATCAATTAGCCTCTTCACAATCTCACAGTTTTTATGTACTTTCTCATGTTCCTCATTTCTCAGGTTAACATTAATATCAATATCCACGCTATTATCAGCAGAGAGCTATCTGAAGTGGCCACTGCCTGATGTTGTGCGGGTCCACCATATTATCTAATATGTGCATATACTGTACATATACCTTTTTACCTTTTCAACCAGTAATGAATTGACGTTGTTAGTACTTTACACAAAAATGCATTTTCTTTGAATTGCACCAGCACCAGGCACAGGGCAAAGTAGACTAATGAAACTACTAAGATAGTTGTATTAGTTAAGGCAAAGTAGACTTTATGAACACGGAAAGGTAAAACATTAGTTTAGTCTGTTGGCTGGATAAAGTGTGCTTTCATAAAGTTTAATTTAGTAGTTGCATTAGACCAGCCATTTTCAGGTCGCTACAGGTTCCTTGAGCTGTGGCTGATTTATCTCCCATTTGACGGTGCCTACATAGTTCTGAGCCAATGCCACTTGGAGGAGCCAGTGGCATGACACAAATAATCTTTTTAGCTGTCTAAGTTGATCATTCTTACCACCACTGTAAAAAAAGGGAATTCTTCTCACTGACCACCAATGTAAGGGACATTGTTCCAACTGACCCCCAATGAACAGGTTTAGCAGGGGTTCTCTGAGACCTGAAAATTGTTTTAAATTGGTTGTAAACCCTTACATACTGTATATCCAGTGAAGTGACTTGGCCTCATGTAATACACAAAGATTAAATAAATCCTCCTACATAAGTTGTACCTGTTTTTCTGCAGTCTTCTCTTCTCTACAGCCATTCACAGTCCAGAATTATAAAGCTTATCTCTGCTGTCAGAAAAAATGGGGCGGAGAGCTTAAGTTACACTCCAAGGAATGGACACACCCCCTTCACACAGCACACAGGAACAGAGCTGAGGCTGTCAATCAGCTGACGGTCCCTATCTGTCACCTTTTTTTCTCTTGGTGTCAGGAAATCTTGTTAGAAGTGACTCATGCTGATAGCAGAGGAATGAGGCAGCAAACAGAAATGACACAGAGGGGTTGATTTACTAAAGGCAAATAGATTGTGCACTCTTCAAGTGCAGTTGCTCCAGAGCTTAGTAAATGAGCAGAAGCTCTGCTGACTGCCATCAACCAATTATGTGCAAGCAAAAATGCTGTTTTTTTTTAATTTTCCTTGCACGTGATTGGGTATGCCTTGCAAAGTGAAGCTTTATCTCATTTACTAAGCTTTGATCGAGTAACTGCACAATCTATTTGCCTTTAGTAAATCAACCCCTTGGTGCTCTTAATTTTAAAAAAAGTACACACCATAGAGGGATATGCTTTGTTCATAGTTCATTTCTGAGGTTTACAACCACTTTAAGCTTTTGGGGTAAAAAGGTTGAGAAATGCTGTAGTAGAAAAAGGATCTTCTGCTACGAATGGCTTTGATTTAGATGAGGAAGGTGTATCAGAAGATGTGAAAAATGATTCCACAGACGTAGAAAGTTTTTCAGAAAGTGCATCAACAAATTCTGAACTTTCCGAAGACAAAGTTATATCTGACCAGAAGATTCTGCATATGTAGTGACCACATCTTGGAAAGAAATTGCAGACTGTGCTTATTATGGGAAGCATAATAGAGCAGGATATTACAGAATTTGCAGAAGCAGAGCTTTTTGCACATATCATATCTGAACCTGAAGCAGATCATTTGTTACAGTCAGATCTGGTCAAACTCTCATTTCTTCCTGTGCCATCATCTATAGTTTTTTCCTAACATGCCTGTTTGGTCACCTGCCCACTGACAGACTATCTTGACATTTCCAGTTGTAGAATTATGCCATGTACGCATGATCGGACTTTTCGGCCGGACAATCCGGTGAACTTTGTCCGGCGGACAATCCGCCGGACTTTCCAGCGGAGGTCTGATTGGTCACAGTGATCACATGGTACAGACAGGACCAATCATAGTGCATCTATATTATGTGATAGCTGTGGCCAAGCATAGCTACACAATAGTACACACTGGATGAATGAATTCCAATGATGAACAATTATTTAAACTGTGACAGCACCGAAATCTGAAAATTGGCCTGGGCAGGAAGAGGGTGAAAAAGTCTGGTATAGAAATGGCTATTTAAAATCAATTCTGACAATTTTCAAAAACTTCAATAGGCAAAAGATTGTTAAACAAAAGGTATGGTGCGCTGGCATTAATGACATTTACAAAGAAAAAACATACCATTTACAGTAAATTGAAAGTAAATTATATTCCCCAGCCACTTTGTTCTGATTGCAAACAAAGCAGTTGAAGATTCTCTTCATCTATTCCATATATACCATACTCTTTTCCTAGAGGAGGGTGTAGTATAAATGTTAAGGGGATTCCTGCTAAAAATACATACTAGACCCACATCCACAGAGCTTTGACAAGTCTTATGTTAAAAATGTGTTGGCAATCATCTCGTACAGCTATGTTTATCCACATCAATCAGGGTGAACTACACTTGTCAACTCACTGAAACAAAAAACATACCATTCTCCTGGCACATCCACCCCCAACGGAAATTGCTGTTGAAATTTCCACAGCCAGCAGTGGAATGTAAACCAAGTGGTGGGTATGGATTTTGGGGGTCTGGGTATGGATGAAGCACCGTGTCTCCATGGCCTGGTGATTGGGAGGCTTTTAAAATAAGGGGGCCCCAGATCATGAATGAGTAAGGTGTACATAGGACCCCTTCCATTTTTAACTGGTCAGTTATTGCGCTTACTTCAGGCTTTTCTGTTTCACTGATCAAAAGAAGATGGCCCCAAAAATCCCAGCATTATTAATCCAGAGTTGAGTGAATGACACCCAACTAAATAATACCATTCTTCCTGTCACTCAGGATATAGTTTTTCAATTATTGGTCAGTTATTGAGATTACTTAAGACCTTTTTGCTTCATTTGCTAAAGAAGATGTCCAGAAGTGAGTTACTGATCCCCTTCAACAATAAATTACATCATTCTTCATGTGCCCCAGAATCCGGTTTTTAATATTTGATCAGTCAGTCAACTAATGAGATTACTGTAGACTTTTTTTCTATTCACATACTTAAAGCCCAGTACACAGGGGCCAAATGTCGGGCGGCATCAGCTGGTTCAATAAAAACTGTCTGACATTCGACCCGTGTGTACTGCAGCCGGTCCAACAGAAGCAGGCCATTCGGCGGGCTTCTGTTGAAGAGACATGACCAAAAAAGGTCTGCCAATTGGCTCCCAATCAGCGCTCTCAGCCAATGACTGAGAGCGCTGACCAGCGTGTTCTGGCGGGGGGTTTGTGTCTTCCCTGTCAGAACACAAGAGCATAGCAGGGGAGTCTTAACCTCAACCCGATAGAACACCTTTGGGATTCATTAGAGTGGAGACTGAAAGCCACGCCTTCTCCTCCACATCAGTGCCTGACCTCACAAATGTGCTTCTGGAAGAATGGTCAGATATTACCATAGCTTGTGGACAGCCTTTCCAGGAAGAGTTGAAGCTTTCATGGCTGCAAAGGGTGGGCTAACTAAATATTGAACCCTACGGACAAAGACTTGGATGCCATTAAAGTTCATGTGCGTGTGAATATATATATTTTGGTAATATAGTGTATGTTCCATCATATTATCATCAGTTCAGTATCCCTCTTCCTGCCATCTGTCACCACTTCCAATACTATGTACTATCCATTGATGTTCAGCACAATATTCCTCTCCTTCTATCAACATTTCTTGTACAGGCGGTCCCTTAGTTACAAACATTCGACTTACAAACGACTCCTACTTACAAACAGGGGGAAAAACAGGAAGTGAGAAGAAATCTACCCCTAGGAAGGAAAATTCACTCCTGTAAGAGTTATTATGGGAAAAAGGTGTCTCCACAGATGCTTTATCACCAAGGCTTGTTTCCACAACAACCCAAAATGTTCTAAATCCAATTGTCATTGGGACAGAAAGTGAGGTGAAATCTTCTGAACAGGGGCACAGACAGCAAAACAAACATTACACAGGTGTTAACCCTTCCCTATGCTGTCCAAAAAGCTTAACATTTTTTATTTTGGCTGGAGCTACACTTAAAAAATGTACCTGTTCTGACTTACAAACAGATTAAATTTAAGAACAAACCTACAGACCGTATATTTTTTGTAACCCGGAGACCGCCTGTATACGTGTACCATATTCTGTCACTGTTGCCCACTTCCTCTTTTATACATATGAATTGTGCACTGCCCAGCACTACAATGTCCCTGTCACCTCCACCTTCTATACTTCCTTACCTTAATAAACTATACTGTAGCAGGATGTCCTTCTCACTGTACTTTGTCACCACTATCTGTACATATGTACCATTTACCGCTTACTATACTTATGTATCATCGACTGCTCGGCAGCAGCATTATGTCTTCCTTGCTGCCCTTTGTTAACAGCAGCAAAAAACAAGTAAAGATGCCATTAACCTTTCATAAACCTTTTAACCAGACATCACATAGGTACTTTCATCTGTGAGGGTGATGCATTAGATCCATGAGCTGACTGCTTGTGCAGCTCTTTCCTCTAATTATTCTCCAGTCTCTTTCAGTAACATAAGATGCCTTGACTTGGGCCAAATGATGGCAGACCCATGTAAAGGCTTTTACTTACCAATTCCAGGGATACATATCCTACCAATACATATTGGGCGAAGACAGGCTGATATCTTATAAAAGGTAAGCAGGCATACTAAATTTATTAATGATAGGGTTTTTAGTGGGTCTAAAGTCTAATGCCGCGTACACACGGTCGGAATTCTCGTCGGAAAAAGCTCTGATGGTTTTCCCGTCGGGATTCCGACGGAATTTCACTCAAACTGTCTTGCCTACACACGGTCACACCAAATTCCGACCGTCAATAACACCACGGCATACAACACGTTTGACTGCACTATAAAAGGGAAGTTTAATGCTTCTGAGCATGCGTTAAATTTTTTCAGAGCATGCGTCGGAATTTTGCGTTTCGGAATTGCATACACACGATCGGAAAATCCGATAGAAAGGTTTTCCGTCGGAAAAATTAAGAACAGGTTCTCAATCCAAAGTCCGTCAGAAATTCCGACAGAAAAAGACTGATGGGCATACACGCGGTCGGAAAATCCGATGAAAATCTGCCATCGGACTGTTTCCATCGGAAATTCCGACCGTGTGTATGCGGCATTAGCATTTTTTTTACCTTATCCAGTACAGGAACTGGCAAGGGACATTTGGGTTGTCAACATAGATTTTTAATTTTAAATACAGGGTATCACCCGATTCAAGAGATCTCGTGAAAATGTGGTCATTTTAGTGGTCTCAAAGAACTGTATGTTTTCAAAAATTAGAGTCAAATATATGTTTATTGATTTTAACAATATAAATTGTACAAATAACATTCAGATGTCAACAAAGGATGTGAGTAAGCATAAGGTACAGTCCCATAACGTACAGTTTATCATCTTTATAGAAGGGTGTTAATATCTTAATTTCAATCAGGTTACACAATAGTGACTATTGAGACACCCAGCGGGGTTTGTACCTGTGAAAAATACGACATCAGATTATGGGTTGATAGAATAGAAGAGTAAAAGAGGGGAAGAAAGAAGAAAGCAGAGGGGGGAGTAGGTAGGGGAGGAAGGGCAGGGGGGGGGGGGGGGGTCCGGGCAGACCCCAGCGCAACACATCTTATCAATAGGTGCGGATTGTGACTTAACCTGCTCCCAAGGGTGACAGTAAGTTTTTCAAGGAGTCCGAGGAGGAGTATTCTATCCATATGTCATTCTCTAGAGCCAACATCTCCTCCATACGCATTATGTCGTTGACTGTGGAGACCCATGAAGTTAAGGGGGGGCTAGTAGTGGTAGTGGGCTAGTAGTGGATTTCCAGAATAGAGGGATAATTTGTCTTGCGGCTGACAAGAAGAAACGTAGCAAGGAGCAATTCTGTTACGTTAAAACATGAAGATGAGATGGAAGCTAATATACTCCCACTAGTAGAATATGTAAAGAGAAAATTGGAAATATGGATAAAGCTACCAATATCAATGGCAGGCAGAATTCACCTGATAAAATCTATTATATTACCCAAGTGTTTATATGTATTTGCACACTCCTCAGTAAAAATACCAAAACAGATATTTAAAAAATTAAACTCGCAGATGACTCGGTTCATTTGGGCATATGGAAGATGTAAATTAAAATTTAATAAACTACAAAGACCAAAGACAGAAGCTGGACTGGTCCTCCCGGATTTATATTTATACTATTTGGCAGGGCAATTGAAACATCTAAGATCATGGGTAGGACAGGAAAAAACAACAAGGATAGAGGAATATCTCCTTAGTAAAATGCAAATAGATGATTTAATGACGGGATTAGAATTAAAAGATTTGAGGAGAGTGGGAGTAAAAATTCCCCCCTTGAAACTGGCAAGGACAGTATGGAGAGAGGCTAAGAAATTGACGGGATTTGTTGGAATCCCAACAGAAACTGCGCTTTGGAACAACCCAAAATTTGAACAACTGGAAGCCTTTGAGGATAGTAAATTCTGGAAGCAGAATAAGATAACAACTTTTGGTCAGCTATATGACAAAAATGTAATACTAACCTACGAAAACCTGTGTAAACAATATAATTTATTGAGTAAACAGTTTTACAGATACCTTCAGTTGAGACAAGTGCTACAGACACAGTTTAGAAGAGAGGAAATAAAAATATCCAAATATCCCCTTATAGGTATCCTGAGATCACAGGGACCTAAGGGACTGATAGCAAAGATTTACACACACCTGTTACAGAAGAAAATAGAAGGCGAACCACTGAAAATAAGGGATAAATGGCAGGAGGCTATCCCAGACATGAGCGAGCATGAATGGGATGAAGCCTGTAATTCCCACTGGAAGGTATCCCCTGCAATGAATAACAGGATAATACAGATGAATATAATACATCAGACATACTTGGCTCCAAATAGATTGTATAAAATGGGGAGGATGACTGAACCAAGATGTACTAGATGTGGGCAGGGGGGAGCAGACTTCCTTCATGTAATGTGGTACTGTGGTAAAATAGGAAAATACTGGCAACAAGTAGCTAGGAAAATAGGAAAAGTCCTGAATAAACCTTTTATAGCTATGATGGAATTATGTTTGTTGGGGATATTGAGGGAAGAGAGAGATAATAGAGATAATAATACCTTCTTAAGGGAGGTATTGTTCCTGGCAAGAAAACAAATAATAGAAAAATGGATTCAGCCATATCCCCCGACAGTAACCCAATGGGTGAGAGCAGTAAATCAGGCCCTACCCTATGAAAAAATAATGTACGAACAAAGGGGAAACGGGCGAAGGTATGAAAAAATATGGGCAAAATGGAATAGAACATGGCTAACAACAGATAGAGGAATATCTGAAAATATAGTATTAAGTGACCACAGAGGGTGAGAGAGGAAGGAATGAAAGGAAGGAGCAAATGTAATTATGATCTGTATTATATAAAGAAATGTAAAAGTATATAAAAATGTATAATGTAAATTATTATGTAATGAAAAATTTGGAATAAAGAGTTTTGAAAAAAAAAGGATGTGAGTAAGCATAAGGTACAGTCCCATAACGTACAGTTTATCATCTTTATAGAAGGGTGTTAATATCTTAATTTCAATCAGGTTACACAATAGTGACTATTGAGACACCCAGCGGGGTTTGTACCTGTGAAAAATACGACATCAGATTATGGGTTGATAGAATAGAAGAGTAAAAGAGGGGAAGAAAGAAGAAAGCAGAGGGGGGAGTAGGTAGGGGAGGAAGGGCAGGAGGGGGGGGGGGGTCCGGGCAGACCCCAGCGCAACACATCTTATCAATAGGTGCGGATCGTGACTTAACCTGCTCCCAAGGGTGACAGTAAGTTTTTCAAGGAGTCCGAGGAGGAGTATTCTATCCATATGTCATTCTCTAGAGCCAACATCTCCTCCATACGCATTATGTCGTTGACTGTGGAGACCCATGAAGTTAAGGGGGGGCTAGTAGTGGTAGTGGGCTAGTAGTGGATTTCCAGAATAGAGGGATAATTTGTCTTGAGGCTGACAAGAAGAAACGTAGCAAGGAGCAATTCTGTGAAGGTATAGAGCCTGGGAGTATGGACAATAGAGCAATTTCAGGGGACGGCTGTAGAGGTTTATCATAGAGGCTACTGTAAATTGAGAAGACCTGTGTCCAAAGAGGTTGGATAGATTGACACTTCCACCATATATGTAAGTAACTGCCATCTGCCGATCCGCACCTCCAGCATGTAGGGGGCACGGATGGGAAGATTTTGTGCAGAGATTGAGGGTCCCTGTACCATCTAGCGAGGAGCTTGAAGTTTTTCTCCTGTGTATAACAGGAGGTTGAGGTCTTATGCGTGAAATAATACGATTTCTGCCAGTCAGAAGCGGTGAGTTCCTTTCCCAGATCCATGGACCACTTTCTGGTGTATGTTCAGTGTATGTTGCAAGGTGTACATGGTGGAGAGTGTGTGTTGTGGTAGTTCAGAAAGAGAGCACAGCTGTTCAAATTCCGTGAGGGGCCTATGTATTTGGGAGGTGGAGAAGAGGGCAGAGCAGAAGGAGGCGATCCAGAGAGCAGTGAGCCAATTGCCCCGAGCCTCTGGTAGTACCGGCCTGCCAGAGACAGGGTCTACAAACAAGCCTGCCACAGGCCATGCGGAGCGGGAGTAAGGGCCTATTGTGTGGGATCCTTCACCTTGAGGCACGGCTGGGTGGTCGAATAAAGATGTAAGGGGTGACGGTTCAGAGGACAGGAGTGACTGCATACCTTTTTTATACCATAAGTGCATGGCAGCAGATGTTAACGGGGAAGTTGAGAACAAATGTAGGTTCTGTCCATGTCCCCAGAGTAGGGCACGGAGGTCATGTGGGGATAGATCCTGTTCTACCATGGTGGATGCTTTAATAAAGGGACGGGGGAACCATTCAGTAATCCTGGACAGAAGCGCCACTCTGTGGTATAGCTCAAAGTCGGGGAGGCCCGCGCCACCTTGGGTTTTGGGGTATGTGAGTAAAGTATGTTTAATGCGGGACATGCCTTGGTGCCATACGAATCATATGGACATAGAGCGCAATGAGGTGAAGAAGCGTTTGGGGACTGCTATGGGTACCGTTTGGAATACATAAAGTAGTTTGGGTAAGGTGTTCATTTTCAAGGTATTTATGCGTCCAAACCATGGCAGAGTGGTAGTGTTCCATTCGTCTAAATCTTTACATAGCTGTGTCAGTAGGGGTAGGTAATTTAGGGCATAAAGCTCCGATAAGTCAGAAGGGATCTTTATTCCTAAATAAGATATGCTTCTAGTATTCCATTGAAAAGGAAAGTTGGCTTGCACCCGGGCTAGAGTATTGGTAGGAAGGGAAACGTTGAGGGCTTCCGTTTTTGATATATTACGTTTAAAGTCACAGAATTTCCCAAACCTACTGAATTCTAGCATCAACGAGGGCAAGGATGTGTGTGGTTGTTGAACGTAGACCAGAAGGTCATCAGCGTATAGAGATAGCTTGTAGTCTGAGGAGGGTGTCTGTATTCCTACTAAGGATGTATTGCGTCTTATTGCCTGGGCTAGATGTTCTATCACTATAACGAAGAGCAACGGGGATAAGGGGCACCCTTGTTGAGTGCCATTCGATATCTGGAACAGTGCAGAGGGAGAGCCATTGACCAAGACTAACGCGGTGGGATTAGAGTACAGAGCCATTATTTTGGACACGAAAGCAGGTCCAAGACCTATCTGTTCAAGAGAGAGGCGTAAGAAATCCCAGTTAACTCGATCAAAGGCCTTTTCCGCATCGAACGCTAGCAGGCAGGCCTTTAGATTATGTTTTTGTACGTAAGAGATAAGATGGATGGTTTTCCCTATGTATAATGGGGGGCAAGAGGGGGGAAAGGCGAGTCGCTAGGACTTTTGCGTAAAGCTTGATGTCGGTATTGAGGAGCAATATCGGCCTATAGCTACCACATTGTGAGGGATCCTTACCTGGTTTTGGGATAACCAATATATTAGCAGATAGTAGGTTGTGCGAGGGTAAGTGGGAGTCATCGATTGAATTAAATGCTGAGGCTAGTAGCAGGGCGAGAGGTTGGGCAAATGATTTATAAAACCTGGGGGAGAATCCATCGGGACCTGGACATTTACCTGATTTTAGACCTTTGATAGCGACAAGAAATTACGGTATCGTTAGGGGGTCATCCAAGCGGGATGCCTGTTCGGGATCAATTTGTGGCAGGGCAGTCTCTGTTATATAATCCCTCATGTCAGCGAGATGTGTGTTATTCTTGCTGTTTGCTACGGTCGGTGTGTGCAGGTTATAGAGGTCGGAATAATAAGATTTAAAGGCATCCGATATGCCTTGTTTTCAAAAATTAAAGCATGTATGAAATCAAGAATGTGTTCACATTTACTTCTACCAGCATGGAAGCCAGACCCCACCACTCCCTTCCGCTTGTCTAATTATGGTTGGTTAACATTGCTAGTTACTAGGCAGCCTACCACACCATGCAATAGACACACTGTTCAGTGTTGAAAAGAATAGCAATGTCCAATTCCTTAGAGGGGCAACATGGTCCTTTAGCACAGGATTTTGGCACCATATGAAGATCAGAAGATGGGAGCAGATGTGCCCCTATTATTACAGCTTTGTGTGACTACTGCAACTCCCTACTCATTGGCTTACCTCTACATAGTCTATCCCCCCTTCAATCCATCATGAATGCTGTGGCCAGACTCATCCACTTTACCAATCTCTCTGTCTGCAACTCCTCTCTGTCAATCCCTCCACTGGCTTCTGCTCATCCAACAAAATAAATTCAAATTACTAACAACTACTTACAAAGCCATCCACAACTCGGCCTCCAGCTACATCACTGACCTAGTCTCAAAATACCAACCTAATCGTTCTCTTCTCTCTTCTCAAGACCTCCTGCTCTCTAGCTCCCTCATTACCTCCCATGCTCGCCTCCATGACTTTTCCAGAGCCTCTCCAATCCTATGGAACTTCTTACCCCAATCTGTCTGATTATCTTCTACTCTATTAGCTTTTAGACGATACCTGAAAACCCTCCTCTTCTGAAAAGCCTATCCCACCCACACCTAACAACTGTATTTTCATTTTCTCCATCTGATCATCCCCCACAGCTATTACCTTTTTTTCCACTTGACCCTCCCTTCTAGATTGTAAGCTTGAATGAGCAGGGCCCTCTGATCCCTCCTGTATTGAATTGTATTGTAACTGTACTGTCTGGCCCCATGTTGTAAAGCACTGCGCAAACTGTTGGCGCTATATAAATCCTGAATATCAATAATAACATATTTGTGATGGACCATCCAGCACCCAGCTTAGGTGCCTCCATCAAGATACAGCTTCCTCCAGGCTGGAACCAGAAACCAGGTGTTATAGCTGAGCACTCAAGAACAAGATGACACTAGCTTAGGTGCAAACTGAAACTCACTTTATTGTAAACTCACACAAAATATATAGCACATAAAATCAGATATTGCCTGATCACATTGCCCTAACAATGCAAACTATAAACAGAAATATAATTAACATAGCTAAGAAACAGCCAACTTAAACAACTAGCCACCTAGACAAGCCTAGTTGACTCAGTGCCCACCCAGACAGTTTGGCACCAGTCTACAGCTCTGAATACATAAAGTACAGTATACATGCTGTCTTCAGGTGTTTGGCTTTGTGTAATCTGTCCACTGACAAGTCATTATAATACAATCATACAATGTTCCAGTAGGCTGAAAAAGTGGAATTCATTTATCTTTATAGATTTCTTGAGGGGAATTGTTGATAAATATTTCGGTCCCTAGTGAAGCTTCTCCAACCCAGTCTGCAGGAGGACCACCATATTTCCTCTGACCATTAACCTGTACAAGAATAATATTACACCTTTCCATCCACTCCAGAAGGGAAACTTTATTTTCCTTATCCATAGAATTAATCCAAGCCTCACTGTCAGCGTTCATCACGTTGTTGTCCATCATTAGAGAATGATCTGCTCTCTCCATGAGATGAGAGGCTGAACTGTTCTGACCAGAATAAGCAGACAAAATCCCCAGGCTCCTCCATGGGCCATATCAGTGAGTAGGAGGCTTGCCTCTAGACTCCTCCAAAAGCCCATTCCCCAGTTGTACCAGTCACAATATTCATGGTGTCTTTTTCAGACTTCTTATTGCAGGTATAGTGATGCGCAGATCCCCCTTCTTCTTCACCTCTTCTCTGGAGTTGTCATTGATGACAGCCATCCTGATATGCATGCTGTTCTCTGCAGTATGTACTGTGAGCCCTGGGTGATGTGATGCCTCAGAGGATGTGTACATGGGCCCTAGGCCCTTCTTGCTGGGCTGTTTATTAAAGTGGTTGTAAAGGTAATTTTTGTCCCTAAAATAAAAAAGATGCTATACTTACCTGCTCTTAGCAGTAGTACTTCAAAGGGTGGCTGCTTACCTACTTTTCTGGGGTCCCCCGCCAGCGATCTCCTCTCCTCCTCTTCTCCGAGTGCCCCCTCAGCAAGCTGGCTGCTATGGGGGAACTCATGTATTCGCCATGCGAGGATCCTGCTCATCCAATCTGGAAAAAATATTACCAACAAGTGGATTGACTGCATCTTCTGAATTCATGGCATTCGCCTACTGTCAGAAACCATGAATCCGACTGAGACAGAAGTACAGTTAAATCTCACTTGTTTAATAATAATATTAAAAAGGTAAACAGAGTAAACGTAGTCAAAACATAGCCAGAGTTCAGGAACTGGAACGGATAGTCAGACAAGCCAAAAGGTCAGGGAGCCAGAGATGAGCGTAGTAGAACAGCAAGCAGGATCTGGAGCCAGAAGGAATGTCAGCCAAGCAGGTCTTTAACAGGAACACAGGAGAGCGTCTCTAGAGATGTGACCAGGGTGAAGGCAGAGATCATTTGGGCTGGACGGCTTAAGTAGGCAGGACTGACGAGCAGGATATCATCAACAGGTGAGTCACTGTGGAGAGAAAGGAGTTGGCAATTAACCGACAGCTGAGCGGCCTGCTTTGAGAAGGAAGGGCTGAGCCCAGCCCTTACAGGACACTAGTTCTGATGACCTGGGGGTCCAGATGGAGTCCCTTAATTTGCAGGATATTCCTCTTACTTCCTGTTTGGCTATGGGACATTTAATATTCATAAATTCATAAATGTAACATTGTTGTACAATACTTTGAAGTATGGATGTCAGAAATATATGGTAGTGGGGTGCACCTTCATCAGACAAATTTCTCCTTTTGAAACTTATTTTACTACAAATGCTTTGAAAATATAACATATTGTTGTACAGAATTTTGCATGTATCTCTATTCACCAGATAAATTGCAATTTGTAAACCGGAGCTCGTATTTTAACAATATTACCTTTATGTGTGTTTTTTGATACTACATTTAATAAAACTTTTTTGATTCTGTTAAGACATTGTACTTTTTTGCTGCCAAAAAACCCCATGGGGAATACTATACACTTCTTTCCTATATGTTTCATACTTTCCCTCCAAATTGTGTTTAGCATAAATATATAATCCATACAACCTTTCAAATAACCTTGTCAAAATTTGAACTTAAAATATGTTTCTTAACTTCAATTCATTCATATATGTGAATTTAAAAATAAATACATAATACAATAACTTGTCTGTATGTACTTTAGGGAAATGTACTGTTATCTTAACCGCTTCCCGACCGACGCACGCAGATGTACTTCGGCATAATGGCATGGCTGGGCAAATGGGCGTACCTGTGCGCCCCTTTAAATTTGCCGCCGTGCCATAATAAACAATTGTGGAATTATCTGTATTGCTGAGGTCTGTCGTCTTGTTTGTCGTACTGCCCATGATTGATGTGTGCTCCATATACCTGCCGTATTTCCTGGTTTACCATTGGCATTGGCCATGGAGAGGTGACACTGCTGGGTTGAGACCTGGATGTCCATTCATCATACAGGCTTTATCAAGCTTGCCTTCTGGTAAGCGCGGTATTTATGCGGTGGAGGATCACGTGTTGGTGGTGTCTGTATATTCAGGATTTCCATTCACTCTTCACCTTCTTGGACTTTATTGGATCATCAAATTTTCACAGATTTTTCGTCACTTATTGTTACACATATTTCATGTGGTTGATAGTAGGTGATATATATATATATATATATATATATATATATATATATATATATATATATATATATATATATATATATATATATATATACACATAGGCATAACATTTTTAGCGCAGATTTTTCTTTTGTTTATTTCTTTGTTTTATTTGTTTATAATCCTTATGCTATTCATTAAGTGTATATAACAGAGAATGTTCTGTTACCAAATCTACCTGTATAGATTTAAATTGTAAAGTTAAAAAAAATGGGCAATATTTGTCATATAATTCTACTGAATTAATTCTCTCTAGAAGAAGTTTTAGTGATAGATCAGGTGTCTGTAATATGATCTTACTAGATCTCACAATCTTTTCTGTTACTTTGACTGTAAAATAAACACTTAACAACTGCTTAATATGTGTGTAAAAGGTCTTTTCCATATTTGTCAAACCTCTGGAGAAAAAGACTATTATTTTCTGATCACCTTCTTTTAATTGAGACAAAGTTACTGAAATCGAATTCTCAGATACATCAGTATGCAATACAACAAGAATTGACAAACCAACTTCAATTGTATTCAATGAAGGAGCATTCTGCAGATCCCTTTTCAACACTTCAAAAGCATCTGTCTGGGTTTGACCCCCATTGATCAAACACAACATCTTTTTGTCTCAAAAAATCTAATAATGTTTTAACTTTATCACATTTCTGTAAAAACTCTTTGCAATGATTTACTTTGCTCAAAAATTGATATAATGCCTTGTAAGACGTTGGAATTGGAATGGCAGAAATGTTTCTAACTTTTTCTGTGATAATTGTCTCTGTCCATGACTAATTTGCATATAAAGGAATGCTACCTAACTTTTCATCAACTGAACTGACTCTGTGTTCAGTTTCAGCCCTGCTGATTGTAACATAACTCAGACAAAAGAGTGACATGTTCCTCTATACTCTGTGTAGACAACAAAAACTTGTCCACATGCTGAAAAATATATTCTGGTCTAAAGAATTTTGATAATAATTTCTTAAAAACACTCATGTCCATAATGGGGGTGGTAGTGACACAGCCCCAAATCCACAATGGCTCAAAAGTGATATGGTCCAGAAATATTTAGACAGAATAAAGGTGGATAAAGCACCTGGACCTGATGTCATCCACCCACGGATCCTAAAAGAATGGAGCTCTGTAATTTCAAAGCCATTGTATCTAATTTTTAGGGACTCATTAATGACAGGAATAGTACCACTGGATTGGAGCAGGGCCAATGTGGTGTCTATATTTAAAAAAGGAACAAAGTCTTACCAAGTAACTATAGACCTGTTAGTTTAACTTCTATAGTTAGGGAAGATACTGGAGAGATTAATAAAAGACCACATAGACGAGTTCTTGCAGGAAAAAAATATTTTAAGCAACAGCATGGATTCATGAAAGACAGAAGTTGTCAGACAAACCTGATTTCTTTTTATGAGGTGGTAAGTAAAACCTTGGACAGAGGGGTGGCGGTGGACGTGGTATACTTTGATTTTGCAAAAGCATTTGATACAGTTCAGCACGTACGGCTCATGTGTAAGGTAAAGTCTACAGGTTTGGAAATATTGGTTTGTAAATGGATAGAAAACTGGCTAAAAGACAGAATTCAGAGAGTAGTGGTTAATGATTCTTACTCTGAATGGTCTAAGGTTAGCAGTGGTGTACCCCAAAGTTCAGTACTGGGACCCTTACTTTTTAAGATTTTTATAAATGATATTGGGTCTGCGATCAAAAGTAACATTACCGTCTTTGCAGATGACACCAAGCTATGCAGTGGACTAACGTCCTTACAGGATGTCTCCAATTTACAAGCCGACCTCAATGCTCTGTCTAATTGGGCGACTATGTGGCAGATGAGGTTTAATGTTGATAAATGTAAAGTTATGCACTTGGGGGCTAAGAATATGCATGTATCATACATGCTAGGAGGAGTACAACTGGGGGGATCCGTAGTGGAGAAGGATCTGGGGGTTTTGGTAGATCATAAGCTCAATAATAGCATTCAATGCCAAGCTGCGGTTTCCAAAGCAAGCAAAGTCCTTTCTTGTATTAAGAGAGATATGGACTCCAGAGAGAGAGATATCATTTTGCCCCTGTTCAAATCATTAGTAAGACCTCATCTGGAATATGCAGTTCAGTTTTGGGCACCAGTTCTCAAAAAGGATATTGGGGAACTGGAGAAAGTGCAGAGAAGGGCAACCAAACTGATAAGAGGCATGGAGGAACTCAGCTATGAGGAAAGATTAGAGGAACTGAATTTATTCACCCTTGATAAGAGAAGATTAAGGTGGGATATGATCAACATGTACAAATATATAAGGGGTCCATATAGTGAACTTGGTGTTGAGTTATTCACTTTACAGTCAACAAAGAGGACAAGGGGGCACTCTTTACGTCTAGAGGAAAAGAGATTTAATCTCCAAATACGGAAAGGTTTCTTCACAGTAAGAGCTGTGAAAATGTGGAATAGACTCCCTGCAGAGGTGGTCCTGGCCAGCTCAGTAGATTGCTTTAAGAAAGGCCTGGATTATTTCCTAAATGTACATAATATAACTGGGTACCAACATTTATAGGTAAAGTTGATCCGGGGAAAATCCGATTGCCTCTCGGGGGATCAGGAAGGAATTTTTTCCCCTGCATTAGCAAATTGGAGCATGCGCTGCTGTTTTTTTTTTGCCTTCCTCTGGGTCAACTGTGGGTATAGAATGGGGTATATGGGATTATATGATATATATATATTTTTTTTTATTTGTGGTTGGACTGGATGGACTTGTGTCCTTTTTCAACCTAACTAGCTATGTAACTATGTAACTCAGTGCTCGACAAATCCCAGTCGCCAGGTCGCATTTGCGACTAGAATTAGCGACCTGGCGCCTGGGGCAGCACAGCTGGGGGTATCCTGTCTCTATAGTGCACCCCCCGCACGCGATCGCGATGGGCCGCCGGCCGGTAATTGAGGCCCTGGCTTTGCGACCTTGTGCAGTCCTATGGTACCTTCTAGAATCTGGCGCCCTCTTGTGGTGGCCGTTGGTATGACACCCAGCAATGGTAATGGAGCTGTCTGCTCATCTCCTTCACTTAGAACAGGCATCCTCAAACTACGGCCCTCCAGCTGTTGCAGAACTACACATCCCATGAGGCATTGTAAAACTCTGACATCAACAGACATGACTAGGCATGATGGGAATTGTAGTTCCTGAACAACTGGAGGGCCGTAGTTTGAAGACCCCTGACTTAGAACCACCAAACATTATATATATATATATATTTTGTTCTAACACCCTAGAGAATAAAATGGCGGTCGTTGCAATACTTTTTGTCATACCGTATTTGCGCAGCGGACTTACAAGCGCACTTTTTTGGGAAAAAATACTTGTTTTAATTAAAAAATAACAACAGTAAAGTTTGCCAAATTTTTTTTATATTGTGAACGATAATGTTACGGCGAGTAAATTGATACCAAACATATCGCGCTTCAAAATTGTGCACACTCGTGGAATGGCGAAAAACTTTTACTCTTTAAAATCTCCATAGGTGACATTTAAAAAATTCTACAGGTTGCATGTTTTGAGTTACAGAGGAGTTCTAGGGCTAGAATTATTGCTTTCGCTCTACTGATCATGGGGATACCTCACATCTGTGGTTTGAACACCGCTTTCATATGCGGGCGCTACTCACGTGTGCGTTTGCTTCTGCAAACAAGCTCGGCGGGACAGCACGTTTAAAATTATTATTTTTTCTTATTTATTTTAACTTTTATTTTAAATTTTTTCACTGTTCTTTTGAAAAAAAAAATTGTGTCACTTTTATTCCTATTACAAGGAATGTAAACAAAAAAAAAAAATTGCCATTTGAAAAAAATAATAAAATGTCCCTTTTTAAGAGCTATGGGCAGAAGTGATGATTTGAAGTCGCTTCTGCCCTGCAATGACTTGGAGACAGGCGGGGGCCATCTTCCCCTCACTCGTCTCCATGTCGTTAAAAAAAAAAAAAGAAAACCTGGCTCCTAACTTTTTTAGCTGACTCCTAGATTCCAAGCAAATTTGTCAAGCCCTGATGTAACTATGTACTATACCGTCACTAATGTCCAATCCTGGAATTATTCTAGTGAATGCATAGGTTTCTTTATTAAAGCTGAAGGCAACTTTTAGCTAATGATATAGAAAAATTACCATTGGCAATTTCCAGTGCAGAAAATACTTTGGCCTTGGCATCCAAGTGTGACATTAAATTTAAATTAGGAACACTATGTTTGTTATTTGTAATGCATATTCAGTGATCTTAAATCAACTGACAAAGAATACGAATCATCAGCATTCTTGATAGGCCAAATACAATTATTTACCACTGATTGTGCTTTCTTTAATATTCCTTGTTGTAAAAATTCTTGTACAATGTCAGAAACTGGACCTATTGATTCTTGTGGCAACTTATATTGAATTTGGGGTTCAGGTTCTCTTCCCTCAATTTCTATTTCAATATGTTTAAACAAACCTGTATCAATTGTGGTATGACTACAAAGACTTTTATGTGATTGAACCAATTGTTCCAATATGAGATTGGTTCCTGTATGTGGCCAATTATAATCTGAAGACATGTCAGCGACTGCTGTACAAATACTTCCAACATTACTACTGTACATAGAAGAATCTATTAACATAGATTTTTAATTCTAAAGTTTTTCTTTATAAATCTAATTTATATTTTAAACATTCTTTCTGTACATGGCCACATTTCTTACAATGTAAGCAAATCACATTTTCTGTCTGCTCTGAAACTTTGGTTCTGCCTGTGACATGTATCTCACCATATCTGGGTGTAATGAACATAGAGAGAAAATTCTGGGCAGCCGCACTCCAAAAGAAATTTTGCCTTTTATTCAAAAAACAGGATCACAAAATACAGGCCACAGCAGGGTGGAGAGAATACTGACGCGTTTCACACTACAAACAGTGCTTACTCATGAGCTATGATTCGCCAGATTCTTGTTATATGCATTACCAGCACCTGTGGCTTCTAAAACTGGAGGAGAGATTTCAGTCTCGGCCGACCTGCCTGGAGCGGTGGTGTTTCTTTCAATATCTGTGTGTGGCTATAAACGTGGCAACTCTCTGATCGCCATTTTGCTTTTGTCTGTCTAAACTTTGTGCGCATACTGCATCTTTATTCATTAATTTTGCTTTAAGCAAAACTTCATGGTCCTGGTCATCAATCTCTATAGACCGCATATCTGGTACAAAAGACTTCTGTTTAGAGTCTGCACTATCATTAATCTCTAAACTCTTGCTTGACTGTGCTTTAGAATTTTCACAAATCCTTTTTACATTATTCTGTAATTCAGACATCTGAATATCTTTTATTTGAATTGCACTTTGCAAATCATCTATTCGCTCAGTCAAAAGCGGACAATTAACACATACACTGTTATCCTGCTGAGTCTTTGTTTTCCCTTTTGTACAAACAACATTCCTCTTAGGATTCCTAATATCATTGTATCAAAAACTTTAACTAACTTTATTACATTTCTAACCTGTTTGCTGGATCTCTTAAAAGTAAATTTAGATTTTTGTATCTTAATATTAGCCTGTAAGCATTCATTGAACATGTAACATCATAATTCATCATCTTTAACAAATTTTGACAGATTTTTGAATTCTAATTTACTCTCATTAGATAAATAATCAATAAAATTCATTACTTACCAATTTAGGACAGACTTCCTTCATGTCACACGCGTTCCTTCTCTTGGCGGGAAATTACATCATCAAAAAACAGAGTTTACTTGCACGTGCGCAAACGTCTCTCCAATTTTGATGATTCTATGATTCCAGGTTTATTCGATGATGCCGAAAGTTAATTTGCTATTTCTATTTCTCCTGGAAGCTTGACTGCATAATCAATGCTTGTCTTGCTTATCTTCCCTCTATTCAAGGAGAAATAAATAAAAAAATGTTCGATATTCAGACAAAATTAAACTGTTAAAATATTGTTTTTATGGTATTAATATCTATATTTTGTAAATTATATTGATGAGGAAAGTTCCAAGAAAATCAGTCCCGTTCTTGTGTAAAAACTCAAAAATGTATTTAATAATAAAATAGTAAAATATTACATGAACAATATCAAAATGTAAAATGTAAAAATAACATCAATAATGTAACTATTTCTTAAAGGCCCGTTCTGGCCAACAAATTATTTTTTTAAAAGTCAGCAGCTACAAACACTATAGCTGCTGACTTTTAATAAGGACACTTATCTGTCCAGCAATCCCGCGATGTCCCGAGGCCAATCTGTCCATCGGATCGGCTGACGGCGCCTCCATCTTAACGAAGGGAAACAGGCAGTGGAGCCTTGCGGCTTCACTGCCCATTTCCTACTGCGCATACACGAGTCATGCGGCGCTTTGTGAATGGCCCCATTGTTTTCTGGGACACACACATGTCCCAGAAGGCAACGGGGCTGCTCACCGAAGAGGAGGAAGCGGCACGGAATAGGAAGAGGCAGATTAGGAAGACTGCCTAGCAACAGCAGTTTCAGGTATGTGAAAAAAAAAATATTTCATTTATTTTTTTAAGATTATTAATTAATTTTTTTTTGGGTGGCCCTCCACTTTAAATGAAGATTGAATCAGATGTGTGTCTTCCCAACTGTGTTTCTGTTTCTAGCTTTTACTCCTTAAATCTGACCCCCACTTTATCTTTAAAAGGGCTGGTTTAAAGTTCCTCTGTGCATTATTGTTCTACATACTCTTCTAATGAGACAAAGCTTCCCTTCCACCTCTCACGCAAGGATGGGTGATGTTCAGTCTCTATGCATTGACATTCCTGGGGAGTGGGCAAGAACAATGTGTGAAAGCATTAAACATATACAATATAACATCTAAATCAAATACTACATAAATCAGTATGTATATTATATTCATTGAAAACCCAATGATCCTATTAATATCCTATTCAAGAAATATTGTAATATAAAGAACTTATATTTTCATATATACACAAACTTTTGCATCTAAAGAAATGTGAAACCTTTTATCTTATTTGCCATGGGGGGATGGTAAGAACCCAGCTCAAGCTTAATTACTAACACATGTTGGCTCTCCATAGAAATGCTTATGAAGCTTATAACAATATGTATACTTTCACAAGTATAAAAGTCTATATAATTTCACTTTTTCCATAACCAAAAGCTAAAATATATATATATATATATATATATATATATATATATATATATATATATATATACAACTCAATTATTCTGTAAAGATCTAATCCATTCATTCATTTGTTAATATTTGTTAATTGATGTATATTATATATTAGATAAATAAAATAAACTTTCTAACAGACGTCCATTCAGATAGATGAAAGGCCTGCTGGTGGGAAGGTGGTAAACTTAATGGTTTTTTTTTTACAAGGTAAAGATTTACATACACTTTAAAGATAACGTTAATTGTTGATGATGAAGTAAAAAAAAAAGTTTTTTTTTCCCTCATGCTTCTGCATGCTGATATGCAGAACTATGTTGTGTCCTTTCCCTTAGGGAGCCAGCAACAATAGTCAAAGAATTTGCATTCAGCCAATGTATTCTATTTCAGCAAGTGAAAAGTTCACATTCAGTCTGTATCTTAATTCACTTCCCATATTTCAAAGTATTATATCACATGAATTATTACTAAAGGTTTTCAAGGTTTTCCCTCATTCTTTGCCTACATTTAATAAATACAAATCATATTATCAGATAGAAAAGCAAAAAAGTACATGATGTGACTTATATACAGCATGTTGAATTAAATACATTTCTTTATTGGGGGCATGTTTATAAAAGAGTTGCGGTCATATTGCAAGGTGCATTCACCAGACATATTTGTTAGGTCAGTAACATTTTCCAACATCTGTTCTTCAGTGGAAAAATGTGCACCCTATACTATTTATCCTATTTAAAGTACACTATATTACAAAAGTATTGGGACACCTGCCTTTACACGCACATGAACTTAAATGGCATCCCAGTCTTAAGCCCCATACACACGCGCGGATTATCCGAGGACCAGGTCCGTCAGACCATGTCCGTCATACTTTGTCTGATGTTGGTTTTGCGTACACACGGTCGGACAAAGTTGTCGGAAAATCCGATCATTCTGAACGTGGTGACGTTTGTTGCCTACGACGGGACTACGTAGAGGCTAGTAGCCAATAGCTTTGGTCTTGTAATGTGATCTGAGCATGCGTAGCACTTTGTCCAGTCGGACTACCATACACACGATCGGATTTGGTGTGATCGGACCGTGTTGTCGGAAAATCTATCCAGCAGGAGATAGGACTTTGTCCGTCGGACAATACGACGTACACTGTCCGATGGTGCATACACACGGTCTGATTTTTCAACAACATTGTCCGATCGGACAGAATCCATGCGAAAATCCGACCGTGTGTATGGGGCTTAAGTCCGTAGGGTTCAATATTGAGTTGGCCCTCCCTTTGCAGCTTTAACAGCTTCAACTCTTCTGGGAAGGCTGTCCACAAGGTTTAGGAGTACGTCTATGGGAATGTTTAACCATTCTTCCAGAAGCGCATTTGTGAGGTCAAGCGCTAATGTTGGATGAGAAGGCCTGGCTCGCAGTCTCCACTCTAATTCATCCCAAAGGTGTTCTATCTGGTTTAGATCAGGACTCTGTGCTGGCCAGTCAAGTTCCTCCACCCCAAACTCACTCATCTATGTCTTTATGTACCTTGCTTTGTATACTGGTCCAAATAATTTGGTGGAGGGGGGTTATAGTATGGGGTTGTTTTTCAGGGGTTGGGCTTGGCCCCTTAGTTCCAGTGAAGGGAACTCTTAAGGCATCAGCATAGACATTTTGGACAATTTCATGCTCCCAACTTTGTGGGAACAGTTTGGGGATAGCCCCTTCCTGTTCCAACATGACTGCACACCAGTGCACAAAGCAAGGTCCATAAACACATGGATGAGCGAGTTTGGGGTGGAGGAAGTTGACTGGCCTGCACCTCAACCTGATAGATTTTTCAGAGAATATGAACGATAACAAAAAAACATTTCTTTCACTCATGGTTAGTGTTTGGCTAAAGCCATTTATTATCAATCAATTGTGTTTACTCTTTTTTAATCATAATGGCAACAGGAACTTGCCAAATTACCTTGATCAAAAGTTTACATACCCCATTTTTTAATACCATGTATTGCCCCCTTTACCATCAATGACAGCTCAAAGTATTTTGTGGTATTTGTGGATGAGGCTCTTTATCTTCTCAGATGGTAAAGCTGCCCATTCCTCTTGGCAAAAAGCCTTCAGTTCCTGTAAATTTTTGGGCTGTCTTGCATGAACTGCACGTTTGAGATCTCCCCAGAGAGGCTCAATGATATTGAGGTCAGGAGACTGAGATGGCCACTCCAGAACCTTCACTTTATTCTGCTGTAGCCAATGACAGAATAACAGGTCAACTTGGCCTTGTGTTTTGTATCATTTTCATGTTGGAATGTCAAAGTACGTCCCATGCGCAGCTTCCTGGCTGATGAATGCAAATGTTCCTCCAGTATTTTTTGATAACATACTGCATTCATCATGCCATCATTTGTTAGGTCAGTAACATTTTCCAACATCTGTTTTTCAGTGGGTTGGGTTTTTCAGGGGTTGGGCTTGGCCCCTTAGTTACAGTGAAGGGTTTGAGGCTTGTCTCTGTGCTGTTTGGCATATTGTAAGCGGGATACTTTGTGGTATTTGTGTAGTAATGGCTTTCTTCTGGCGACTCGACCATGCAGCCCATCTTTCTTCAAGTGCCTCCTTATTGTGCATCTTGAAACAGCCACTCCACATTTTTCCCAAGAGTCCTGTATTTCACCTGAAGTTATTTGTGGGTTTTTCTTTAAATCCTGAACAATTTTCCAGTTGTGGCTGAAATTTTAGTTGGTCTACCTGACCGTGGTTTAGTTTCAACAGAACCCCTCATTTTCCACTTCTTGATTGGAGTTTGAACACTGCTGATTGGCATATCCCTTTCCTGTTTTACACAGTTCATGTTCCTTTTCATGCAGATCCTTTAACAATTCTTTTGCTTTCCCCATGACTCCCCATGACTCAGAATCCAGAAACGTCAGTGCAGCACTGGATGAAAGATGCAAGGGTCTGGCAGGTGTCCAGAAACTCATTGACCTTTTAGGCTACTTTCACACTGGGGCATTGGGGGCATCAGTGGTAAAGCGCCGCTATTTTTAGTGGTGCTTTACCGTCTTTTTATGGAGGTTTTTAGCCCCTAACGGGGCGCTTTTAACCCCTAGCAGCAGCCAAAAAAGGGTTAAAACCGCCTGCAAAGCGCTGCAAAGCAGGGGTGCTTTAGGAGCGGTGTATACACTGCCCCTACAGTGCTGCAAAGGTGCGGCTTGCAGGACTTTTTTTACCGTCCTGTTAGCGCAGAGCTCCAGTGTGAAAGCCCTCAGGCTTTCACATTGGAGTGAGAGGAGGCTCTTTGCAGGCGCTATGCAGGCGCTTTTTGTAGTGTTATAGCGCCTGTAAAGCATCTCAGCGTGAAAGTAGCCTTATACATACACACACTAATTACAAGGAAACAGATCACAGGTGAGGATGGTTACCTTTAACCCCTTCAATACCCGCGTATAGTCATATGACGCCCACAAGGTGGATCTACCATCCTGGGTGGGCGTCATATGACGTCCTCGGATTCCCGGCCGCCTGGGGGGCGCGCGCGCGCGCCCACGGCATCACTCGGGACCCGGTGCGAGTGCCGGCGGCCGCGATGTCCGCCGGGCACCCGCGATTGCCCGTTAAAACAACGGGACCGGGCGGGACCGTGTAGCTGTGTGTGTAAACACACAGCTCCACGTCCTGTCAGCGGGGAGGAGACCGATCATGTGATCCCAGTACAGAGGATCACATGATCGGTCTCCTCCCCTTAAGTCCCCTCCCCCTACAGTTAGAATCACTCCTATTAGGGACACACATTTACCCCTCCAGCGCCCTCTAGTGTTAACCCCTTCCCTGACAGTCACATTTACACAGTAATCATTGCAATTTTATAGCAACGATCGCTGTGTAAATGTGAATGGTTCCAAAAATGTGTCAAAAGTGTCCGAAGTGTCCGCCGCAATGTCGCAGTCACGAAAAAAAAATCGCAAATCGCCGCCATTACTAGTAAAAAAAAATAAAAAAAAAATTCAATAAATCTATCCCCTATTTTGTAGACGCTATAACTTTTGCGCAAACCGATCAATATACGCTTATTGCGATTTTTTTTACCAAAAATATGTAGAAGAATACGTATCGGCCTAAACTGAGGAAAAAAATTGTTTTTTTTTTAAAAAAATGGGATATTTATTATAGCAAAAAGTAAAAAATATTGTGTTTTTTTTCAAAATTGTCGCTCTTCTTTTGTTTATAGCGCAAAAAATAAAAACCGCAGGGGCGATCAAATACCACCAAAAGAAAGCTCTATTTGTGGGAAAAAAAGGACGTCAATTTTGTTTGGGTGTAACGTCGCACGACCGCGCAATTGTTAGTTAAAGCGACGCTTTGCGATGCGAGTGCCCGGTGATCTCGATCAATTCCGGGCTCCCACGATCGCCGCTGAGAGACGGAGAACCCGGAACTGTGTGTGTAAACACACAGTTTCCGATTCTCTGAGGGGAGAACTGACAGATCGTCTGTTCATACAGCGATCTGTTACCTTCCCTGCGCTGTCCCCATCCCCCTTCAGTTAAAACACAAACTAGGACACACTTAACCCCTTCACTGCCCCTAGTGTTAACCCCTTCACTGCCAGTGATATTTTTACAGTAATCAGTGCATTTTTAATCGCACTGATCGCTGTATTAATGCCAATATTCCCAAAAATGTGTCAAAATTGTCTGACGTGTCCGCCATAATGTCGCAGTCACGATAAAAATTGCAGATCGCCGCCATTACTAGTAAAAAAATGATAATAAAAATGCCATAAATCTATCCCCTAATTTATTTATTTTTTCCAAAATTGTTGCTCTTTTTTTGTTTATAGCGCAAAAAATAAAAACTGCAGAGGTGATCAAATACCACCAAAAGAAAGCTCTACTTGTGGGGAAAAAAGGACGTCAATTTTGTTTGGGTACAACGCCGCACAACTGCGCAATTGTCAGTTAAAGCGATGCAGTGCCGAGTCGCAAAAAGTGCTCTGGTCAGGAAGGGGGTAGAATCTTCCTGGGCTGACGCGGTTAAGTTTTAATTTCTATTTTAACCTGTGTGTGTCACCTTGTGTGTCTGTACCAAGGCCAAGCATTCCAGGGGATGGAAATGTTTGATCAGGGTCATTTGGGTGATTTCTGTTATTATGTATGATTTAAAAAGGAGCAGAACAACTACAGTATGTGATAATAAATGGCTGCATATGATCACTTCATATGATAACTGCTTAAGGACCACCCACCACAGTTGTACTGCAGCAGGTTTGCTCCCCTGCGCGAATCGCTACCATTGTATGTCGGCTGCTTTAAATAGAATAGGAGGCCGGAGCCGATGCGCGTGGTCGGCGGCCACAATGTCCGCCGGCCACTCGCGATCGTTCCACAGAGAGACAGAACTAGGATCTGTAAATGTAAACAGACAGATCTCCGTACTGTCAGGGGAGTAGAGAGTGATCTGCTGTTCCTAGTGATTAGGAACAGCGATCTCTCTCTACTCCTAGGCAGCTCATCCCCCCACAGTTTGAAACACCTCCCAGGGAAAACACTTAACCCCTTGATCGCCCCCTAGTGTTAAACCCTTCCCTGCCAGTGACATTTATACAGTAATCAGTGGCTATTTTTAGCTCTGATCGCTGTATAAATGTCAATGGTCCCTAAAAAGTGTCAAAAGTGTCAGATCTGTCCACTGCAATGTCGCAGATTTCCGCCATTACTAGTAAAATAAAAAAATAATAATCAATTAATAATTAATATAATAAAATGGCATAAATATATCCCCTATTTTGTAGACGCTATACTTTTGCGCAAACCAATCAATATACACTTATTGTGATTTTTTTTTTAACCAAAAATATGTAGAAGAATACGTATCGGCCTAAACTGATGAAATATTTTATTTATTTTACTTTTTCTTTGGATATGGATTATAGCAAAAAGTTAAAAATAATACTTTTTTCTTTCAAAATAGTCGGTCTTTGTGCAAACAATAAAAACCACAGAGGCGGTCAAGTACCACCAAAAGAAAGCTCTATTTGTGGGGAAATAATTTTCTTTTTTTTGGGTACAGTGTCGCACGACTGAGCAATTGTCAGTTAAAGCCACGCAGTGCCGTATCGCAAAAAATGGCCTGGTTAGTAAGGGGGCAAATCCTTCTGGTCCTTAAGTGGTTAAATAAAAGACAGTTTGTTTTGGCACGATCAGTCATATTATAAATATCAATGCCAGGGTATGCAAACATTTGAGCACAATGTGTGAGGAAGAGTCTGCATTGTACATATGTAAGAGGGAGGGGGCAAAGGGACTGTATTGTATATATGTGTGTGGAAGGAGGGGCCGCATTGTATGCATCGGTGAGCAGGAGGGAAGCTGCAGTGTATGAAGGAGGGAGGGCAGGAGGCTGCATTGTATGCAAGTGTGAGTTGGGGGGGGGGGGGGGGGGGGCATTAGACTGCATTGTATGTGAGCTTAAGAAGGGAAGGGAGGTATATTGTATGTCAGTGTGAGAGGGGCTGCATTGTGTATAAAGAAGGGTTATGTGGCTGCATTGCATGTAAGTGTGGGGGCAGAGATGAGCAGTAGTGGAAAGAAGGTGCAGAAGTGAGAAGTAGGAGATGTGGGGTATGAAATGGTGGAAGAGTGGTGCAGGATATGCAGGGTATGTTCCATACGTATGGCCACTACAGTCTGTATGCTGGACTGTACGTTGCATACTAATCAATGCACTCTATAAGCCAACAGAACTGATATAACCAAAGTGTTCATTGTCTTAATATTTGCTGGTTGCTAATAGTTTCTGAGTATTTTAATGAAGTTCTTCTTTAAGGTAAGCTCAGACGTGTTGGAATATGTAATGAAAGAGTTTCAATTTTAATAATGATTGCACTGAGGTATGTTTATGTGAAACTCTGTTGTGGCACAGTAGGGACCTTATCACCAGATCAAACTTGTTCTATTTAAATAGGTTTATTAAAGTGGTTTTAAACCCTCACATGTACCCAGTGAAGTAAACCTCAGATGATATACAGAGATGAAACAAATCCTTCTACATAGGTTTTACCTTTTTATCTGCAGCCTTCTTTTCCCTACATCCATTCAAAAGGGCAGAAAAGTCCTTCTCCATCTGTTAGTATAACAGAGGAGGGGGACGGAGAGGCTGCAGTTACAGTATGTGAGAGCTGATTGGACCCCCCTCCACTCAACAGAAGAATTGTGTTGTGAATAGACAAGCTGTCTGCTGAGCTCTCCCTCCCCGACACAAATTTTGTCTCATGTGTCGGGAAAACTGCTCAGAAGTGACTCATGCTGATAACAGAGGAACAAAGCACCAGAGAGAAACAACACTGAGCGTTGGAGATAGATAAGTATACACTACAGATACAGGGGGTTATTTCCAGAAGGCAAATCCACTTTGCACTGAAAGTGCACTTGGAAGTGCAGTCGAAGTGCTGATTTTATCATCCAATCACGTGCAAGCTAAAATGCTGTTTTTTATTTTCCTTGCATGTCCCCCTCGGATCTACAGCGACTTTACTTCCAAGTGCACTTTCAGTGCAAAGTGGATTTTCCTTTAGTAAGTAACCACTAAAGTATGTGCTTTGCTCATATTTCATGAATGATGTTTACAACTTTAAAACACACAAAACAGATATAGTCCACATGTTCTATTTTTTAACTAGCTTCTTTTTTCTATATTTTAAAGCTCTGCAAAATGAACAGTAATTTAAAACTTCTGGTAGTGTTGGATCCTAATGTATTCTAGCTCCCCTTGCAGCTGTCATGCTCATGCACCTGACTTCTGTTTTCAGAAGTCACGATTGGTATCTTCATTGTGGGTGTTTCGTCACATATGCCGACCCATCACATTTGGCTACCCGATGGACTGCGCATGCGCGCCGCCGCCAAATGCGTTCCAACACTGTGGCGTTCTGCGCTTGCACAGAATTTTGTGCCCACACCCCAGAGTCCAGGTTCAAGCCCCACCATCCAAGTGGACATAGAGTTAGATTATAATTATGCCGAGGCCGTGCCCGAATCGCGGCGAGCGAAGCGAGCCTGCAAGGGGCCCTGTAGCAAAGTGGTGTCTTACAACAGTGTTGGAACGCATATGGCGGTGTCGCGCATGCGCACTCCAGCGGGTAGCAAAATGGGATGGGTAGCCGAATGTGATGTGACATGGGCATTGGATGACTTTGTTTCTACACCCCCCCCCCCATGGATGTTTCCATGACAGCATCAGCTCACAGGAAGGGGTAGGACAATGTGGCCATCTTTCAACTCAGAAATGGGCACAAAGAAGTATTGAAAGACTCTGAGAGCAATGTATGTTGGAAGACCCTGTGGGCAGTGCAGGAGGGTTGAGAGAGCAAGTAGTACAAAAAATACTTTTTTTTGGAAGGGGAGGGGAAGCAATTAAATTTCTGCTTTAAAACTAAGCTAAAGTGAAGTTGTCATAAATGTGGCCAGATACATTCATTTTTGTTCACTAGAGATTGCAAATCTCTGTATTTGAAGATATAAAATCGGCCATTATCTCCAAAGTCATGTCACTTTGCTCTCCGATAATTTCCCAACAGACCTTGATAGGTCCATTAATGTAGCTGGCTCTTTGGAAGGTCAAACATGTTTCATTGTTTTCTTATGAATGATCTGTCCTTTTTGCTTTATGCCATCAGTTAAATTAGTGAGGAGGCGTCTCAATGCCAATAAGAATTATCTGTTAGCTTAAAACAGCCTCATCACTTCAAAGCTTGTGATTTTCATTTGGTTTCAGCTGATGAATAAGTATACACGTGTTAGCTCTATTGTTCTGCCATTCTGAAATGCTTTTGGCCTAGCCATGGAGGTCCTGGACCTTTAGATGCGGAAGAATCAAGTGTATCTTTTAGTTTGGGTTGGTTTGGTACTTTTTAGGGAATCCACATTTCAACCTGTTACTGCGGGCTCTTTTGGCATTGGTCAACCTTCTTTAATTTTGAAACATATGTTGGGGAATTTCTTAAACATACGAGCTGTGTCTAAAAAGTTTGATGAATGGTATCAGAAAAAGAAAAAAGAAAAAAGAAGATACAAATAAATTACCTTTATTGGCCTTCAAAATAATCGCCATCCTTCACAACACAGTTTTGGCAACGTTTATAAAGCTTCTGGAAACTGTCAACAAAGGCCTTTTTAGGAATTGATTGCAGAACCGCTGTCAACCATTTTTGGATTGTCGCCATGTTTGCAAAATGTGCACCTTTCATGATGCTCCTCAGGTGGGGTAACAGAAAGAAGTCCGCAGGCGTATAGTGATAAATTGAGAATAGGTACACTGTTCTGAGCCATGGATTGGCGCACAGGGATCGCACAGTGCACAGGCGCGTTATTGTGCAGCAACATAAAAAATTTTTTTTTATATATTTTTGGGGGATATTTATTATAGCAAAAAGTTAAAAATAATGCATTTTTTTTTCAAAATTGTCGCTCTTTTTTTGTTTATAGCGCAAAAAAAAAAAACCGCAGGGGTGATCAAATACCACCAAAAGAAAGCTCTATTTGTGGGAAAAAAAGACGTCAATTTTGTTTGGGAGCCACGTCGCACGACCGCGCACTTGTCAGTTAAATCGACGCAGTGCCGAATCATAAAATTGCTCTGGTCAGGAAGGGGGTAAATTCTTCCGGGGCTGAAGTGGTTAATTAGTACGGTTTTCGTACGAAAAAATCATAAGTGGAAGACTACGCATGCTCAGAAACGAAATAATACATACAAAACTTGATGACGCCCTGTGGGAGGGTGAAACATTGACGCAATTTCCGGTATTACTGACGTCACTTCCGGTCTCGTGGAACGCATGCCATGAACGGTGTTTTTACACTATCAACCCCATGTTTGATGCTTGTTTTGATCGTACTTTTTGTAAGTACCCATTCCCTTTTTCCATTAAACCATTTTTAAACGGTACTTCACTATTAGTTCCATTCTTTCCTCACTTTTGGGTATCCGTTCGTTTTGCTGAGCAACTTCATTTAAAAATCATTGGATCTGAAGATTTGACTATTCCATTGGCCCTGGACACCATTATAAAGCTTAAAGCGACCCACCAGACTGAAAAGCTGGGGGTCATCACGATCTGGAGAGTGGGGATACATGAGGGGGTGTCTTGCATCTGAATACATCTGCAATATTCCATGCACGTTTTGTTCCCTTTGGATTGAAGCACCTAGAGCAGGGGTGCCCAACCTTTTGAGGAGCGAGGGCCACTTTAGCGACTTGGTAACCGGTCGCGGGCCACAATGACCGTAGCGGGCGGATGGCAGGTCTGTGTCCACTCTGCATATGTAGAGCAGACACAGATGTAGCCCGCTCTACCCTAAGGGCCCTCTGATCTGCCCAAACAGAAGGGGACAAATCCCCTTCTGTATTTTTAAGCAGATCGGATTGCAGATAGGCGGGTGTAAGCAGACACGAGTTTGTTTACATCTGCCGCTCTATAGAGGTGAATGGAGGGTCCGATTGGGTCCGCCTGAAAAACAGACAGGCAGACCCCATCGGACCGATCGTGTGAAAGGGGACTGAGGCCCCTTTCACACTGAAGCACAGCGGTTTACCTGCATCTCAACTGACCTTGATCTTCACTTCTTCCTTAGGATTCCTGCAGCTGGTTGCTGCTGTCCCCCAGGTGGTTATAACTGGTGGTTGCTGCTGGCTGTCCTCCAGGGCTGGTACTGCTGGCTGGTACTGCTGTTGGGTACTGCCTGCTGGTACCGCTGGCAGATACCACTGGCTGGTACTGCTGGCTGGTACTGCTGGTGGGTACTGGTACTGCTGGCGTGTGCTGGTGGGTACTGGTGCTGCTGGTGGGTACTGGTGCTGCTGACTGGTAATGGTACTGCTGGCTGGTACTGCTGGCTGGTAATGCTGGCTGGTACTGGTACTGCTGGTGGGTACTGGTACTGCTGGCTGGTACTGCTGGCTGATACCGCTGTTGAGTACTGCCTGCTGCTAATGCTGGCAGATACCGCTGGCTGGTACTGCTGGTTGGTACTGGTACTGCTGGCGTGTGCTGGTGGGTACTGGTGCTGCTGGTGGGTACTGGTGCTGCTGGCTGGTAATGGTACTGCTGGTGGGTACTGGTACTGCTGGTGGGTACTGGTACTGCTGGCTGGTACTGCTGGCTGGTACTGGTACTGCTGGCTGGTACTGCTGGCTGATACCGCTGTTGAGTACTGCCTGCTGCTAATGCTGGCAGATACGGCTGGCTGGTACTGCTGGTTGGTACTGGTACTGCTGGCGGGTACTGGTACTGCTGGCGTGTGCTGGTGGGTACTGGTGCTGCTGGTGGGTACTGGTGCTGCTGGCTGGTACTGGTGCTGCTGGCTGGTACTGGTACTGCTGGCTGGTACTGGTGGCGGGTACTGCTGGCTGGTGGCTGGTACTGGTGGCGGGTACTGGTACTGGTGACTGGTACTGCTGGCTGGTACTGCTGGCGGGTACTGGTACCTGGTACTGCTGGCGGGTACTGGTACTGGTAACTGGTACTGGTGGCTAGTACTGGTGGGTACTGGTACTGTTGGTGGGTACTGGTACTGCTGGTGGGTACTGGTGGCGGGTACTGGTACTGCTGGCGGGTACTGGTGACTGGTACTGGTGGCTAGTACTGCTGGTGGGTACTGGTACTGATGGCGGGTACTGCTGGCTGGTACTGGTACTGCTGGCTGGTACTGGTGGTGGGTACTGGTACTGCTGGTGGGTACTGGTACTGGTGGCGGGTACTGGTACTGGTGGCGGGTACTGGTACTGCTGGCGGGTACTGGTGACTGGTACTGGTACTGCTGGTGGGTACTGGTGACTGGTACTGGTGGCTTGTACTGCTGGTGGGTACTGGTGGCGGGTACTGCTGGCTGGTACTGGTACTGCTGGTGGGTACTGATACTGCTGGCGGGTACTGGTACTGCTGGTGGGTACTGGTACTGGTGGCGGGTACTGGTACTGGTGGCTAGTACTGCTGGTGGGTACTGGTGGCGGGTACTGCTGGTGGGTACTGATACTGCTGGTGGGTACTGGTACTGGTACTGCTGGCGGGTACTGGTACTGGTACCTGGTACTGCTGGTGGGTACTGGTACTGGCACTGCTGGCTCTGGCACTGCTGGCTGTTGTCTGTGATCTCATTCTCAGGAAGCATCATGCGGCTGCAGTAGACAGCAGAGCCGATGCTTCCTGTCACAGGCGGAGTACATTTGATATCACTCCGCCTGTGAAGGAGCTGGCGCTATACAGGAAGCATCGGCTCTGCTTCCTTTAGCGGCGGCTCCGTTGTTCGCGCTGATGCTCGGGGACCCGCGATCAGGGCTTGCTGACCCGCCATCTCGGAGCAAGACGTGGCGGGCCACCTCGGATGGCGCCGCGGGCCACATGTGGCCCGCGGGCCACCGGTTGGGCACCCATGACCTAGAGCCACTTTGATATTTATATTTATGTTTGGACTTTATTTTGTCAATTATTTGATTGTGTTTGTTCACACATGTTTTTTTATACTTTAATGGTTGCGAGCGCTATATTTTATATTTATACGTTTTTCAAGTGATCGGCACTTTGTGTATAGCTGCTGCTTCTTTTTCCCCCTCACAGATACACCATTAGCGCGAGCATATATAATTTTAGCATATTATTGTACAACCTCTTCACTTTCGACATGAGACTAGCATGCAACAAAAAGCGGACATTCGGTCATCCGAAAATCTGATCGTGTGTACGAGGCTTTAATGTTGAGATATCAGACCATTCAGCAAACATTTTAGACACATCTCGTATGCATGTTGTCCTACATTTTTACTACCACTGAGTCTAAGTATCCACAGATAAAGAAGGGTTTTTACCTGCCCCTTGTTATAGTTTAGCCTGCAGTTTTCTGCTTGTGAAATTTTTACCTGCTTGCTGCAATGGTTCTGCTGACCTGTGATTCTACTCACATGTCCTGCTGGCTTCTGTGTTCACCAACAGACATTGCTTGCTCTACTGTGGATTTATATCCCTTTCGCTTCTATAACTTTCTGATCCGCCTCCCAGTGTGCTTCTCTATATATAGACATGCTCAGTGCAGCTTGCGTTGCCTGAGCAATTTCCTAGTTTCTTCATTCTCCTGCTTTCCAACGTGATACTTATATTCTGTGTCTGACTTCCCGTGTACTGGACCCCGTCTTTGTCTACCTTTTTTGCCTGCCTGCCACATTCCCTGACCTCAGCTTATTTTTCGGATCCTCGTCTGTCTCCTGCTGAATGAATGAATGAATGAATGAAAGATTTGTATAGCGCTGTAACTGCGAACTGAATCGCCTCGAGGCGCTTGATCCGACCTGGGTTGATTCCTTCTTATAAGAGGTGGGTCTTGAGTTTTTTCCTGAAGGCCCGATGGTCTTTTTCTAAGCGGATGTTCGTAGGTAGAGCGTTCCATAGCCGTGGTCCTTGGACTGCAAATCTTCGTTCTCCCCTTGATTTGTACCGGGACTTGGGGACGAGGAGGAGGTTTTGGTTGTTAGATCGGAGGTTGCGATTGGGAGTGTAGTGTTGTATTTTTTCGCATAAGTATAGAGGAGCATCTCCTTGTGTGCATTTGTGGGTCAGGCAGAGGGTCTTGAATGTTATACGATCCTTTACAGTTAGCCAATGGAGGGTCCTCAGGAGGGTCCTCCTGCTATCTATACTCTGCACACACGAGCGGTCTCTGCTTTTTCAGCTGGGCGTACCTGGGGTCCACAACCTGGTACCAGTCTGCTGCAAGTCCATCCCCCACCTCACCATCAGAGGCCCTGGTGAAAAAGCAGACTGGAGCCTAGACTCTGTGCCCTGGGGAATCCTAAGTTGGCCTTTTACAAGGGCTCACTACCATAGAAGCTTGACAGCTCCAGTCATTTCTCAAAGCCTGGGTACAATACCTTGTATTTATATTGTGTTTGGACTACAGTACCTCAGGGAGGACACTGTACTGTGATAGGGTAGGTGTTGTGTGATTTACAAGCAGTGATGTAACAAACGCAATTAAAGTAAACAGCGTTACGTAACGCCGTTACTTTAGAGGGTAATGAGTAATCTAACTGATTACTCTTCCCCTCGCGGTAACGCCGTTCCCATTACTGGGGTGGCGTTACCGCAATTACCCACCTTGATCCGCGGAGCCGCCCGCGGCCTCGGCATTAGGAAAGGCCGCGGCTTCGGCCTAGCTCCGGAGCGGTGGCCATCTTGGTGCACCCGTCGGCCTTTTACAATGTGATTGCTCCGTCAAATGACGAAGCGATCACTTGTAAACAAACGGTTCCTCTCTCCCCTCTGTGTACAGATCTGTACAGTGGAGGGGAGAGATCGTATGCCAGCACAAACCTTGACAATACTCTGCAATACCTTGCCAATACTCTGCAACACCCTGCAGTACACTGCCAATACTCTGCAATACCCAGCAATACCCTGCCAATACTCTGCAACACCCTGCCAATACTCTGCAATACCCAGCAATACCCTGCCAATACTCTGCAACACCCTGCCAATACTCTGCCATACCCAGCCATACTCTGCCATCCTCTGCAATACTCAGTAACACCCAGCCATACTCTGCAATACACAGTAATACCCAGCCATACTCATCGATACCCAGCCGTACCCAGCCATGCTCAGCCGTACCCAGCCATACTCAGCTAATATTACAGTTGGGGAGATGACGTGGATATTACAGTGGGGGAGATTGTGGATATGACAGTGGGGGCTTTATGGTGGTGGAATTTTCACAGGTTTTTGCAAATTCAGTTATTATTTGCTGATCCGAAAAATGATCCGATCCGTGACTCTGATCCAAGCAACGATCCGATCCGTGAGTTTGGGGGGGACAGATGTACAGAGGGGGAACAGATATATGTGTGTGTGGGGGGGGGGCAGACGTGTAGTGGGGTACAGAGGGGAAACAGATATATGTGTTGGGGGGGAATAGACGTGCAGAGGGGTGCAGAGGGGAAATAGACATGCAGGGGGGAACGCTCCCCTTGCTTACAGTAATACTAGACCCACCTCTAAGAATATTAAAAAAAAAGTCACAGTTACTTTGCTGAGTAACTAATTACTTTTCCAATGTAGTAACTGAGTTACTAACTCAATTACTTTTTTGGGAGAAGTAATTTGTAACTTAACTAATTACTTTTTTAAAGTAAGATGACCAACACTGTTTACAAGTGAACAATAAAAACATAAATTCAGGGCTTGCTGAAAATATCCATGAGTCCTCTATGCTGTATTGTCAGACTTAAACCAAGGAGGAGAGATATAGAGGGTTTTCTATTTAGAAAGTGCATCTTGTGTGTTTTAATGTAGTATATGCAGCTTTCTAATCATCTCCTCAGTCTGTAACTGCTAGTTGTAGTGTTAGCTATCAGGGTAGCTCTGATGTCAGGTTGTGCTCCCTCTATGTTCTTTTTTTGCAGATATGCCTCCAATCCTGCCCCAATGATACCCTGTCACATATATGGTGGAGATTGAGCTGAACAGGGGACTTCTTTTACACATGTTGTCCAAAACTCCTGGTAGAGGTAACAGGGTATGGGAGGACATAGAGTTGCATGAGGACCAAGTTTCCAGGCAGCACCAACTCTAGAGTATGAGGGACTGAGGACTTGGATCACCTGGTAAGAATCAAATGCAAGACCACAGTAGCACCCAAATAGTAGACCAGAAAGTAGCCAGCCAGCTGGACAATGAGATACCAAATCAGAAGGCAGGGACAGTGTCAGTATACAGGCTAAAGTCAGCAACAATCTTGAATCAGGGAAGGCTGGCAACTCGGATGCTCTTGAATAAAAGTACTTTATTTTACATGGGTACAGGTACAGAGTATACACTGAAGCGTTTCGGCTATGAAGCCTTCACCTTGATAAAGGCCTGATAGCCGAAATGAGTCAACGTATACTCTGTTCCTATGTAGCAAATAAAGTACTTTTATTGGAGAGCATCCGAGTTGCCAGCCTTTCCTGATTCAAGATTATCTGTGGGAGCTGAAAGCCCTGGCTAGAGCCCCAGACTCCAGTTAATGGACATCCATATCTTGTCTTTTTTAAAGTCGGCAACAGTTGGACAGTGAGGTCACAGAGGTCACCATTTGTGATCTGCTATGTCTAAGGGTATTACTGAGTACATGTGGGATTCATTTCATTATGAATTGAAATTCAGATGAAATTTGCATGATTCGGAGATTCAGATGTATCCGAATCTCTGTATAACAATAGTAACAAATTTCAGCTAATTCAAAATAAACTTTAACAAAAACAATAAATTCCTTTGTATTAATTTGGTTCATTCCGATGACATGATGCTATAGTTTGGGCCTTTTGTTAATGTTTGAAGCATTTGGAAAAACATAACGGCATAACGAATGATCCAAGGTAATTCAGATCGATTCATTTTTATTCTAGTAGTGTAGCGTGATAATTTTCTAATAAGGTTCTTTTTGTATCGGGGTCAAAACCATTTCTTTAACTTGTATGTGCATGGCTCAACAAATAAAATCAACTGGGAATAAGGAAATTAATAAAGCTTAAAGCGGAGCTCCACCCAAAAGGGGAAGCTCCGGTTGTTTGCCTACTTCCCCCCTCCGATGCCATATTTGGCACCTTTTGGAGGGAGCAGTTACCTGAATTTGACAGGTGCCTGCTCCCATCTCCGGCTTAGTTTGCCACCGTGGCAAACTGAGCCGAAAGTTCGGCCCTCTCCTCCTTCCCCTGCAGCTGACCCATTCACAAAGCGCAGTGCGCTTCCCGCATGCAGAATAGGAAACTGGCTGTGAGGCCGGAAGTCAAGATGTCAAGCACCTAATAGCCTATTGAAAAATTGGCTAGGGTGAGGAGACCAATGAATTCCTGGACAGGTAAAGTGCCTTAATATTAAAAGTCAGCACCTACAGTATTTGTTGTTGCTGACTTTTAAGTTTTTATGAAGGAGCCTGGAGCTCCTCTTTAAAGTGATTGTAAACCCTCATCTTGTAAAACAACCCATTAAGTTAAAATCTAAATGAAAGTTAAAACATTTGTGTGTATACATATAATTAAAGTTATAAATACCTTTTCCCCCTTATCACATGATCACATACCCTCAGTTCTTAGCTGCATAAGGAGAGGAGAAACAGCAGCCCACTGAGCTTCCCAGTGAAAGGCTGTGTGTGTGTGTGTGTGTGTGGGGGGGGGGGGGGGCAGGACAAGTCTGATCATTGGAGGAGAGCACACTGTGTTCCCAGCATAGCAAGAAAACTGACCACGGTGTGTTCTCCCACTTAGTATGGTCAGTTTTGAAGGAGGAGAAAGAGTTAACATGACTAAAACTTTAAAATAGCTTTATTTTAGGGTCTTATTTGTCACGATGACCACAGGATAGATAAGGTCTGGTAAGAACTGGTTTTGAAATGATGTCTTCAGACAAAGTCAGAACATCAGCATTAAATAATGTTTTTAGATAATATCCTGTCAGCTAAAATACTAGTTTAGACTATGTCTGAGAGGCTATATGTTTGTATAGGAATTATGTGTCATGTGATGAACTCTGTCCTCCCTCCCTCCTTTACTTTATGCAATATTCTTTGTCCACAATTTGTATAAAAGTATGGTTCTTACCATTAAAAGCAAGCATTCATTGAACGACTCTCTTGTCTTGTGCATTGGATGCTCCTGGGGTGCCAAAAGAATTCCACTGATTGTCCAGGTCTAAGCAGATTTAACCCTTTCAAGTTTCTAATAGGAAAGCAGAGGGACTGGCAGGAACACCAGGTATATCACACAAAGGAAGCAAAACAAAGAAAACAGGATACTTTATCATACAAGTACATGGTACAATAGGCACATATCAGGAATATGAAACATTGGGATTACGTATTCTTTATTACCATAACAAATCAATACGTGTTAATTAAGATTCATTCATTTTATTTGGATGAGACCAGCATGGTAGTCTTTGACTCTTGGATAATCAGCCAATTCTTTTTGCATTAACATTTTTCATTATGTTGAAAAATGCACTACATATGAAATAGAAACATACTGCAATAAATACAGTAAGATATATAGTTCCATAGTTCCATAGTAGGTGAGGTTGAAAAAAGACAAAAGTCCATCAAGTCCAACCTATGTGTGAGATTTTATGTCAGTATTACATTGTATATCCCTGTATGTTGTGGTCGTTCAGGTGCTTATCTAATAGTTTTTTGAAACTATTGATGCTCCCCGCTGAAACCACCGCCTGTGGAAGGGAATTCCACATCCTCGCCGCTCCTACAGTAAAGAACCCTCTATGTAGTTCAAGGTTAAATCTCATTTCTTCTATATAAAAGTGAAGCAAGATTAATTTCCTACTTATTATTATTAACAAATTAAAAAAAAAATTATGTAAACACTAAATTTAATGACATCGACAATTCTGTAACTGAGCAAATGTCAGTGTTTTTGATTTGATTACATTATTGAATAATTTTTATAGTTATTTATTATATTATAATTCATGATTTTGTGTTTCAAACTTTATCATACCCGGGATGTCTACTAGACTCTGGTTTGGACAGATTTAAGTGAGCTATTCATAAGAAAATAAAACGCCAAATTTCCATGCAAAATAATTGTACCGCTTTTGATACAAAATTCCAGACATAATAATACGGCCAGGGAGGTTAAGTGATACAAAGCCAACTACACCTATCGGGATTTCCAACCACGCAAAATGTAGTATATTTTAGAACGGCAGGCTAATGCTTAAAGTTAACCTCTGGGGAAATAAAAGTGCAGCTAACAGACGGCTTAAACTTTATTTAGTTTGCGTTTTTTGCCTCGGGTGTCACCTTTAGCATTCCCAAAGGATTTATTCAATTTTGTCAGAGCTGGTTATTCCATAAGCATACCACAGATACCTTCCTTTATGACAATGTCTCAGCTTACTGATAGGTTGCTAAGAAAAGGGTATGCCTTTGTAAAAAAAATAAAAAATAATATAAATATTATATATATATATATATATATATATATATATATTGTGTATATATATATATATATATATATATATATATATATATATATATATATATATATATATATATATATATATATATATACAATATATATAAATATATACATTATTTTTTTTACAAAGGCATACCCTTTTATATTTATATATATATATATATATATATATATATATATATATATATATGTATATATATATATATATATATATATATATATATATATATATATCCACACACACTGTACAAATATATGTGTAGCTATGATCTTCTGTCGTATCGCTGGGATAGCTTAGCTGCTATCTCCTGCACTGGGCACACTGACAGATGCCAGTAAGTGACAATTTGACATGCCCTTAATGGCTGACAAGTTTACACTTTAACCAGTTTGAGTCAGGTAATGGGCTGTGAGCTCAGGCTTGCCTGCAGGTTGCTGCTCTCAACTGTTATCATAAATTTCAATTGAACCACATAAAAGCATCCTGAAGGAAGAGAGATGTTGCAGTTAATTTCTGTGCTGATGTGTAAGGCATATGTTACCCTTATGAACCCTTGTTTGTTGCTGCTCTTCTGGCAAAGCAATGGCTTTGCAGGTTTTTTTTTTTTTTTTTACCTTATTATGTGTTTTTGAAGAAGACTCTTTGCAATTATCAGGAACTAAGCCTGGACTGAGATTTAATGATATTGTAACCTTTATCTGTGAATCTCTGCGCAAGTCATCTTTGTTATGCCTGTTGCCATACACTGAAAAAAAATGGTCTTTGGTTGATTTCTGTGTGCAATCATTACTGCCAAAATTAATAGACTTACCTTTTGCACCACTGTTGGGAAAAGCACTTTAATCACTTTACCTCCGGAAGATTTACCCTCCTTCATGACCAGGCCATGTTTTGCTTTTTGCCACTGCATTACTTTAACTGACAATTGCACAGTCATGCAACACTGTAGACAAATTATATATTTTTTCCCCCCACAAATAGAGCTTCTTTTTGGTGGAAACCAAACACAAAATGTCCTACAATTCTGATCATCTAAATCGATATTCCTCAATTCTTGTCTAGGATGGCTACTAACATGTCATTTTTTTTTTGTTTGTTTTATTCTTTCAGGTAGAAGCAAGGCTTTGCTACTTAGTAGCAGCTTAAAGTAAACCCGTGGTTTTCCAATGAAGGCAAAAGCAACATATTTGCCTTAAAGAAGAATTCCAGATATGGCACATTACATTGGTGCAGCTTAAAGAGGAAGTAAACCCCGGGCGATTTTTTCAATTTCTAAATACTATAGCTAATTACACATGTTAAAGCGGCTGTGATTGGCCAGAGCAGCGAAGACGTCACTCCGCGCATGCGCGCGGGACACTTCAACTGCGGCGAGCCGTAGTTCTGAATGGGGATTAACCAAGTAAATGCACCGTTGTCTACGGCACGCATGCGCCGTAGACAACGTTGTAAAACGCTCTGTGCAAATATCTCCTAAACCGCGCAGGTTTAGGAGATATTTCTTGTACCTACAGGTAAGCCTTAATCTAGGCTTACCTGTAGGTGCAAGTTGTAATTGAGGGTATACAACCCCTTTAAGACATTAAAATTGCCATAAAACGAGGTCGGGAAATACCTTATTTTTCGTCTTTATTAGATTTCCATTTCCGGGTATTGGCCCTGCCATTACTTCTACTGATTCGTGAATATTTTCTCGTCGTCACTTGCGGAAGTGGAAGTGACGACGAGAAACTGTGTTTCCCTTTGGAAATCTCACGCATGCGCCGTAGCTCTGAAACCAAGCCTCTATCTCGATGCTGCTCTGATTCACTCCCCTGTGTGACGTGATGATGATCAGAGCAGCATCGCAAGACTTCCCTCTGTGCCGTTCAGAGAGGAAGCTCGTCAATCCTAATGTCCCAAAATGCAGGGGAGATAGAAACGGCACACATAGTGTGCCGTTAATGAAAATACCTACTGCGCAATCGCGCCTGACGTCACTTCTTATTGCATTGCGATTTCAATGGAAACTAAAACAGTGAGTACACTTTCACAGGCAGCGATCAGCTGCCTGTGCTATGTAGATTACTAAGATATAAAGTTGTATTGGAGGGTTTACAACCACTTTAAATCATGTATATACCATGCCTGTGGGATCCCTCTAGAAGCTCTAAATCACTGTTGTACACACTGCTACTCCAGTGATCTCCACTTGTTTCCAGGTCCTGTGCCAAGTAGCTGCCCTGCTGCATTGCGAACACAGGAGGTTGGCTGCTGGGCAGGGACCCCATTCAAAAAATGCTTTGCATTTCTCAATGAATGTGAAGCATTCTCTAATTGGATGAAGTGGAGAGTGTGACATCACCGCCCTGACTCTCCACCTTGTCCAATCAGAGAATGCTTTGCATTTATTGAGAAAATACAATTCTCTGAATGGCGTCTGTGCTGATCTGCCGACCTCCTGTGTTCAGAATGCGGCAGGGCAGCTGCTTGGCATGGGATTCAGAAGTCAGTGGAGATCACTGGATTAGTGGTGAACGGTACAGCTTACAGTTTTCAGTAGACAGGGGTTAGGTCACCATATGGTGTGTTGGGTGGTCAGTGCCCCTATAAATGTTGGTGGTTAATGGTGTATGCCTTCTTTAAAGTTGATGATCAGTAGTGAGTGAGTAGTGGTCTGTGTTTTTCCCCACCATAACATTGGTGGTCAGTGTACCCCCCTTAAAGTGTTACTAAACCCAGAACCATTCTGTATATCTGGTCTCCCACAGTACATAGAACATTGAATTGCAATTATTTTAGTAAATATAAACTGCTAAATACCATTTCTCATCAGCAGTATATAGTAGCCTTGTGACTTATATCAGTTCCTAGTAAAGCTTGTAGGAGGAGTTTTCATTCTCCCCTGATCCTCTGTCTGGACAGTGCTGATTGGCCCTGTGCTGATCACATGCACCCTCCCAACAAAAAAAATAACTCTCTAGCAATACACACCAAAGCGAGCATGTGCAGCCCGCCCCCTGGCTCTGTAACTATCAGGTTATTTTTTGGGGACAGTGGTAGAAGAGTAGGATCAGAGAAGACAGGATCAAATCGCCTTTATATACAATGCAAAGGATTAACCGCTTAGGTTCCACAGTGAGAATAACAAGCATGCTTTACTGCATATACAGACTGATTTTACTGTTCTGGGTTTAGTAACACTTTAAGGTACCCAATATGCTCCCCCCCTCCTTGGCAGTGGTCAGGGTAGTCCTGCTTGCTGTTCGGTGTGCCCATCTTTATTTGGTGGTCAGTGGGAGCAGTGCACTTAAGCTAGGTTGACACATTTGCAGATCTGTGTGTGTGCATTTTTGTGGGCACAGCATGTTTTTTATTGGAATGGGCTGCTATACCTGTAGTCCCTGGCCCTTTTTTTATGAATATGTCCACACAGAACTGCATGGTTTTGCGCACCTGAAAATGAACCCCCAAGCTTCTGCTAAAGAGCAGTGCATTTTGCATGTGGGTTGAGAACACATGCATTTATGCATGTGTAGCGCTGGGCTCCTGACGAGCACGCGCTATGTGTTTTGTAAATTTAATGTTCCTGAAACCACAGTTGGGTTTTAGGGTTAATTGTACCAAATTATGGTTTCAGTACCAGTCTGGCTGGATTGCACGTGTAGCACTGGGCTCCTGACGAGCACGCGCTATGTGTTTTGTAAATTTAATGTTCCTGAAACCACAGTTGGGTTTTAGGGTTAATTGTACCAAATTATGGTTTCAGTACCAGTCTGGCTGGATTGCACTGGGTTCTGCTTGGCCATAGGTGTCGCTGTCACTTCTGGCAAGTATGAGAATGCAGTTTGGCTGGGCGCATTGGGTGCCAATCTCTCTGGGAACCAACCAGTGAGTGTGTCGTCTCGCTGTGTATTCTGGGAGAGGGTACTTTTGGTACTGGGGTCACGTGCTTCTGGGTTCCGGTCCAGAAGATCTTTCTGTCTGTTTGGTCCTGGTCCTCCTGACCAGCCCTCAGGGCCCTCATGGCCTGGGGTGTGGATCCATCCAATTCCGTGTCTCGGGGCTGGCTAGCCCGAGGCAAAGTAACTGGAAGGAGGATTCCAAGGTGGTCCGGTGCTGTCTCGTCTGTGGAGAGGCCCAGCAACTGAAAAAAAGCAACCAGGGGAGGACCCTTCGGAAGAGAGCCATGCAAAAGGCTCAGTAAGAGCCTGGAAGCCAAGTTGAAAGACACCAAGTGAATCTACACTCGTGCGGTATCGCCGGGCCGGCTGAAATATACTGGTACCGTATGAGGATTTTCTAAGTTTATTCAGTTACAAACAAGTCTGTGGCAGAGACTTTATTCATCAGTTATACAACCAAGTCTGTGGCAGAGACTTTGCTCTGTTTGAACACTCTATCGGTTGCTAGGCCTAGTGAGAGGATGTTTATCCGATAGCTGTGAATATCCAGTTGTGAGTGGCTATTCTCTGGATTTGTATGAAGAGAGACTTTCAGTTTTGAGCAGTTCCAAGAGTACCTGAACTTTCCACCTAAACCCTCTATCCCTATTGAGAGACTGTGTTTGTATACCCTTTTTTGCAAATAAAAATCCCAAAGCGGATCCAGTGTCAGCTTCTGCAGTTCTTTGGGCCATCTACCTCAGGAAACCCCTAGACGCATACGAGGTCAAGAAGGTAACGGTAAGCCCAAATTAAACCAGCAGCTCCTTCGGGGGTTAGTTAGGCTACACATGCATTCCCAACCAGCAAAGATGTGAGCCTAGCCTTACACAGGATCGCAGGAGATCGCTGGCAGAGGAAGAGGATCTTTGTTGGTGGAGGAAGGGATGGGCTCTTCAATGTAAACAGTATTATTCTTTACATTCGTAGTCATTGTGATTGGCCATCACAGCGATCAAAAGGTAAAAATCCACTCAGATCAGCTCTGTGCTCTTAGTCTGAGGTCTGAGCTGTCTGATGAAAGGCCTTCTTGCTGCCCAAGGGCTTTATCTGAAATAAATGTCTACCTCCCCTCCATTTTTTTAAATAAGATGGTGGGGAGGTTGGTTGTTACCTCCTATCTCTCCAATGGGAGGTCAAAATAAAAACCTGACAGGTTCTATGACTTCTCCACTCTGTGCATAACAAAAAAGAATAAGTTTTATCAAGGGATGTATATATATGGCTCCTCATATACTGTATGGGATATAGACCAGATCAACAAATACACGGTGGAGACTAGTCCACTCCTTTCCTAAATACTATTTTTAGGGCATTATTCAAACAAGTTTTATATCCATCTAAAGGTATTAAACAGTATACAGCCTTTTTAATTACTCATATAAAATATGAAATCATGATCTGTGAAACAACTATATGAAATCATGATCTGTGAAACAACTATAGGATAACACAGACAAGTTAGTAATTCATGCGGTACCCACACTTTACCTAGTTACCAAGTGTAACTAAAGGCAAACCATTTTATTTTCTTTGTGGATAAAGTAAGAGAATGTTATAACCCCTGTCACTTCCTTTCACTTCCTGTCCCATAACCAAACAGGAAGTGAGAGAAAATCCTTTCAAAGTGAGGAAATTCCGCTGTGTCACCAGGGTCACCAAAACTAGTGTCCCCATTGGAAGATTTACCCTCTATTAGTGTTCTGATGTCAACCCAAATTTTCAGATTTTCTTTTACTTACTACTCACAATGATAACAGTAAACAGGACAAATAACATAGCTCCCAACTGTCCCTGATTTAAAGGGACTGTTCCTGATTTGGAACAATGTCCCTCTTTCCTCCTTATTTGTCCCTCATTTTGGTCTGATCTCTATAGTTGTATATAAAATGCACTTTTTATCTTTCATAAAGTGTTAAACCTTACATCCGATTTCTAAATTGCTGCACCAGTAAATTTCAAAAGCCAGCATAAAGGAATAATAGTGGTAAAAAATAAAGGACTTGTGGGTTTAACTAATAATTTTTTGGGCATATTTGTCTTTTAAGGGGGCATGGCAGGGGTGTGTGTCCTATGCCTACATACTTTTCCTAATTGGTGTCCCTTGTTCCCATCTCAGAAAGTTGGAAGGTATGAAATAGAGAGGGTGAATTTTTCTAACAGGACCAAAGACAGCAATAAAAACTTTAATTTCAAAACAGTGGGGCTCTGAGGAAGAAGGTATCTCCCTTTGAAACGTGTCAGCCATCTGGAAGGTCCTCTGGCTTGCTGGGACTAGTCTCGGTGACCAGATTGCTTTGTGCATACTTTGGACTTTGATATGGTTCTACCATTCAGTTGTTTGTGAGTATATTTCCTTTTATTACGTTATTAAATTTACCACTTGGGTAATGCGCAAGGCAAGGCTCTTTTTTGTTTTGTAGTGTTTCTATTGGGTCCCACCCGAACCTTAGGGGCAGCAAAAGCCTGTGCTTGTATTGGAAATATCATGGACCTGTGATCCATCCTCCACCATTACACTACTGCAGGAGATTGTTGTTGTTAATAAAAACTTTCACTCTGCTCTTAGTGCTCTAAAGAAGCTAGTGTGCTTTTAACTGCTTCTATTACAAGTCAAGCACACAGTTTGCTACAAGCAAGGACTTCTTTTTCAGCTTTTCAGAAAGGAGTTCCTCAACCTGTACATAGTTTCTGTTTTTGGAGTATCTCACTGAATTCCCTCAACCCTATCCAAGTTCTCCAAAAATAAAAAAAGAACGAAAACAACACCCCTAGACTGGTTATTTAGGAAAAGTGTGGCTGAGATCCAGTGGTCTTCCAGCCCCGCAACTTACCCCATCTAGGTTGTGGGTGGGCGACAAGCGGCGGATTCTTTCGCGTCTCCTCCTCCTCTGCATCACGGCGGCTTCTGCTGTGCGTCTTCTCCCTCCTCCTCCTAGGCGTCCAATAGGCCTGTCCTTTCAGCCAATCGGGTGACGGGTCTCAGGACCCGAATATGGAGTGTCCTTCGCGCTACTAATCAAAATGTAAAAGTGTATATAACACTAGATGAATAAATAGGTGTCAACTTCCCACAATAAATAAATAAAATAAATATAGACAATTAAAAGTGTTTAAATTAATATAAATAAATCCGTCTATCTTATATTAAATACCTGCTGCAAAACCTAGTAGTGTACACAGCCCACCAAATCAGTGAATATCATAAAAGTGATTTTGCGCATAGGTAAAACAATAAAGTGATGTCTATCAAAATGACATAAATAGTACAAATAGAAACAGCAATGGTCAACGTGATGACCGTGAATGAGATATGTCTCATGTGAGAAAATAAATAAATATATGGTATAAATAAATATGATAATAAATGATTGGCCAGGAGGAGGATCAGGGTTGGCTCAGAGCGCAGTACCCTGCGCCCCAAGCCTAACCTTTTTTGAAGCCTATGAGGGCCTCTGGCTCTAATCCCGTGGTTAAAAAAAAAAACCCCCACATTGAAATCCGGTGCCCTTCATGTAGATTAGGGGGCTGGATGCATGGATGGGCAGGGGGGGGCGGTGACCGTGTGCCCCTAATGGACAGGCCACCACTTCTGAGAATATGTCCCTGGCTGCAGGGCAATCCACTGGGGAAGAACCTGGGCAAATCTTAATGTCTTCTATGAGAGTAAGCACTATATACTAATGCTAGCAACATAAGGGTAAGAATAGTCAATGGGGTGGATTTACTAAAGGCAAATAGACTGTGTACTTTGCAAGAGCAGTAGCACTGTGTGCTAACTGGAGTGCTAAGAAGGAAATAAAGGTGCTGCTGTGAAGGTGGGCTTCAAAGTGAGCCTGTTACTTGGCCCTGAATGACATAACAGGTTTGTTTTAAATATGGGGTCACACCAAAGCTTTTCATGCATGTGATCCAACCAGAGTTGATTATCTTTTACTATAAAACACTACATCTTTGTCAAGATCAAAGAATTTATCGCTTCATGCTGATAATGATGACGATGATAATAAGCAGTGATTTTTTTTTGTAATTTGACAAAATCTCTTATATGACCCTGTTCTAAGAGTAAGATCAGTAATGCCGCGTACACACGGTCGGAAATTCTCATCGTAAAAAGCTCTGATGGTTTTCCCGTCGGAATTCCGACGGAATTGCGCTCAAACTGTCTTGCCTACACACGGTCACACCAAATTCCGATGGTCAATAACACCACGGCATACAACACGTTCGACTGCACTATAAAAGGGAAGTTTAATGTTTCCGAGCATGCGTAGAATTGTTTCCGAGCATGCGTTGGAATTTTGCGTGTCGGAATTGCATACACACGATCGGAAAATGCGATAGAAAGGTTTTCCGTCTGAAAAATTAAGAACAGGTTCTCAATCCAAAGTCCGTTGGAAATTCCCACAGAAAAAGACCGATGGGCATACACACGGTCGGAAAATCAGATGAAAAGCTCCCATCTGACTGTTTCCATCGGAAATTCCGAGCGTGTGTACGCGGCATTAGAGTTTTTTTTTTTTTTTTTTAATTAAAAATCATAGTGTGAGCATCTCCTACTTGAGTCATTGGACCCTTTTCTATACAATACATTTTCATATATATCTACAGTATACAGTATATAGACTCCCATCTGTATACTTTTCAAATTTCTAGCTAGGTTTTACCTACAAGTGCTTTCTATATTTATGCATTCATTATGTGGAATTACCAACTGACTGAACCTTTACATTTGGAAATGGCAAATGGATTGTTTTAAATGTATAGCCTCTTCTCATTTTTAATATAAATGTTATAATTTGCTGAAATGACCATGATACTAGCTTACAGATGTGATTTTTTTTAATGAAACAAAATAACATTACCCTATATTACTGACACAATAATGACTTTAAATGGAGTGCGATGAAACATTAAGCCAAGAGGTGTCTTGTCCATTGTACGCCGTATTAGATCCTGTGCTCTGAGATGGGGCATTGTGCCATTAAGAATGCTAGTTGTATCATTAGTATAAGTGTGCCCTACCATCTCTATAATATAAAAGGTCTTCATATGACTAATTAATTGGCTCATTGGATTCACAGCAGTCGATGGGATACACAGCCCCAATTATAAAGCATAATTATTATGTAGCATGGCTCAGTGTGGTCACATGCATTAACGCAATCAAATAGAAAATATGATATGTATGTGAGCTTTTAGAGCTTTTCTACAAGGGTGTGTTAGAATGGCCAGTGCAGGGTGGGGTTGCCATGCTGAGATATTATGTGAAGATTAAGGGATATATGCATCACAGGGTCTAATTTAACTTGTATGAGATATAAATGCTTTTCAAATTACTGAATGGAGTTTTTCATGCTCATGTTGTGCATTTAAGGGACTATGGGTATAACCATGGGCTCTGATAAAACTGTTTAATTTTTACCAATGTGTAGTGTAGGGCGTTGTTTTTTTTTTTTTTTTTTCTTCTTCTAAAGCTTAGTTAGGATTACAGGATTTCATTATCAAGCAACCCCAGGTAGATGTGAAGAGAGAATTTAGCATTTTTTGTAGCATTACCATGATTAGATTTTATTTTTTAATGTCTAGCTGGGATGGGTAGTCATGAATCCTCTCCTGAGTTGTTAAACATTTTTCAAAAGCAGTCGTTTACGACCTATGGATTGAATTTGCTTTTGGATTCCCAGGAAATAAAAATAATTGATGCATTGCAATAAGAACTCTACTTCGAAACATGACATAGTTACATAGTTGGTAAGGCTGAAAAAAGACACCAGTCCATCCAATGTAACCTCTGGTGTGTGAGTGCGCTTGTGTTTATCTCAATAGTACATTGTATATCCCTGTATGTTGGATCATTAAGGTACCCATTTAATGCAGCGTACACACGGTCGGAATTTCCGACAGAAAGAGTCTGATGGGAGCTTTTCATCGTATTTTCCGAGCGTGTGTATACCCCATCGGACTTCATGCCCAATTCAGACGGACTTAGATAGAGGACATGTTCTATATTTTTCAGACGGAAAAAATCGCTCGTCTGTGTGCTGTTGCGCTGTACCAAAAAACATGCATGCTCTGAAGCAAGTACGAGACGTAAGCACTCGGTCTGGTAAAACTAGCATTCATAATGTCGATAGCACATTCCTCACGCTGCAAATTCTGTGATCTTTTAATGCAGCGCATTCTTTTGTGCTTTATAATGCTAGAATAATGAAGTTGTTTTGCTGCTGATATTCACACAGAGTTATGACAAACTTATTTCTGGCACTTCTGGCCAGCCTGACTCGGTGCCTGTGCCGCCTCTGCGCAGATATATATGTAAGTCTGTGGGTGAAATGTACATATGTGGGTTTTTTCTTCATATTGTACATTTATCCACCTTTTCCCAGACTATTTAAAATATGGTTGTTTTTTCTACCCATAGGTTACCATTACGGTTTTGCTCCTGACGAGTGACATAAAAGGTCACGAAACGCGTAGAGCTTTTTAAACTACCATTTTGTGTAAATAATTTTCAACAAAGTATGGAGCTATTTCTATTTATGGACCTTGACCTATTTCCCTCTGTTTTTATATTTCTTAACTTTAATGTGTCATACATCTACTGACAATTGGTGTTTACTAAATATCCAGTTTCTCATGTATTTACCATTAAGTCCTTGTTGGAATGTATATCTTGATGAAATTGAAAATATTAATATATAGCTATGTGCAATAATATGTAAATATATGACCATTTGAACTCATTAAATCCTGTTTTTTATCTAAATCTATGCTTCCGCTTCCGTGTGACTCATGTAAAGTCCCGCCCTTTGCTCTCTTCTCTTTAAATATTGAACCGGGATGGAGGGGGGGGGGGTTTGAATGGCCCCTATTAACTCATTTAAAGTCCAAAATAATTTCCTCTTTTTTAATCTCTTATTTCTTTATTATTTCTCATTATCTCATGAATAATCTTTTATTTTTTTAAAGCCAGATCTCCATAATAATATTTAGAATTCTTTTTTATAGTCATCATTTTTTTTTATTTCATCAATATCTCCTTTTTTTTGGATTATTGAACAATTATTTTCTAGTGATCTCCATATATCATTTTTTTTTTGTTGTTTGTTAAGTTACCACAATAACATTATCATCTTGTATTTTTTAACCTCAAGGAGGTTGGTGTCCCTTATTAATTTGACATTTGTCTTTTTGAAATGTACCTGCCTACTCACAAACAAACTGTCCTTTTTGTAGAAAAACACATAGGCAAGTATTTTCAGAAAATAAAATATCCAATAGCGCGAATCGTCTCCCACCAAACTTCTGCTAACACGAGATAAACACTAGATTAGCAGAAAAAGCCCAAAGGGTGGCGCAGTGTTTATTGAACTTCCTTTTTATAGTGCCGTCATACGTGTTGTACGTCACCACGTTTTTGACGGTTGGAATTTGGTGTGACCGTGTGTATGCAAGACAGCTTGATCGGAATTCCGTCGGAAAAACCTTCAGAGTTTATTTCTTTCCCGATGGGAAAACCGGTCATGTGTACAGGGTAATCATTTTTTTTAACTATCAACACTCCCTGCTGATACCACTTCTAGTGGTAGAAAATTCCATATTCTTACTGTTCTGACAGTAAAGAACCCTTTACGCAGTTTGCAGTTAAACTGCTTCTCTTCCAATTTTAGTGAATGACCGCGTGTCTTTTTAAATTCCCTTTCACTGAAAAGTTTTTTCCCTATGCTAGGGTCACCAGTATGGTATTTGTACTTTGTTATCATATTCCCTCTCAAACGTCTCTTCTCCAGAGAGAATACGTTCAATGCTAGTAGTCTTTCCCCATAGCTGAGATCCTCCAGCCCCTTTATTAGCTTTGTTGCTCTTCTCTGGACTCTCTCCAGTTCCAGCACATCCTTCCTGAGGACTAGTGTCCAGAACTGGACGGCATACTCAAGATGTGGCCGGACTAGAGTCTTGTAGAGTGGGAGAATTATCATTTTATCCCTGGAGCGAATCCCCTTTTTGCCAATATTCTGTTGGCCTTGCTTGCAGCAACTTGGTGAGCCTGTCATCTACTAGAACCCCAGGTCCTTATAGTTTTCCCCTCCAGGGCCAAAGTGTTTCTTCAAAGAGATTGTGGGGTTTCACTTACTAACTGATGAAACGCTCTTCAACAGGGGCTAATGGTTTATCCCTAATGCTGGGAAACAAACTATGGCTTCCCAATGTTTATTTCAAACTATATTATCCATTAAAGAAGTTGGGTCAAATGCACCAGTTAATTCTATGGCCTACACGCTTCAGTTCCTGGAAGCATCAAACATCCACTTATCTTTTAATGTGTCCGTCCCTAATCAACATGTTCTAGTTTTCATTTGTATACGCTATATTGTTTTTTCTTTATTTCCTATTTTTTAAAATTTTGCGCCCACATATGCTAATCTGACCATGGGCCTGTAGGAACTTAACTATATATGGCACAATAATCCCTTTGTGAAGAATATCATTTTTTATGGCAGATATATTGACAATATTGTCATTATATAGGATGGACCAGCCAGGTGGAGAATTTTGTCCAACATTGTAACGACAATGATATGGGACTCTCCTTTACCTCTGTGTGCAACCTGAAAATGTTTAGAGCCAAATTGCCCCTAGCAAACATAATGTTACAAACGTCTCCCACCTTTCTCAATATCAAGGGGATGTATCAGTGTTGCAAACCCCTGTGCCTCACGTGCAAACATGTTTGGCATGGACAGAAAAGCTTTACCCACAGAGGTAAAACCTACACCTTTCCAGTATTTTTTAATTGCTCTACTGAGTTTGTGGTGTACTGCCTCTCCTGCCCATGTGGATTGTTGTACGTGGGACGCACCATACGGGCCCTTAGTGCTGGATTCGGTGAACACTGTAGATTTGTGGAGGGTGGGATTGATAAGCACGCACTTCCCAGATCACCATGATCAATCAACGGATGGTCTGTTTGTTTGGATTCTGGAAGCCATACCCTGATCCCTCCCCATAGCCGAGCGGTTTAAGCGCTTATGTGAGAGGGAGGTGTTTTGGATTTATTCCCTGGATACTTTAACGCTGGGGGTATGAAGGAAAAAATTGAGGTTCATACCATCCTATAATCTGCCCTTACTGCTATAATGAGCCTTATAACATTTACTTCATTAGTACACTGGTCACTTTACCTTAATGTTTTCAAGTCGTCACTATATTACTAGCTTATACTTCATTACCATATTCAATAATTTTCTCCATGTATGTATGTTTTTCAAACATACATACTTTTATTCCCCTTGTATATGTGTATGTGTATATGCATACATGTATGTATATGCATATGAATAGATCTATACACATATCTATACAGTCATAATCTACTTCTTAATGAACTTTTTTAATAATCCCTCAATTTCTAATGAACTTTCCAATATTTTATCCCTTTTTTTATGTATGTGTATATGTATATATTTTATTTATTTAATCATTTTTTTTCCTTTATAACATAATATTTATTTTAATGTATGTATGTATTTATGTATGTATGTATGTATGTCTAATCTGCTACTGGAACATTTGCTACCCATTCTTATCAATTTCATAAATTCTTATCAACCTGACTGTTTTTATTAGTTATTAATTTTTATTTATTGATTTTTATACTCATCTTATCATCCATCCCCATTTTATTCAAATGTTGAATGTATTTCATAGAGTCAGAGTGTTGCCTTAGTGGATCATGTGACTGGGCGGGTTTGTCTCCCCAGCACACATATGCCACAGCAAAGATGCTACATGAATCATCTGCCCTTACTCGAGATGGCCGTGGCTAGAAATTCTAGTGGGGTGTTTTTCAAAGTGATTTCTCAATAAAATAAAGCATGGAGACACTAATGGATGGGAGAATGTTTTTTGAATAATAAAAATTAATCAAATAGCGTTTTCAGTTTGTGATGCTCAGATGCAGTGTAGTTTCAATTTAAACTGCAAGTTTTACATTCACACCTTTCAACCTCAAATTTTTTTTTTTGCGGTAATTTGCTAAAGGTGCTAAATTCCTTTTAAGAAAACAGGAAAGGAAAGGCTAACCTGCCTATATAAAACAAATAAAATTGCAGATATAAAAGGAATTTTTTTGTAGACATGCAGTTGCATCAAATGTATTTATCCAAGACAGTTGTTGCTGGGATTTATGGGAATAGTTTCAATTAAATAATTTATATTTAACCTTGAATATCTATTGCAGACAGCTAACATAAGAGCAAATTGTTTCCAATCATGCTGCAAGCCACATTGCTTCCAGTTTTGAGTACCCAAGGGTTAAAAGTTGATGAATGTGCAGAAATAGAGTGCGGCTGATAATGCCGTTTACCTTGGTGTCACTAGGTTTTCTATTCAATGTCGTTACTAAGGAAATACAGTAATAGGATCCTGTGTTGTGCAGACAGGTCACATCTGTTGTTCTATGCAGCGTGCTTATATTCTGTCTGCACCCACATAAAATAAAATGAATCAGATGGCCATTGCTGAACAATGGGGGATCAATGATTCACCAGCTGAAGACTTCCAATGTACAGAGAGGGGCCACAGAGCTGTGCAGCTGTATATAGCATTTCATGAAAATTTGATATAATCTATTTTTGTTTTGCATAGAGAAGAACTCTAATCCAAGGGAAAAGTAGCATATTGGTTTAGAAAGGGGAAGATGTTACAGCCCAACTCTGGGAAACTATACAATTATGCCTTACAGTGGGACTGTGCTGGCTCTGAAAGGGTTGACTGCTTGTTTTGTCTAGGGCAGGGGCCCCCAAACTTTCTAAACAAAGGGCCTTTGTTTTATTGACCTTCAGACTTTAGGAGAGCTGGACTGTGGCCAGCAGCAGTGTAAATGTTCCTACCATCAGTGGGCATAAACATATAAGTACGTTTGATATTAGGGGGGGGGGATAGCGCCCCATCGTTGGTATCATTGGGAGGAATAGCACCCCATCCTTGTTATCATTGGGAGGAATAGTGCCCCATCGTTGTTATCATCGGGAGGATCAGTGCCCAATCCTTGGTATCATTGGGAGGAATAGTGCCCATCGTTGGTATCATTGGGAGGGATAGTGCCCCATAGTTGTTATCATCGGGAGGATCAGTGCCCCATCCTTGGTATCATTGGGAGGAATAGTGCCCCATCCTTGGTATCATTGGGAGAAATAGTGTCCCATCGTTGTTATCATCTGAAGGATCAGTGCCCCATCCTTGGTATCATTGGGAGGAATAGTGCCTTATCATTGGTATCATTGGGAGGAATAGTGCCCCATCGTTGTTATCATTGGGAGGAATAGTACCCATTGTTGGTATCAGTGGGAGGAATAGCGCCTCATTGTTGATATCAGTGGGAGGAATAGCACCTCATCATTGGTATTATTGGGAGAAATAGCACATCGTTGGTATCAGTGGGAGGAATAGTGCGCCATTGTTGGTATCAGTGGGAGGTATCAGTGGGAGGAATAGTGCGCCATTGTTGTTATCAGTGGGAGGAATAGTGCCCCATCGTTGGCATCATTGGGAGAAATAGTGCCCCATCATTGTTATCATTGGGAGGAATAGTGTCCCATCCTTGGTATCATTGGAAGGGATAGTGCCCCATTGTTGGTATCATTGGGAGGAATAACACCCCATCATGGGTATCATTGGGAGGAATAGTGCCCCATCGTTGGTAGCATTGGGAGGAATAGTGACCCATCGTTAGTATCATTGGGAGGGATAGTGCCCCATCGTTGTTATCATTGGGAGGAATAGTGCCCCATCCTTGGTATCATTGGGAGGAATAGTGCCTCATCATTGGTAACATTGGGAGGAATAGTGCCCCACCGTTGGTATCATTGGGAGGAATATCGCCTCATCATTGGTATCATTGGAAGGAATAGCGCCTCATCTTTGGTATCATTGGGAGGAATAGTGCCTTATTGTTGGTATCAGTGGGAGGAAAAACGCCTCATCATTGGTAATATTGGGAGGAATAACGCCCCATTGTTGGTATCAGAGGGAGGAATAGTGCCCCAATTGTTGGTATCGTTGGGAGGAATAGTGCCCCATTATTTAAGCCAGTAAAAAGCCAGAAATGGGGCCCCATTTTAGTGTCAGTTGGCAGAATAGTGTCTCATATCAGTGAGAAAAATAGTGCCCCAAGGGCCGGATAAAGGCAAGCAAAGGGCCACAGTTTGGAGACTACTGGTCTAGGGGAGAGGAGAAACACCTTTGCCCACTTGATCCTCTGCTCCTCTAGCAGATGGCGCTTCCCCATGCTCCCAACTTCAGGAAAGTATAAAATTAGCACTTGCACTGGGGCTGTAACTTTCTGTTATAAAACATATCCAATAATATAAAATTTCTTCATAAATTTAGGCCAACATGTTTTCTGCTACATGTCTTTGGTAATAACCAAACTGTGGTTTTGGGGACACTATACTACTGGAGACACTGGAATTGTTCTGATCATGAGCAAGATACTGATCTCTACAGACACTATACTGGTAATCGAAAAAAAATGTTAAAACTGTGCATAGAGATCGTTAAGCTGCCAACACTCCACTAGACAATATAGTTCAAAGAAACATGTAAACAAATTAGTGTAGCACTCAAAATGGTGAATATAAAAGTAAATGAATAAACGTAAAAGGTGAATGTCAATTCAACAGTGAACATGAGTGAATGAACAACCCATATACAGTATATCACAAAAGTGAGTACATCCCTCACATTTTTGTAAATATTTTATTATATCTTTTCATGTGAAAACACTGAAGAAATTACACTTTACTACAATGTAAAGTAGTGAGTATAACAGTGTAAATTTGCTGTCCCCTCAAATTAACTCAACACACAGCCATTAATGTCTAAACCACTGGCAACAAAAGTGAGTACACCCCTAAGTGAAAATGTCCAAATTGGGCCCAATTAGCCATTTTCCCTCCCCGGTGTCATGAGACTTGTTAGTGTTACAAGGTCTCAGGTGTGAATGGGGAGCAGGTGTGTTAAATTTGGTGTTATGGCTCTCACTCTCTCATACTGTTCACTGGAAGTTCAACATGGCACCTCATGGCAAAAAACTCTCTGAGGATCTGAAAAAAAGAATTGTTGCTCTACATAAAGATGGCGTAGGCTATAAGAAGATTGCCAAGACCCTGAAACTGAGCTGCAGCACGGTGGCCAAGACCATACAGTGGTTTAACAGGACAGGTTCCACTCAGAACAGATCTCGCCATGGTCGACCAAAGAAGTTGAGTGCACGTACTCAACGTCATATCCAGAGGTTGTCTTTGGGAAATAGACGTATGAGTGATACCAGCATTTCTGCTGAGGTTGATGGGGTGGCGGGGTCAGGAGGAAGTCTCTTCTAAAGATGATGCACAATAAAGCCTGCAAACAGTTTGCTGAAGACAAGCAGACTAAGGACATTGATTACTGGAACCATGTCCTGTGGTCTGATGAGACCAAGATAGACTTATTTGGTTCAGATGGTGTCAAGCATGTGTGGCGACAACACAGGTGAGGAGTACAAAGACAAGTGTGTCTTGCCTACAGTAAAGCATGGTGGTGGGATTGTCATGGTCTGTGGCTGCATGAGTGCTGCCGGCATTGGGGAGCTACAGTTCATTGAGGGAACCATGAATACCAATATGTAATGTGACATACTGAAGCAGAGCACGATCCCCTCCCTTCGGAGACTGGGCCTCAGGGCAGTATTCCAACATGATAACGACTCCAAATACACCTCCAAGAAGACCACTGCCTTGCTAAAAACGTGGAGGGTAAAGGTGATGGACTGGCCAAGCATGTCTCCAGACCTAAACCCTATTGAGCATCTGTGGGGCATCCTCAAACGAAAGATGGAAGAACGCAAGGTCTCTAACATCCACCAGATGTTGGTGGTTAACTGACATTACTGGGATTTGTACACTGCACAGTCTACAATCATACACCTAATCTATTTATGACCAATTATGGGTGCTATGACTACTAGCGGACAATGTATCCCCTGAAGAAGCCCGACGGGCAAAACAAGTTGGGAATTGTCACTATAATACAGCTGTATAATTTAGGATAAAGAGGAATATGTCAAAAATGTACATGGTTTTAATGATAATGGTAAACAGGACAAATAGAGAGGATGAATCTCCTTAATGGGGGCACAGACAGCAATACAAATTGTTTTATCCCTCTCCACTCTATCCAAAACTAGAAAAAAAAGTTACGCCTTTAGTTATACTTTACATTTTTGCCTGCAGAAATGTGTCCCTATTTTTTTTAAGGTTTTTGTTAACAATTTTTGCTGACAAATTCAGATCTGTGCCCTCTGAAATTTAGCATGGTGGAAAGACCAGCGGTTCTAAAATAAAAGAAAAAAAATATTTAATTTTATTGAACTATAAAAATACAGTAGGTAAAATAGGTATTGAACACGTCACCATTTTTCTAGGTAAATATATTTCTAAAGGTGCTATTGACATTAAATTTTCACCACATGTTCCAGTGAGCACTGTTGGGGCCAAAAAACGTGGAAGTGGAAAGAACATAATTTCACCATAAACCAGCCATGACCAGGTACACCTCGCAAGATTTATGACAGAGGAGTGAAAAGAATTATCAGAGGACCCAAGAGCCAAGGGCCACTTGTGAAGAGCTTCAGAAAGACCTGGAACTAGCAGGTACAATTGTTTCACAGAAAATTGTTTCAAACGCCATGGCCTGTATGCACACTCAGCACCAAGACTCCATTGCTGAAGAAAAAGCATGCTGAAGCTCATTTTAAAGTTTGCTGCACAACATTTAGACACGCTTGTGAAATACTGGGAGACTATAGTCTGGTCAGATGAGACCAAAATTGAACTCCATGTTACACACCATGTTTGGAGGTCAAATGTAGACATGTGCACAATAGAAAAATTTGTTTATTTTTGTTTCGTTTCTTTATTTTCCGTTGATTCGTAACGATTCGTAAATTTGTAAGTCGCCGGTGTTCGTATTCGTAACGATTCGTAAATTCGTAAGTCGTCGGTGTTCGTATTCTTAACGATTCGTATTTTCGTAAGAGTTATTTTTTCGTTGATTCGTTTTTCCGTTAGTTTAATTTTCGTTTATTCGAAATTCGTACGCATTCATATTTTCGTAGATTTACACACCCATACCAACAATTTATACTTTCGTTAGATTGATTTATTCGTACTTTCGTAACATTGTTTTCGTAGATTCGTAATCGGAGCATAATTCATAATTTTATGTAATGTGTATGCTATTATTACATTTTAAGAGAAACGGAAAATTACGAATCGAAAAAAAAAAAAAAAGTTACGAATGTACGAATTTTTTTGTTGAATCCATTCGAAGCACGTTAAGCAGCGCCATTGTAAGAGACACAGAAAATTAGGAATCGAAAAAAAAAAAAGTTACGAATGTACAAATTTTTTCGTTCAATCCATTCGAAGCACGTTAAGCAGCGCCATTGTAAGGGACACGGAAAATTACCAATTCAACAAAAAAAAAAAGTTACGAATGTACACATTTTTTCGTTCATTTTGATTTTCGTTGTTCCTGTTTTCGTTTTTCGTATTTTATTTTTTCGTAGTTTCGTTGTTTCTAATTTGGTCAATTCGGATTTTCGTTGTTTTTCGGATTCGTTCGATTCGAACATTCGTTATTCGTTAAAATTTTTAGCGAATCGTTCGTTCATTTGTACGATAACGAATGAACGAATATAACGAATTTTAACGAAAAACGAAAAAAAACGAAACGAATTGCACATGTCTAGTCAAATGGCACTGCACATCACCCCAAAAACACACCCATACCAACAGTGAAGTTTGGAGGTGGGAACATCATAGTGTGGGGCTGTTTTTCAGGATACGGTACCGACAAACTTCATGTCATTGAAGAAATAAAAAATGTACCAAGACCTTCTTGATAAAAATCTGCTGCCATCTACCAGGATGAGGAAGATGAAACGAGGGTGGACATTTCAGCAAGAAAATTATCCCAAACACAAAGCCAAAAAAACTCTCAATTGGTTTCAAAGAAAGAATATAAAGCTGCTAGAATGGCCCAGCCAATCATCTGACTTGAATCCAATAGAAAATCTATGGAAAGAACTAAAGATCAGAGTTCATAGAAGAGGCCCATGGAACCTTCAAGTTTTGAAGTCTTTGTTTGGAAGAATGGGCCAAAATCACACCTGAGCAATGCATGCGACTAGTTTCTCCATACAGGAAGCGTCTTAAAGCTGTAATTTACCAACAAAGGATTTTGTACGAAGTATTACATTTATTTCAGTTAACGTGACCAATACTTTTTCACGGTGTCCATTTTATTACACATAACTTAATTTCTGAACGTATTTGTTCTGGTTTCTTTGTATGGATGGATTGCATGGGTTGTTCCCGATTATGTGAGGACAATTTCATCTCAATAGCACCTTTAGAAATATATTTACCTAGAAAAATGTTAGAAAAATGGTGACGTGTTCCATACTATAATATAGTAGTATTATATTATACCCTGTTTCCCCGAAAATAAGACCTAGCATGATTGTCGGCGATGGCTGCAATATAAGCCCTGTCCCCCAAATAAGCCCTAGTTAAAGTCCTTGTAGGTCTTATTTTCAGAGTAGGGCTTATTTTTGGGGGAAACAGGGTAGGGCTTATTTGGGGGGTAGGGCTTATATTGCAGCCATCACCGACAATCACGCTAGGTCTTATTTTTAGGTGAAACAGGGTAGTATGGAATACTATAATAATACTATTAATAATTTGTTAAATTAATCTACAAATAATAATAATACTAATAATATTTAGCAAAACTCACATTTTGAGACTAAATTAGTGTTATAAGCCTAGTCGGACAAAGAACTTGGGACTAAAGAGGTTAAAAATATAACAAGTGAAATATTTCTTTGTTTTTTATGAAGACCTAACACATGAAGTTGGACATTACAAGGCATCTGCCCATGATAGCCCAGGTGTGACACCAGGTGGTGGAAGTCTTTTTTTTGTGTTTGATTGAAAATGGAAGTGATGATCAATCTGTAAACACTTTGGAAAGATAATACATCTGAAAGACAGAGAAGGAGAAATATGTGAAGGCAGGATCTTAAGAACAGTCAATAACCTTCACATGGAAGTGGTAGGAAGGGAAAGGGAAGGAATATCCCTCAAAGGGCAGCCAGCTGAGCATCAAAGGTAAAATGTAGCCAAACAGTATTGGAAGTATTAGCAGGATTAGTCCTGAAAATCTGATCCACTTCAGTAGAGAAGATCTTAAAATGATATCTGAATTAGTGCGCAAGCATCCAAGAAAGATAGTGGAGGAGAAATCATGTTCATATGAATTATTATATATATATTGTTTCCCAATTAAATCAAATAAAGCATTAACGGAACATTGTCCATTTAATGGGTACTTTGATGCTAATATCCTCTGCTGGAAGTGATCATCCTACAACTCTCTGTGCTGCTTTAGCAGATAATGGCATTTCCAGCATAAGACAGTAGCCTCAACTGAGCAACGTATGAAGGGTCACAACCTTAACTTAATTATTAACTTACTCGCTTACCAGCTCATTATGAATTTCTTACCTGAGATCGAAGCCCCCGCAGCGGTCCTCGGCCACCTCCTCCATAGGCGCCGGCGCTGTTACTGGCCAGAGCCACGATGACATCACTCCAGCGCATGCGCACAGGAGCCATCATTGATGGCATGTTGGGTTTCACTTGCGGCGCGCTCAGTGCGCCTGCGCCGTTGTCTGCGGTGCGCATGTGCCGTAGACATCGGTGCCCGGTTTTTGGAAAATCTCTCCTTAACCGTGCAGGTTAAGGAGATATTTCTTGCACCTACAGGTAAGCCTTAACCCCCCTGGCGGTATTCCCGAGTCTGGCTCGGGGCGGGATTTCAGTACCAAAAGCGGTAACCCCCGAGCCAGACTCGGGCTTGCATTGCAGGATACAGGGGGAAGTTACTTACCTTGTCCCCTGGATCCTGCGATGTCTCCCCGCTGTGTGAGCGAGCTGTCTGCTCGCTTGATTCACACAGTGCCGAGTGCCGCTGATCTCCGCTCCCTGCGACGTTACGACACACGGGAGCGGAGATCGGCGCCAAATTCTAAAAATGTTAAAAAACACAAAACACATACAGTACTGTAATCTTACAGATTACAGTACTGTATACAAAAAATACACATCCCCTTTGTCCCTAGTGGTCTGCCCAGTGCCCTGCATGTCATTTTATATAATAAATAGATTTTTTTTCTGCCTGGAAACTGGAGATTGTCCATAGCAACCAAAAAGTGTCTCTTTATGTCAAAAGTGGTTTTAGACAGGCTAGAAAACAGTGATAATAAATTAGAATCACAATTCATCATCAAACACTAAATTTAATGACAGCGACTATTCTGCAACTGATCAAATTTTAGTGTTTTTGATTTGATTACATTATTGAATAATTTTTATATATATTTTTATTTTATTATAATTTATGATTTTGTGTTTCAAAGTTTATCATACATACCCGGGATGTCTACTAGACTCTGGTTCGGACAGATTTAAGTGAGTTATTCATAAGAATTGCAGCCTACAATATAAAAACGCCAAATTTCCATGCAAAATAATTGTACCGCTTTCAGCACAAAATTCCAGACATAATCATACCGCCAGGGAGGTTAATCTAGGATTACCTGTAGGACAAAGTGGTCTGTAAGGGCTCTTTCACACGGAAGTGTCTGTGTACGGAGCCCGCTCTGCACAGCGGGGGGTCGCTCCATCGATCCCACGCTGTGCAGGAAGATGACAGGTCTGTCTCTCCACTCTGTGCAGGGACGGACCTGTCAGAGCGCCGCTCTCCCCTATGGGAGATCGGATGACAACGTAGAGTCCGTCGTCACCCGATCCGATTCGCAGACGGATGGAAAAATAGCTTTTTCCTCCGTCACACTTTTTCGGATCGGAGCGGGTCGGATGTCAGCGGACATGTCACCGCTGACATCTGTCCCTCATTGGGGGTCAATGGAGGGTCCGTTCAGGTCCGCCAAAAAAAACTGACAGGCGGACCTGAACCGACCGCCTGTGTGAAAGGGACCTGAGGGTTTACAATCACTTTAACCACCTCAGTACAGTGCATTTTCACCCCCTTCCTGTCCAAGCCATTTTTCAGCTTTCAGCGCTGTCACAATTTGAATGACAATTGCGCGGTCATACAGCACTGTACCCAGATCAAATTGTTATCATTTTGTCCCCACAAATAGAGCTTTCTTTTGGTGGTATTTGATCACCTCTGCGTTTTTTATTTTTTGCGCTATAAACAAAAGAAGAGCAACAAGTTTAAAAAAAAAAAAAACTTTTTGCTATACTAAATATCCCCAAAAAAATATATAATTTTTTTTTTCCCTCAGTTTAGGCCGATATGTATTCTTCTACATATTTTTTGTAAAAAAAATCACAATAAGCGTATATTGATTGGTTTGCACAAAAGTTATAGCGCCTACAAAATAGAGGATAGATTTATAGCATTTTTAGTATTATTTTTTTTTAACTAGTAATGGCGGCGATCTGCAATTTTTATCATGACTGCAACATTGCGGCGGACATATCGGACACTTTTGACACATTTTTGGGACCATTCACATTTATACAGCGATCCGTGCTATAAAAATGCATTGATTACTGTATAAATGTGACTGACAGGGAAGGGGTTAACCACTAGGGGGTTATCAAGGGGTTAATATGTTCCCTGTGAGTGATTCTAACTGTAGGGGGAGGGGATTGACAAGGGGAGGAGACCGATCGGTGTTTCTCTGTACTGGGAACACACCATCAGTCTCCTCTTCTCTGACAGGACGGTGGAACTCAAATAACCACTCGTTTACAACCAAGATATGCAGAATACCATCTCCGAATGCACAACACATCGAACCTTGAAGAAGATGGGCTACAGCAGCAAAATAACACACAGGGTGCCTCTCCTGTCAGATAAGAACAGGAAACTGAGTCTACAATTCTCACACACAGGCTCGCCATAATTGGACAGTAGAAGATTGGAAAAACGTTGCCTGGTCTGATGAGTCTTGATTTCAGTTGCGACATTCAGATGGTCGGGTCAGAATTTGACGTTAACAAAATGCCTACCTTGTATGAACGGTTCAGGCTGGTGCTGGTGATGTAATGGTGGGCCCCTTAGTACCAATTGAGCATCGTTTAAACGCCACGGCCTACCTGAGTATTGTTACTGACTATGTCCATCCCTTTATGACTACAGTGTACCCATCTTCTGATGGCTCCTTCCAGCAGGATAATCCACCATGTCACAAAGTCACATATTATTTCAGGTACTTATATAGCACCATCAATTTACATATACATTGTACATTCACATCAGTCCCTACCCTCAAGGAGCTTACAATCTAAGGTCCCTAATTCACATTTATATACTAGGGCCAACTTACACAGAAGCCAGTAAACCTACCAGCATGTCTTTGGAGTGTGGGAGGAAACCAGAGTACCCGGATGAAACCCACGCAGACACATGGAGAACATGCAAACTCCAGGCAGGTCGTGTCATGGTTGGGATTCAAACCAGCGACCCTTTTTACTGCTAGGTGAGAGTGCTACCCACTACACCACTGTGCCACTCAAATAATCTCAAGCTGGTTTCTTGAACATGACAATGAGATCACTGTACTCCAATGGCCTCCACACTCACCAGATCTCAATCCAATAGAACACCTTTGGAATGCTGTGGAATGGGCGATTCGCATAATGGACGTGCAGCCGACAAATCTGCCGCAACTGTGTGATGCTATTATGTCAATATGGACCAAAATCTCTGAGGAATGTTTCCAACACCTTGTTGAATCTATACCACAAAGAATTAAGTCAGTTCTGAAGGCAAAAGGGAGTCCAACCCAGTACTAGCACACCTACACCTACACCTAATAAAGTGGCCGGTGAGTGTATTTTTTTTTTAACTTTATGTCTTTATTTTAGTTTTTACAATTTACAAATTATTCACAATCTCATACAACTCTTTTACAAGGGTCATGTTAAACATAGATCATTTAACGACTCGATTAAGATCTACCTCAGTCACATCACCTTACATTCCCCCTCTACCCCACGCATCCATCCTCTTACTCTCTATTGGTATCTGTTCATCCACTAAGTGCGTTTTGTTTAAGTTAATTTTAATTGGCTCTATCTAAAACGGTTGACAGGTTCCTCTCTCCATCCATGGTTTCCATACCAAATAAAATTTGGCAAGGTTCCCTTGTTTTATGTATATAGTTCTCTCTTTCATGATCACTCTGTCCATGTTTTGCTCCCACTCAGTAACTGTTGGGGGGCTAGTGGACTGCCACCTCCGAGCGATTAGTATCCTAGCCTGAAAAAGACAGCGCAAGACCGCTATCTGGCCTTCCCTGGGCCTACCCGCTCCCCCTCCTCCCCCGAGAACACATAGAGTAGGATCCAGTTCCAGATGAGTATTGAATACCTGGGAGACCCTGTCCACCACCTCTTTCCAGTATTCATATAATTTTGGACATTTCCAGAACATATGGACAAGGTCACCCCCCAGTCTCCCGCATCTAGGACATTTCTCATCCTGCCTACACCCAAACCTAAACAGTTTATTTGGGGTATAATAAGCCCGGTATATTAGGAAAAGATGTGACATCTTCTGGGGGGGGGGGGGGGGGGGGGGGGGGGGGGGGGGGGGGGGGGGGGGGGGGGGGGGGGGGGGGGGGGGGGGGGGGGGGGGGGGGGGGGGGGGGGGGGGGGGAGAGTGAAACCAGTGGAGCGAGTTCGAGTATCCTTTCCCATTGAGGAGCTGAGATGGTTCCCACATCTCTCTCCCACTTTGCTTTATATGGGCTTATTTGTGTGGCTCCCATAGTCCCTTTATACAAATGTAGGTATAAATCAGATATCAACCCCTTACGGGTCCTCACCCCTGACAAATTCTGTAAAACCTGCATGTTAGTCCACTCAGGTAGTTCACCTTTGAACTGTTCGGCCAGGGCATGCCTCACCTGCAAGTATCTAAAAAAAGACTTCCTAGGAAGGAAGAAAAGGTCTCTAAGGTCCTGGAAGCTTCTGATCCTGCCCTCGTGATAGATCAGAGCAATATATTTGCTCTCTCCCATTCTCTGACAGTCCCCAACTTTTGTACTTCGCGTAAGTTAGTATTCCCCCATAACGGGGAGAAAGCCGTAAAACCTCTATATCCCAACATTTTTTTTGCAGTGCCCCATACCCTAGCCATTAAGTCCTGGGTAGGAAGCCCCTTATGGAAGGTCCCTGCCTCTAATATCTCAATCAAAGAATTGTGTGAGGATTTATAGAGGAGGATCTTCCACTCTTGGCCCTCTTTCTCGACTTCGCATCCCCCCAAATGCTGCAGCTGAGCTGCCAAAAAATATCTAAAAGGATGCGGCAAGGCTACCCCTCCTGACCCAGTTGGGAGTTGTAATGTACTAAGACTTATCCGAGAGATTTCCCCTTTCCATACTAGTTCTCTGAATATGGTCTCTACCTTGATAAACCACTTTTTATAGATCCATATTGGCGAATTATGAAGTATGTATAACAGTTGTGGCATAAGCACCATTTTTATTAAATTACACCGGCCTGCTGCTGATAGGGAGAGTTTTTTCCAAATTTGGATTTTTCCTTTAAATTTATTCAAAAGTGGGACTAAGTTTTCTATAATGAAATGTTTAGGGTCTCTCGAAATGGTAATACCTAAATATTTAATTTTCTGTACTATTTGGAGTTGCTCTGCTTCGTGTGGTAGGGGGAGGACTAAAGGGTCTATAGGTAGTAAGTTCGATTTTTCCCAGTTTATTCTCAGTCCTGACAAGCGGCCAAAGTTTTTGATTATACCCATGGTCTCCCGTAGTGACTCCTGTGTGTCATTAAGCAGTAGAAGGAGATCATCTGCATACAGTATTACTTTTTCCTCTAAGTCCCCTCGCTTGAACCCTTTTATTTCTGGAGATGATCTTAAAGAAAGGGCCAGGGGTTCGATTGCGAGGGCGAAGAGGAGGGGTGACAGAGGGCAATCGAAACCTGGTAGAGTGTTCGTTGTTTACTTTCACCCTTGCCCCCGGGGAGCCGTATAGGAGTTTTACCCACTTAACAAAGTTCGGGCCCACCCGGAATTCTGATAAAGTTCTCCAAAGGTATTTCCATTCTAGGGAATCAAAAGCCTTGGCCACATCCAAGGAAAGGACGGCCCTATTGCCCCCATCTTCAACAGGTAGTTGAAGGTTCAAAAAAAGGTGTCTGATGTTTAAACTGGTCGACCTACCCGGAATAAAGCCTGATTGGTCTTGGTGCACCAGTTTATGGATAATTTTATTTAACCTAGCTGCCAGGACCTTTGCTAACACATTCATGTCTGAGTTCAGGAGCGCGATAGGTCTATATGAAGCGGGTGAAAGTGGATTCTTATTCTCCTTAGGGATCACTATTATGGTTGATTCCATCATTGACTTAGGGAGTTCTCCCTCCAGGGCCGAGGCATTAAATACCTCCAACAGTTCGGGTAGAAGCACCTCCCCATAGCGACGATATATTTCGATGGGAAGGCCATCCGGTCCAGGGGACTTCTGTCCAGCCATTTCCCGGACAGTCCGCTGTATCTCCTCCAGGGTAACAGGTCCATCCAACACTGCCCTGTCCTCCTCAGAGAGACAGGGAACCGTCAGCTCCCCAAAGAACATGTCCATTTCCTCCTTCATATCCGTCTGTTCGGAGTGGTATAACCGCTCGTAGTATTCCCGGAAAGTATCCACGATCTCGGGAGTATATGTAGAAGTCCTACCCGCTCCTGTATTAATAAATGGAACCGTCAATGAAGGAGAGTTAGTTCTAATTAGATGGGCAAGCATCCTGCTTATTCCTTCCCCCTCCCCAAAGGCAACTTGTTTCTGAAAGATGTATTTTTGTTCAGCTTTACCCAACAGGACTACCCGATAGGCCCCTTGTGCCTCTGTCCATGTTCTAAAATTTACAGGTGTTGGATTGCTTATATAAGCAGCTTCTGCAGATATTAAGTTATTCTCTGCGGTTACCTCCCCTTCTCTTGACAGTTTTTTTATCTTTGAAATCTGCTGGACCAGTAAACCCCGTAAGATAGCTTTAATTGTGTCCCAAACTACCCCCTGGGGAGCCGATCCTCTATTCCACTCGATACATTCCTTCAGAGCGTCCAGGACCTCTTGGGGCTGTCCCATTAACCCCAGCCAGGAGGGATTAATTCTCCACTCGCGATAAGTAGTTCTCATTCCCACCTCCATTGAGGCTGTCACAGGGGAATGATCAGAAAGGCCTCTAGGCCTGTACCTAATATTGTCTATCATAGCCATCAGCTCATCGTTACCAAGCAACATGTCGATTCTTGACAGTGTGGAGTATGTGCTGGAGAAGCAGGAATAACCCCTTATTCCAGGGTTCCTCAGAAGCCAAATGTCTTTCAGACCTAAATCCTCCAAGAGGCAATGGAGACGGCTATCCACTTGTCCCCTCCGTTTAGTCCCTTGGGGAAACCTATCAATTGTCGGGTCCAGGACCATATTAAAGTCGCCTATAACCAATACCGGAAGGCCTGGCCTCTCCAGCACAAACTCCAGAAAGTCAAGAAGGACCTCGATGTTAAAAGGGGGGGGAACGGGAAGGGGATTGAACAGGATGGACGTGTAGCGAAGGAGCTCCTCCTAGGTCTGGGAAACCACCTGCAGCTGACCACAATGAGCTACAGATGATCCCCACCTACCCTCCCTAAGCCGACGATATACTGCTCTGACCACAGCTGAAGGACACATCTTTTCAAACTCTCTGCAGCTTAGCTTGCTGGCTGGCGGTAAGCGCAAACAGCGGTGAAAAGGCTCCAAGAAAAGCGCTGGGATATAATCCCAAGAGAGACAGAAAAAGTTCCCAGCGATCTCTTATCTGCAGTGATGGGAACGAGGCGTCCCCAGAGTGCTGACTAAAGACCCCCCTTCGGCCGAAGCCGGGATATACCGAACGAGATACACGCCATACAAACCGTGTGGATTCGACGGCCCGTCGCACGCGGAGATACCAAACTGCCTGGGAAGGTAACACAACAGATCAATGTTGCAGCAACCACCGCTGTGAAGACTACATGAAGCGGAGGTCTCCACAGGGAATCCCTAGAGTGACTGTGCAGGACTAACAGAACCAGCAGATAAGTACCCTATCTCATATACCCTACAGACTAAAGGTAAAGCGGAGGGGACCGACAAAAAAACCCCGTTTTTTTCCTTTTTCTTTTTCCCTTTGGATATGTGTTATGACATAAAAACTGAAAAGGAATAACTGTATAATAAAGGGTATTAAGGGCATAAACGGCACGTCACTCTAGTGGGACCTACACTGTAGTGGGACCTACAGAAACCAGCAGAAAAACACCCAAATATAACCCTCCTGTAGAGAGAAAGACCTCACCGTAAAAGGGTTAAATAATCACATAACTGTACAGAATACCCATTAAAGATATTCCTGGTATATCTGACAAACTTTGCTGACAGTTAGCAAAGAATACAGAACACAATAAAGAGTTTTGAAAAGAAAGGAAAAAAAAGGAAAAAAAAAAACAAGAAAAAAAGGGGAAGTTTAACCTAATGAAAAATGGACGGCTAAAAAAGGATTTAAATTGGGGGTGAAGATAGTGCAACCCGGGAGATACCTCCCCACCAGACAGATTAAAAAAGTTATAAGAAAGACCCCTACAACTACCCAAGAGAACAACATTCCATATATATATGGAATATATGATCAGTGGAATATACACTTCTCTTGAGAGGAAAAGGTTTTTTTTTTTTTTTTTTTTTTTTTTTTTTTTTTGGTTTTTTTTTTTTTGGTTGTTTGCTTTCCATCTACTACTTTGAAACAGATAAAAACTCTATAAGGATGCCACCAAAAAGTACACACACTCAGAAAACAAAGAGAGGATCCACAGGTGGAACAACAAAAAATCAGATTAAGCCACATTCTGCACAGAACTCAGATATAAAGGGGTTTTTCAAACTGCCATTAATATCGCCACAACAAGACGCAGAGACTTCCACTGAATTGCATTTTGCCTCACCCAGTATGAGCCCAGAGCTCCCACTCAACAATAGCCCCATAGGGAGTACACAATATCCCATAATGGACACAACGAGATCAACAAACAATCCCAACTGGGACATACAGACACACTTAAAATCACTACCAACTAAAGAGGATATGGATAATTATGTCTATAGATTAGAGACTACATATAAAGAACAAATAAATTCATTGAAGGTATCCTTAATAGACACCCAAGAGCATATGAATATCATAGATGCCAAAATCCTGACGATCGACCAGAAAACACTTACCCTGGAAGAAAAAATAATAGAACACGATCGATTAATAAAACAAATAAGAGACTCAACAGATGAACTCGAGAATAAGAATAGACGTAATAATATAAAAATAAGAGGACTTCCAGAATCAGTAGACACCGAGAATCTGAAACAAATATTACAACATATATTTAATATTTTATTACAACAACCTGAGACAACAGCAATAGAGATCGATCGAGCACACAGAATTCAAGGACCCAGAGATCCCAATCAAACGAGACCTAGAGACATAATATGTAGAATACATTTTTTCCAAACCAAAGAAAATATAATGATAGCAGCAAGAACACAAAGGGAATTCAAGTATGAGGGAGCTCAACTTATATTCTTACAAGATCTATCTAAACATACATTAAATAAGAGAAGAGCGGTGAAACCACTACTGGAGCTATTGAGAGAGAAGGGATTCCTTTATAAATGGGGATCCCCCTTTCAAGTAATAGTGTACCAAGAAGGCCAGAAGACGGTGTTTCGGAGTATTGAAGATCTACAAGAATTCCTCAACCATTTGGGACTCCCTCTGATAGAACTGCCCTTGTGGGCCCAGATATATTAAATCTCTTCAGAATGAAATGAGGGGGAAAGAGAAGGGAAAGAGATACATAATTTCCCCCCTTCTCCCCTTTTTTTTTTTTTTCCCCCCTCTCCTTCTTTTTCCGGAGAAGGGGGAGATGGGAGGGTGAGGGGAGGGAGAAAAGAGGGAGGTTTAGGAATAGGGTACAAACAGTAACCATCACAATATACACTGCGGATATGTAATAGATAAAGAGGAAATAATGTTAATATTAGAAGTGATCAGGGAAAAGACCAGAATCATTTGAGTATGAATAGGGGCACATCTTTTTTTTCGGAACACATCACATAACTTTACCACATCTACACAAGGACTCACATTTTTGGGGGCGGACATAGGACCGGGGAGGGAAGGGTAGAAGGGAAAGGGATACACCGATCACATGCCTGTACACTAATATTATATATACACGACACGGACACACCAGACACAATTTATAATCTATTATTTACACACACATCTCTAGAGGAGGGGGAAATGGAACGAGGGAGGAGAACAAGGGGGATTGGGGAGATTCCAAAAGAATTGGCCTCCCCTCCCCCCCTAGGCGCTCCCCCCTCTTTAATTTTTATTTTTTTAATTTTTTAAAAAAAAAAAATTTTTATTATTATAAAAATTTTTTTTTTTTTCCTTTTTTCAAAAATTTTTTTTTTTTTTTTTTTTTTTTTTTTTATTAATTTTATTATTTTTTTTTTTTTTTTTTTTTTTTTTTTTTTTTTTTTTTTTTTTTTTTTTTTTTTTTTTTTTTTTTTTTTTTTCTTTTTTTGGGGAGAAAAATGGGGTAACAGGGACTCAAAATTAAATGCATAGAGTTATAAATATAATATGTCAGAATATAATGAAAATATGATAAAAATGTATAAATTGTAATGTACCTGAAAAATGGACACTTATGAGCTGTGGGCTTTTGGGAAATTGGTTTGCCCCCATTGGATACAATTGATTCAATCTTCCTCTGCCCTCCAAAAAAAAACGACCCTCTGCGGAGGGGAGGGAGTGGGTGGGGTGGAGGAGAGAGAGAAAATTTCCTCCCCTTTTTTTCTTCTAGGTGTTTTTTTTTTTTTTTTTTTTCTTTTTTCCTTTCCCTCTCCTTTTCCTCCCTTCTCTCTCTCTCCTTCTCTCTCTGCCCACTCTATCCCACAACGAAGAGCAGAGGAAATAGACTGTATAGATTATGCCCAATAAACCACATTGTATCCATGGGAAACAACCCAAATACCAATCTGTAACAATGGAATAACAGAATGGAAAAGACGTATATATACCACATAAACTGTCGGCTTTCAAATATAACTTCAAAGGTGAGGGGGGAGGGGGAGGGGAAGAGGATAGGAGAACAAATATAAGTAACACAATAATAATAGCTCATGAAGGTGATAAATAAGATGTAGGATTAAAATACCCATTAAAATCCTACATCATTTAAACTAAACTATTCCCAGACCAGGGACACGTCCTAACCCTAAGGAAATCCCTATATACCCCCAAATAGGGAACTTACATTGTAAGGGTAGACTCAACGAGTCATTTAGAGAATGATAAAGTATGAAAGTTTTAATCTCAAGTGAGTAGAATACCAAAGAGCATTTGACTCTTAGTGCGAGTGAATGTGAACTACAGAAGAGAAGCTTTTTTTAAAAAGAATAAAAAATATTAAATTTTTTTTTTTTTTTTTTTTTTTTCTCCCTTCCTTCTTTCTTCTTTTTCTTTTCTCTCTCTCCTTCCTTCTCCCTCTTCCCCTCTCCCCCCCCCTTTTGCTCTCTCCCTCTTCCCTCCTCTAGACCCCCTATTGTCGAAATATGACAGCTATTAAAATTTGTTCTTTCAATACAAGGGGACTAAATGTAGCATCTAAGAGATCACAAATCTTATATTCTCTCCAGAAACAAAATGTAGGAATTATTCTCTTCCAGGAAACGCACTTCCGTACAAATCAACTACCAAACATACAAAATAGACAATATCCCAACTGGTACCACGATACATACCCATATTCAAAATCCAGAGGGGTCTCAATAGTAATTCATAACTCAATACCTCATCAGGTTTTAGAAAAATGGACAAGTCGAGAGGGCAGAGCACTATTGCTAAAGCTGAATATATACGGACAGATATACACTTTTATTAATATCTATCTACCAAATATAGATCAAATTAAAACAGGCATTCAACTACTAACAAAGATGATGATTAAAGCAGAAGGGACAATCATAATTGGAGGAGACTTCAATTTTGTTCTAGATCGAAATATGGATACCACATCAAAGACAGGACCTCAAAAGAAAAGTGAGAATAGAGCATTTAAAAAACTACTAGAACAATACCAACTAATAGATATATGGAGAATAACAAATCCAAGTATAAAAGACTATACATTTTACTCCCAGGTACACGATACATACCATAGACTGGACTACTTTTTGATAAACTCCTCGGCGATTGCAACAACCTCTACCCCCGAGATAGGGAATTTCATATGGTCAGACCATGCACCCATCTACCTAACTATAGATACAATAAATAAAAATATGCCTAGAGGTACATGGAAATTAAATGATAATTTACTATTTGATGAATCCTGTAGAACTGAAATTGCTTCCGCGATATTGAACTTTACATCAGACCACATAGAAGATAATACATCACTCCCAAATCAATGGGAAGCCCTTAAATGTATAATAAGGGGCCTCCTTATTAAACATGGGTCTAGATTAAAAAAAATGAAAAACAATAGGTTAAAAGAATTGATACAAGAAATTTCGGCATTAGAGAAACACCATAAACAGAATACAACACGAGAAACATTAATGGTCCTCTCGGATAAAAGAGTAGAGTTGAGAACGATATTGAATGAACAATCACTTCGAATTAGAGACAAAAATCGCGCCCTATATTACCATCAAGAGAATAAACCAGGTAAAATATTAGCTGGAGCTTTAAAACAACAAACAAGAACTACATCAATTCCCAAAATTAAAACAGACTCAGGGGAACTGACGTATGATCCCAAAAAGATTATGGAAACTTTCCATACATTTTACTCTGGGTTATATAACCTACCTAACCGACTAACAAAACAAAACCTAGAAGACCTTGACCAAAAGGTAAAACAATACATAACAGAAACCCCGATACCACCACTACCTGATAGCGATATAGAACAACTTGAGAATGAATTCTCAGAAACGGAAATACAAATAGTAATAGACTCACTGACAATAGGTAAAAGCCCAGGGCCTGACGGATTTACCCCACGCTTTTATAAATTATACAAAGACCTGCTTATCCCAGTTTTAAAACGCACATTTAACTCTGTATCTATAGCTCAGCCATTTGTATCACAAAGTATGCAGGCATATATATCTCTCATACCCAAACCCGATAAAGACCATACACTATGTGGAAACTATAGACCGATCTCCCTGACGAATATAGATCTCCGAATCTACTCTAAAGTTATAGCCAATAGGCTTACCCCTAAACTACCAACAACGATACATTTAGACCAAGTAGGATTCGTGGAGGGAAGAGAAGCGAGAGATAACACCTTTAAAACTTTGACATTAGTCGAATATGCGAAAAGACACGCCATCCCATCCTGTCTATTGGCAGTAGACGCTGAAAAAGCGTTCGACAGGGTGGGATGGCGATTCTTTGAAGAGACATTGAAACAATGGGGACTGGGCCCTAGATTATTAGAAAAGATTCTGGTTCTATATCAGAATCCAACGGCCAAAATTCGAGCAAATGGGGAATTATCAGACACGATAACAATACGAAACGGAACCAGACAGGGATGTCCCTTATCCCCACTGATATATGTTTTAACTATGGAACATCTGATGACAGCAATCCGGATAAATAAGGATATACAAGGAATTAGAATAAAAGATCAGGAATATAAACTTTCAGGATACGCAGATGATCTATTATTATATATTACAAACCCCATAGTGACGCTACCCAATCTAATAAAAGAATTCAAACGCTTTGCTGAAGTTAGTAACTTCAAAGTTAATTATAATAAAACGGAAGCCTTAAACATTTCACTTACTACAAACACTGTTGATACTCTTAAAAGGAATTTCTCTTTTAAATGGCAAAATAGTACTATTAAATACCTAGGAATATTTATCCCCAATGACATCAGAAAACTCCAAGAAAACAACTATGTCCCACTAATACAAAAAATCACGAAACTACTTCAAAACTACAACAAAGGAATTTTCTCTTGGACAGGGCGTATAAATATTATAAAAATGGACATACTTCCCAAAATACTATATATATTCCAAACAGTTCCAATATTTCCCCTCAAAAACATATTGAATACTCTACGAAAACTGATAGGCAGCTTCATCTGGGCGGGTAAACCAGCAAGAGTCAGCAGGGAAACACTTATAAGATCTAAAAAAGACGGGGGTTTGGCTCTTCCGGATTTATCCACATACCTTAAGGCATCCCTGATCACTAGGATTCTGGATTGGTTTCATAATAAAGGAACTAAACAATGGGTGGAACTAGAGGAAGAAATTATGAATATAAATTTAAAAATACTACCATGGATAAAAAAAGAGAATAGACCATTAAGACAAGAAATGCCATTTTTGATTGAAGCAACACTGAAAACATGGGACGGACTGATGAAAAGGGGAATAGGGTCATCATATATAGGCCCAATGACACCCCTCTTCGGCAATCCTGATTTCCCCCCAGCAAATGAATCCAGAACCTTTTTAAAATGGGAGAAAAAAGACAACATCAGAATAGTACAAACAATGGAGAACAAAAAACTTATTCGACTAGAAGACATGGGTAGAGAACATGCACACAAATGGATACAACACAGACAGCTTCAGGAATATATAAATACTCTTGAGAAAACAGGAATATTGGACAGAACACCCACAACATTGGAAACATTATTATTACAAGAACAAAGACCCATACATAATCTTTCCAACATATATAAATATTTAATTTCAAACAGTAACACACAAGAGTTAAAATATGTAAGAAAATGGGAACAGGAGATGGAAGAGGCCATACCCAGAGAGAAATGGGACAAAGCAATTTTACTAACACACAAAATGTCTCTATCCAATAGACATCAGGAAAGAAACTACAAACTACTAGTGAGATGGTACAAATGCCCAATTGACCTGTATAAAATTTATGTAGAAAATGATAGCACCTGTTGGAGATGTCAAGAAGCAACCGGGACTATGTCACATATCTGGTTTTTATGCCCAAAGGTGTACATATTCTGGGAAAAAATATTTAAGATATATAGCGAGATGACAGATATAAACATACAACCAGAAATAAAGATCGCTATTTTATCAATGATACCAGGTACGATTAAAAAGATAAGAAAAGGGATACTAAAACACTGTTTAACCGCAGCTAGAACAGTAATAGCAAGGAAATGGAAAAACAATATAGCACCCTCAATTGAGGAATGGATCATAGAAATGGATGATATGCGTTCACTGGAAGAGAGGATTATAAAGGAAGAGGATCCCAAAGATCACATAAACGAAACTTGGCAAAAATGGAGAGACTATAGGATGTCGTCCTTATTGCTGCGGACGATATGAGAGGGAGGGGGGAGGAGGGAGGACGGGAGAGACCTTGTTAAAATCCTTTTTTTTTTTTTTTTTTTCTTTCTTTCTCTCTCTTTTTCCTTTTTTTCTCTCTACTGGACACTAATATGAATGAAGAGAGTATGATAGATTGTTTGATAAGTTTTAATGACATATGATGGGGAGTAAGAATGAAAGTAATAGCAACATTATATAACTAATACGCAAAAGTACAGGAATAAGAAACTATGGAGTTATAAACAGACACAACTGTAAATGCCTGTATAATACATGTAACTGCAAAGTTTTATGTTTGTCAAGATGTGAAAATGAAATAAAGTAAGATTTGAAACAAAAGGGGGGGGAACGTACACATTAGCGAGTAACACCACGCGGTTCTCTATTTTACAGTGTAGGAAAATATACCGTCCCTGGTCGTCAATCCTGCTTTGAATACAGTTAAATGAGATCCCTGAACCAATCAAAATACTAACACCTCTGGAAAAAGATGAATGAACCGAGTGGAGCTGAAAAGCAAACTCCCCCCACCCTAACTTGGGTAAGGAAGCATTAGTGAAATGAGTCTCCTGGAGACACACAATAGAGCTTCCATAGGACCTAACCATGGACCGTACTGCAGCTTTTTTCCCTAAATCACCTAATCCCCTTACATTCCAAGAACAAATAGTGAGTTTTTTCTTACCCTCTTGTGTCACACTGATCATTCGTGAATATCAAAGTAGGTGGTTACATCAACAACATAGTTCCTTAATCTCGTGCTCTTATACTTCTTATTTTTAGTACTTGTAAAACCATACTATCAAGCCTTAAACTGTGAACATGAATTTTTACCTGCAAAAAATATTTCCGTGCATACTTGTGCCATGTGGACATATTGTACCTCACCCATTCACCCGCACCTCCACCATTAACACATCCGTCACTCTGTTTACAACTCGCATACGTTACCTTCCTAGGTTCGGCCGGGGGCCTTCTCTTGTGACCAACCCATACACACCTTTTTTTAAAACAGAAAAAATTTGAAATCGGTTGCTTTTTATCTTCCCTATCCCTACCCCCCCCCCCATCACCAAAACTATCCATCCGACCCCCTCCCCCCAAGTGCAAGGATTACTCCATACTAACAAACTAAACATGTTTTCCCAAAGAGCATCCTGCGACATCCCCCTAACCTGGGTATGTAACGCCCTTTGCTCTCCTTTCCCCCTATCAATCCACCCCGTCTCCTCCCCACACCCCCAAAAAAAAAAGGAAAAAGGAGAGGAGGGAGGGGGAGGCGACACCGCGGTCAAAAAAGAAAAGGAAACGAAGAAAAATATAGTAATAGTTAAAAAAAGAAAGGGGGGAGAAAAAACCCCTCCCGCGTGTCGCCAGCCACTCCCCCCCCACACCCCACTCACATATCGTTGCCGCCCACCCCCCTAAAAAACACCGTCAGCACCCACAGTTAGGCCTCGTAATCTGGAAGTCAATCTTTAAATCCTTTGACCCAGTCCTCCACCCCTTCGGGTGTATCAAAAAATATAGTCCCCCAGGAGCCATCACTCTCAGTTTTGCTGGGTAAAGCAGGGCATATGTAAGGTTAACTTGGCGCAGTCTGCGTTTCACCTCCCCAAATTTGGCTCTTCTTCTTTGAAGATCTGGTGAGTAGTCAGGGTAAAAAGACACCCTGATACCATTATGAAGAATATTACCCATTTCCCTTGCTTTACGGATTATCGTTACTTTATCTTTAAAAAATAAAATTTTTGCCAAAAGCGGTCTTGGAGGGGCCCCAGGATTAGGAGGTCTCAAGGGAACTCTATGGGCTCTTTCTACTGCAAGAAACGAAGAAAAGGAGTCCTGGCCAAATATCTCACTAAGCCACTTTTCTAGGAAAGCGGCAGGGTCTGCACCCTCAGAATGTTCTGGGAGTCCTACTATACGTATGTTCTTCCTTCTCATTCTATTCTCTATCTCGTCCAATTTGTTTGCCTGTTTGTTCTGAAAGTCTTTGATGTCACTCAGTTCTCGTTTTAAAGGGGCCAAATCGTCCTCTACTAGACTTAATCTGTCCTCCAGGGTTGTAGTCCTCTCCTGGACTTTTTGTAGCTCATTCCTGATACAAAAAAGATCCTCATGAATTGTTTTCAGCTGATGATTCATGTCATTCAAAGAGGTTCTACAGGAATTAATGGCCTCCAACACTTCCTTTAGCGATGGATCAGACCCCTGTGCCTTGTCGGCCCCCCCCCCCCAACATCAGGGAACCCTCTGTTTCCTGGGCCTGAGACTGCCGACCTGGTTCCCCCCCTTCCACTGGTAGCGTCTGGGTGGTGTATGATGCTGCTTGAGTCTGTCCTTTACTTTTTCTTACCCCCCCATCCCTCCTGTCTGGGCAGCCTGGGCCTGCTGACCCTGGATCTAAATTTTTGAGGTGGTCTGGGCCGACGCCTGACCAGGAGTGTGGGCATATTTTTCCAATTTGGCTGCTGCTTGGCTTGCCTGGCTGGCCGCCTGGCTTGCTTTTGTAGTGCGCTGAGAAGGCATGATTATTGGATTGTGTTACGGTCTTATTGCAACAGATCAAAACCAAAAGTAGCCCCACAATAAAGAGAGAGCACCCGCACACTGGTACTACTTCATGGATCTGAGTTGAGAGAGAAAAAAAAAAATAATTGTTTGGGGGTAGCAAGTTGTATGAAATCAGAGTCCACTGTAGGATAGATCTGCCCCGAATACCAGGTACAATCAGAGTTCTATTTGTGTCACGGGTCAGTCCTAAGGCAAGAAAACCATCCCAAGCAACAAACAGGAAAAGGCTTAAGACTTGATGTCCTAAGGTCCTCAATGCATCATCAGTGCGTGCGTTTGGGATCAAGCGACTTCAGCAGTCTCCAACAGGTATAGAGGAAAAAAAAAAAAAGGGGGGCTATGCCAGCCACGTTTTATAAGTGTATAAGGGGAACCTCCAACAATCCACCATGCGTGGTTTCCAGATAGCTTTTGCCGGGAAATAAAGAAAAGGGGGAAATCCCTCTCACAGAATCCCCAAACGTCTGCTGAGTCCTCTGGGTGTCCAACCCACTGCTCCCCCCTCAGATCGCTGTTTGTGCCATAACACTATAGTGTGAGAAATATACCAGTCCAGTCCGCAAGCCCCCCCTTGTGTCCGTCCGGCTACACTGGTCAGTAATCAGCCGATTAACAGGTCCCCTTGGCTGCTGGATAAAGAAAAAGTCCCCAGGCTGCGTGTGGTGGCTAAAGACTCCCCGTGCTGATCGAGAGACTTTTTAGGAGGTTGAAATTACTCACGGTTCAGTAGCCTCTCACACTTATCCTTTGGGGTTCAGGCTGTGCACCCGCTGGTGGGGTAATTGAAGCTCTTCAGCGTCCAGCGTTCAGAGGGCTTGCCTGTTACACACGAGCCGGCAGATCTTCCTTCCCAGGGGGGAGGCAGCAGGAATCCCTTACACCCCTCCCCGCCTCCTCCTGTAGCGGTCTGCTTCCGAGTGCGTGGGGGATCGTGCTTGTGGAGACCCAGACGCTGGGGGTAGTCGGACCGTCACTCTCACACAGAAACTCTCAGCTTCGGCTTTGGCTCCGCTCAGTATCACAGGTGTATCACAGATGACAGATGACGATGAGATCAGGTAGGCGCCGGCATTAAATTCAATAGAGAGAACGGGTGGTAGGAGGGAGACGAGACGCTGCACTCATTCCTCACTCACTCACCCACATCTAGTCACGCCCCCGCATCGGCCGGTGAGTGTATAGTTATTAATATACATACCTTCAGATGACTGCTGCAGCAAAGTCCAGTTGCAGCAAAGCATAAAGTCAGGGCTCAAGTCCTGCAGGAACGCATGGGAACGGAGTTCCTGTACTTTTTCCACAACAGGAACTTAGTTCCCGTTAGCAGCCGTGTCCCGCAAGACTTTGAAGTATGCGAGCTGTGTGGCAGGTGCTACACCAGCAGCTGCAGACACAGCTCGCAATAGTAAGTGCCGCACACCTGACCATTCAGGCATTGCCAGTAGGGGGCCCCATGACAGCTTCCGCTTCGATCTACCTGTCAATCCCAGCTAGCTGACAGGTAGATCAGGTCCCTGCTGCTAAGAGATTGTATTTAGTCAGACCTCTCGTGATGCGCTCCTCCCTGCCGGCCCCTCCTGATTTTCTGTCTCCTCATCCCCCCCCCCCCCAGTCTCCTGCATACTTTCTCTGTGTGTCCCGCTGAATCCCCCCCTCCTCTATCTTCAGTGCCATATGATGAGAGAACCCAGAGGAGGAGCACAGCTATTCTGCTCACAGGACATGCAGGGAGAGAGGTGAGCTGAGGGAGGGACATCAGTTTGGGGTGGTAAGCTGAGCACAATACCTGGCAAAGTTTAATGCCAGGAGGGAAGTTTATGTGGAAATATGTGAAGGGTTGGAATAGCAGCGAGTGTGTGTTGGAGCCCTGCAGAGTTTGCAGCCCCCCGAGCTAACATATATCTCCTAAGCAGGAACACATCACTATCTCCCCAAGCATTCTGTCCAGATAATGTGCAGTTCATTTATGACCTTTCCGTTTAACCCTGTGTTATCCAAAGTCTGTTCAATGAAAAGTGTAAACTCACCACATAAACACTCTATATACAAAATAACATTCCCCAATAAAGATCAGAACATGATGTTCACATTTGCATGGAAGCACATGCTGATTATTCAGAGAATTACCATATTTATTGAGGATTGTTTTTTTTTATGTACTAACTGCATAAAGTAGAATACAGCCTGGTATATGAGGATGCAGCATTGCTATGATTAAAACCTCACGGCTAAAACATTTAAGAGTACTTATGCTTTACTTACCTACAAGTTAAGTATATATAACTGCAACTGGATGTTACTGACTCACCGGCTGTATCCTACTATTTATTTAGTTCCTTGAGTGAGACTGGAGACACTATCAGCCTGGGTACCAGTTTTTCTCAGCCTCCACGTGAGATCCCGGAGAGAGCGTAGCTTCTTCTGTTATATGATTCAGTTGCAGCCAAGTTCAGTTGCACTGTGCCCCTGAGGATGATGCAACATCTGTCTTTGTGTCGGAGACCTGAAGACAAGATCAGCAGTCCTCCTCAGCCCGGTCGAAAAAATGCTGTAGCTGTGAGACAAGGAAAGGCATTCTGAAGTGTGGTACCGCTAATCCACCCACATCTTTTGCTAATTGCAGTGTTGCTAACTTTATAGGGGGGTATTTCTTCTTCCATATGAGATCCTTGAAGTGTATCAATTTGCTAATGCCATGTTCATGTAACCCAAATTTAAAATGTATAACAATTATTGTGCCCATATCATTTTAATGGGGTTAGCATGGCCAATAACCAGGGGGGGGGGGGGGGGGGGGGTTACACCAGTTAGTGCATTTGGTTTTAAATCTTTGTACGTTTTCCCGCTGACATAAAAATTATCAGTTTATAATTTTAATGTTAGTTTTTTTTTAGGGCTGTGAAAATGAAAGATTAATTCCTCGATTAATCGTAAATTTTTTGATCAATCAAAATTCTTTTGATCAGTACTCCTCACCTCTCCGCCGGCTTCCGGGTCTTCAGGGAGTTCCGTCGCCGGACGTCACCGGACTCCTCCCCCTTCCACAAGTGCCTCCGTCTGCTAACAAATTGAAGGGGGGAGGAGTCCGGTGACGTTGAAGTTCTGATTGAACGGAACGCGTACAGGGGTAGAGCTATGCATGACATGACGTCGCCCGCTGCTGCCCTATGGAACTAACACGATTGTCATCTTTATGTGAGTAGTTTGTGTTTGAATTTAATCTTATACTTAAGTGGTGAGCACTTGGATCTTTTCTTTCTACCCATGACCTGGCGTCCTTGCTGAGATCTAAGGAGACGTGAGATAAGTTTATGGTCCGTGTTAACCCTTTTGATACCCGCTTGCATGACCACCTGTTTACAAAGGGTCCATGCCATAAGGTGAGAGTGATTAGTTAGACTGGAGGTGGAGGGATTGTCACGCTACTGTGGAAAATAAATGACTTACGTCAGTGCTACTGTTAGAATTTAAAACGTATTTGTGTGAACTGTGAAGTTAAGTCATGGATTGTGGAAACTAACTAGTGTCGGGTGATTGTATATAGTGTATACCACATTTACCACTGACTAATGCAGAGTTGCTATGCAAGGAGATCAGCTAAAAGTAGTTGGCTCTGTATGTGCGTTATAATTAATCGAAATTAGTCGATTAATCAATTAAAAAAAAAAGATTAATCGAACACGAAAATTTTAATCAGAAACAGCCCTAGTTTATCTTAATGCCGCGTACACATGATCGCACATTCGACAACAAAATCCATGTTTTTTTTCCGACGGATGTTGGATCGATGTTGGAAATTCTGAACATCAAGAACGCGGTGACGTACAACATGTACAACGGCACTAGAAAAGGGAAGTTCAATAACAAGTGCGCCACCCTTTGGGCTCCTTCTGCTAATCTCGTGTTAGTAGAAGTTTGGTGAGAGACGATTCACGCTTTTCAGCCTCGTGCTTTTCCGATCGTTACTGCTCTTCAGTTTGTGCTTGTGGGTTCGTATCTGGTTTTCAGTGCGTGTAGTCAGTGTGTATTTTATATTACGTATTTGATTTTCAGTGTGTTCTTGTCCGCTCGTTTCTCATTTTCAGCTCGCTCTTCTCAAGCCTTTCTGTTTTTCAGTGCTTTCAGTTCTTCATTCTGACCAGCCGACCGTTTTTAAGCCATGAAGACCCTCACCCCGGACCAGAGGGTTTTTAACTACCGGCTGGCCAGAGCCAGAAGAGTGGTGGAGAACACTTTCAGGATAATGGCCAGCCGGTTCCGCCTATTCCTTACGGCAATCAACATGGCGGAATATACCGTATATACTCGAGTATAAGCCGAGTTTTTTCAGCACATTTTATTGTGCTGAAAGTGCCCCCCTTGGCTTATACTCGAGTCAATCACTTTTCTGCAGCAGAAAATTAAATTTTCCGACCCGACTTTGGGGCCCCGTATCTCGGGGCTTCTTAGTGCTAGGAATTTGGTATGCAGACTCACAACATATGGCACTACAACATATCCAAAGATCGGGTTACTAGCTCTAAGTGGCCCCGAGTCGGTTCAGAAAATGTCATTCTCTGCTGCAGAAAAGTGCTTGACATTTTCTGAACCGACTTTGGGGCCCCGTATCTCGGGGTCACGTGGAAATAGGAACCCCATCTTTGGATATGTTGTAGTGCCATATGAGTTTGCATACCAAATTTGGGGTTCCTAGCACCAAGTGGCCCAAAGATACGGGGGCCCCAAAGTTGGTCAACTGTGTCCATCTGCAGCAATGTTATTTCAGGACCCTTTGGGTCCAGAGACCCCAAATTTTGGCTGCAGATAGGGGGCATCTAGGAACCCTTAACTACCAAGTGAAGTTTGAGGGACCTATGGCTGTAAATGGGCACAGTGAGGCATGCAAATGGGCACAGTGAGGCTGCAAATAGGCATTGTTGACCCTCTTTTCCACTTACAGTAGCTGGTTTGCCAACCCAGTGGACCTAGCACTATAACATATCCAAATATGGGGTTCCTAGCACTAAGTGGCCCCGAGATACGGGGCCCCAAAGTCGGTTCGGAAAATGTCATTCTCTGCTGCAGAAAAGTGCTTGACATTTTCTGACCCGAATTTGGGGCCCCATATCTCGGGGACACTTGGAGCTAGGAACCCCAAATTTGGCATTCAACCCCAGTTGAACAAGCACTACAACATATCCAAAGATGGGGTTCCTAGCACTAAGTGGCCCTGAGATACAGAGCCCCAAAGTCGGTTCAGAAAATGTCATTCTCTGCTGCAGAAAAGTGCTTGAGATTTTCTGACCCGAATTTGGGGCCCCATATCTCGGGGACACTTGGTGCTAGGAACCCCAAATATTGTACTCCAACCCAGTGGAATTAGCACTACAACATATCCACATATGGGGTTCCTAGCACTAAGTGACCCCGAGATACAGGGCCCCAAATCGGTCAACTGTGTCCATCTGCATGGGCACAGTGAGGCTGCAAATGGGCATGTTGACCCTCTTTTCCACTTACAGTAGCTGCTCATTTCTCACCCTAGGCTTATACTCGAGTCAATAAGTTTTCCCAGTTGTTTGTGGTAAAATTAGGTGCCTCGGCTTATATTCGGGTTGGCCTATACTCGAGTATATACGGTACATAATTTTCAGCACCATGAATGAATTTTGGTGAGTCACGAAAATGGCCTGATTGTGGCAAATTATAAAGCACCGTGGGAGATATTTACTAAAGGAAAATCCACTTTGCACTCCAAGTGCACTGCAAAAATGCACATGAAACTGCATATGAAACTGCACTGAAAGTGCACTTGTAGTGCAAAGTGGATTTACCTTTAGTAAATAACCCCCATTTCAGTGTAAACATCAACTTAGTCCAAAAAATTATATTGAGCATTGAAAGAAGAAGCCACATATTGTTGAGTAGAAAACATTTTACTCTGTGCACATTCACATGTGCGTTAGAAAAGGGTTTTTGAACAAACCAACATATTTTAGTAATAACATTTTTTTTTTGACAGTACAAATAGCCTTTTTTGAGTTAAAACAGGCATGTTTAAAACCATAAAACAATACACAACACAGAAACGTTCAACTTTGACAAAGTGAAGGCAATATCAGACATTAGTATCAAACTGTGTTGATATTGCCTTCATTAGATGGGGTGATGTCACCCCTATGAAAGCCAAATTTTGAAGATGCACACAAATTGAGACACAAAATGGGGATTTCCCTCCAGATCCCATGCCTAATGTCAACATGTGCTAGCTCCCATCATGGGGGATCAATGGCCGTGTTTTGAGGGTGCAACCCCTTCCTCTCATCTACTTTAGTTGCGAGGAAGGGGTTGCACCCCCAAAACACGTACCCTTGATATCCCGTGATGGCAGATAGCCTATGTTGACACACTGTGTGCATCTTCAAAATTTGGCTTTCTAAAAAATATTTCAAATGTGTGAAAAGACAAAAAATACAAACAAACTAGAAGAATTTTGGGGTGTTATAGATTCTGCCTAAAACATCAATGATGTTTTTGAGTCTTTTTTCCACATCATTGATGTCTTCCTTGTTCTTCTGTAAATCCCGATTGCACACCGTGATCTCCCCGATGGGGACGTGTGCACTTGCACTTGTGAAATGAGATTCTTCTTCCACAACATCCACATCACATAAAATAAAAAAACACACCATGTATTATAAATATGCAGGCATCCATCTATTACCTGAGGCTGTGGTCTCAGACACTCACCTGTTGTGGTCACTATTTCGCCCACTTCATAAACCTCTCCTTCCTCCACGTCTTCTGGTTGTGGTGTGGGGATTTCCTTTTCTTTAGGAGGTTGGGGGTCCCTGGTGACCTCAGACATCCCAAGTCTTTTCTCCCCTATGTGAATAAAAAAAAGGTATACTTAGCACACAGATCTTTGATGCGAGAAATAGTAATATGAACATTTACAATGGTCTTTTTTGGCAGAGTTCCAAGCTGAAGTCATTATTAATTTCCCTTTATAAAGCTGGAATACTTACCTTTTTTCTGCATTTTCTCCCCATGGAGACACCCCTAGTATCCAGTGGAGCACCTGTGTGGGACACCCTAAAAAGGGTGTTCTGGTGTCCCACACTAGTGCTCCTGCATCCAGATGTGTCAACAGCTGCTGAGTGTCCTCTCCTTACAGTGAATGAAGTTTGCATTTCATTCTAGTTACAAACCCATCTAGACAACAAACTCCTTTAATACAAATAGGCCTGAACAAATGTAGTTAACCTGGATCTGCCAAAAACATTGTAATTTAGCGGGCGAACGAACAATGTTTACTACAAACGAACTGTGCACACGAACCTGAAACTTGCCATTTTAAACTGTACAACTGTAAAGAAAAGCACATGGAGCAGCACGAACGTAATAATAATAATAGGAACACATGACAAAATACTTACTTTTTTGCAGCACTCTCTTGATTTTTCTGTACTGATCCTGCTCCCTCAATTTGAGGTCTGACCATCGTTTCCTCAGTTGATCCTTGGATCGCTGTACCCCAAAATTCTTCTGCAGACTTTTCACAACTTTAGCCATGATCTTGGCCTTACTCACATTTGGGTTTGGGTAAGGTCCATGCTTCCCGTCATAGTCGGCCCTCTTTAAGATGTCCGCCATCTCTACAAAGTACATATTAGAGGCCTTAAATCTCCTCCGGGATTGGGACGTTTCTGGCTTCTGACGTCCTCGTTGCTGCTCTCCTCTGCATGCACTTGTACTTTCTTTGCCATGTGCTCTCCCACTGTGCTGAAAGACAAGGGGCAGGGAATAGACTAGAAAGAATGTAAGGGGCAGGGCGGAGTTTCACGCAGGCGCAGTGTATATAAAGCGTAACACGCGTGCGTCGAACGTACGATCTGTGTATCGGAGTATCGGAAGCACCGATCGTTAGAACGAAGGTACAATTTTAACTTGGTGCATCAGTGGCCTATACTGCTTATAGATTGAGGTCTATATTGGGACAAGATTAGGAGAGTTTAGCCTGACATTAGGGTTTGTCTTGTGTTGTGTCTTGCATAGAAAATGGATCTATTCAATGATGAGGACTTTATCCACATATTCATTGATATGTACAGGGAGCTGCCCTGTCTGTGGCAGGTAAACCACCACTTGTATAACAATAAAGCAAAGAGGAAGGCAGCGGAATTTGTAAAGACAGAGATCCCCACGGCAGACATCCCCTATTTGAAGGCCCTAATTGGTGGCATGAGGAGCACTTATAATAGGGAGCGAAAGAAGGTCCAGGATTCCCAGAGATCTGGAGTTGCAGCAGATGACATTTATATACCCAGGCTGTGGTACTATGACAGACTGCATTTTCTGGCAGGCCAGACTGAACCCGGGCCAACACTCTCCAATCTTGCTTCAAGGCTTCCTTCCACCTCAGCTGAGGCTTCTGATGTACAACCTGGGCCTTCCACCCAGGAAGAAGTGGAGGAGCCTAGCTTGAGCCAGGTATAGCAATGTTCAACATATTTCTAGTCAAATAATTAATGATGTTAACAAGATGTTATTATTGATCACTAATTTCTGATTTTACAAAGTGTTACACATCAATAGACAGTACTGGCCACAAATGATTGGGACAAAAATGAAAAATGCCAGGGTCAGAATGATAGTCTTTTCTATTTTTTAACATTCAATTTGCAACAGTCATGAGCTGAAAATTGTGTGTGATTGATGAGCCAAAAACTAAAACTATGTCCCTTTTTCATACACAGGAAAGTCTCAGCCAGGAGGAGGCCGTGGAAAGTGGCAGCCAGGAGGTGGCGGGGTAAGTGGCAGCCAGGAGGTGCCCGGGCTCAGTAGCCTGCCCGAATCCCAGGTCCCTCCCCTCCAAATAAAAGTCCCAGGAAGAGGAGTAACCTGGAGAAGGCAGCGCTTGGCCTATTTCGGAAGGCTACAGCAGCCCTTGGAACCCTCCCCAATAACCAAGAGCACTATGCCTACATGGCAGCCTGCAAAATGCAGAAAATGGAGGAGGGCCAACGCCTCTTATGTGAGGAAGTAATGTTACAAGCCCTAAATAAGGGGTTGAGGGGTGAACTCACAAGCCAAAGCCACGTTTGTGATTTCAACCATGGTCCTCCTCCTCCACCTCCTGCCACAACTACAACACCAAAGCCACATCCTGGAAGCAAGCATGGAAGGAAGACAGGAGAGTGATGGCCTGGGTTCAGTCTGGTCTGACAAAAGACGCAGGCTGTTGTAAGACCACAGCCTGGGGACAGATATGTCATCGGCTGCTGTTCCTGATCTCTTGTAGACCTGGACCAGATTGTGCTCACTATTATAAGGACTTCTCAGGCCACCAATTTTGACTGTAAAATAATTGATGTCTGCCCTGGAGTACAAAGGCTTCGCACATTTCACCAGTTTCTCCAGCGTTGCCTTCCTCTTTCTTTTGTTATGACCCATAACAAATGGCTATTTATTTTTCACAGATACTTGCCTATGTGTTTTACTTCAAAAAGGACAGTTTGTTTGTGAGTAGGCAGGTACATTTCAAAAAAACAATGTCAAATTAACAAGGGACACCAACACCAACCTCCTTGAGGTTAAAAAATACAATATAATAATGGTGTTGTGGTAACTTGACAGAAAATGAAAGAAAAAATTAAGGAGATCTGGATAAAAAAAAAACACTATAAACAACAATTCTAAACATTATTTTGGAGATCTGACGGAAAAAAAAAAATCATGAGATCACGAGAAATAATAAAGAAATCAGGGTGTCAGAACTCTGTGTAAATATCAGCAGCAGAACAACTTCATTATTCTAGCATTATAAAGAAGAATAGAATGCACTGCATTTAAAAGATTTAAAAATTTGCAGCGTGACGAATGTGCTATCTCCTTTACGAACGCTAGTTTTACCAGACCGAGTGCTTCCGTCTCGTAATTGATTCAGAGCATGCGTGGAACTTTGTGCGTCGGAATTGTGTACACACAATCGGAATTTACGAGAACGGATTTTGTAGTCCGCAATCATAGAGACAGTTGTTAAAAAATTAAAAACAATACTAAATATATCAAAAAATAAGAGAAGAGGGGAGAAAATAAAATATATATATAAACATAATTCATATACTGAATGATTATTTCATTTTTTTTCCTCTTCTCTTATTTTTTTTATATATTTAGTATTGTTTTTAATTTGCCTATGTTTATAATACGTATCCATTGTCTGTTCTACAACTGTCTCTATGATTGCGGACTACTATGTAACTTATGTTGTAAATGATCAAATGCTTTTGGAGGTTATATACCCATTAAGTTGTATGTTAGATTATACAACATGAATAAACAGTATTTCCCAGTCACTTGACTTCTTTTTGTGCTGCTGTGTGCTTCATATAAAGTCCCACCATTTGCTCTCAATTTTAATCAATGATAGGGATGGAGGCAGTTACCCCTTTGGTTCCTGCCTCATTTAAAGTCCCAAAATTCCTTTTCTTTTCTCATTATAAACTAATTTAGGGATGGAAGCACACGGCAGCAGTCCATTATAAAGCTTTCTTAAACCCTGCACCCTGTGCATCAGCAGTTGTTTTCCATGGCCCTGTCATTTTCTAGTTAAAAACTATTTTTGATTTATGTTTACTATTATAGAAAATCACGTATTCCCATAAACCCTTCCTAATTTGATTTATTCAGGCTGGCATGTCTCATGTCTGCATCGACGCACCTGTGTGTGTATTATTGGCGTTGCCAATTCATTTGTCTTGGTCTCTGATCCGAACACTGTTATGTGCAGCATGTCCTTCCCCTCCCTCTCACCACCCCTTTGGGAGGTGGGATGGGAGGACGTACCATCTTCATGTGTTGACATTGCACTGCACAGTTTGGGCGCGCTGCGTTTACGGGGCACGCCACCCCTGTCTGAGTGTCTCCTATTGGCGGACATACGAGAGAGGTGAACAGGCGCTAATCGCCCGATGGCTGAGCCGCCCAGGTAAAAGCATTCCTCTCTCGAGTGGTGTCTGCCCAATTGACGCTTGGGGCGGGGCTGTGGTAGATGCAGCTACTTAGGCACCTTCGTGGGTCAGTTCACAGGCACATTTCTCACTCCACACATCCTGGATCACTTCCACTTACATCGATAATTCTTTTCATCTGTAACTCATAGGTAATTATTCACTATCACCCCATGTTTCTGCGTTCATTTTTTTTTATTTTTCCTTCACACCCCTTACCAATCACCGTTCACCTCACTCATTATCTTCACCTTATTAACCTATTTACATTCAACATTAGTCACTTTTCTTTCTCATGCATTTATTTTGCATCTTAGGTTTCCCATCAGGCTCACTGCTTTTACCCTTCACAAGGGTTGTCCACTCACACACATGGCCTACGAATTGTCTGTGTTGGTTGTTATCGCCCCTTTGGCGACCGCAGTGCCCGGAGACGAGACCCTGCAATTTTTTGGCGACTTTCGATGCCGCCCTGCCGCTGCGCAGATGCAGATGTAAGTTCAATATGCAACCTGGTAACAAGCCTTCATATACAATTTCCCCTTGTTTTTTATGTTTTTTATCACTACCTCAACTAAAATCAATTATCCTTTTAGACCATTTAGAACTAATATTTTTTGTTTTTAGATATGTTCCATGGTTTATGATTCTGATGAGCGGCTATAAGGCTGCGAAACGTGTCAAGCCTTACACTTTACTACCATTCTACCATGGACCAATTTTTATTCTCTACGGTTTTATTCATGTTTATAATCATTCAGTATATGAATTATGTTTATATATATATATTTTTTTTTTCTCCCCTCTTCTCTTATTTTTTTGATATATTTAGTATTGTTTTTAATTTGCCTATGTTTATAATACGTATTCATTGTCTGTTCTACAACTGTCTCTATGATTGCGGACTACTATGTAACTTATGTTGTAAATGATCAAATGCTTTTGGAGGTTATATACTAGACATGTGCACTGCCAAAAAATTTGTTCATTTTCGTTTTTGTTTCATTCGTTTCTTTTTTTTTTTGTTTTTCAGGTCATTCGTTATGATCGCAATTCGTAAATTCGTACATTCGTAAATTCATACATTCGTAAATTCATACATTCGTAAATTAGAAAATTCATATTCGTAAATTCGTACATTCATAAATTAGAAAATTCATATTTGTAAATTCGTACATTCGTAAATTAGAAAATTCATATTCGTAAATTCGTACATTCGTAAATTTGGAAATTTGAAAATCCGAAAATTAGAAAATCTGAAAAAGTAAATAACTATTAAATTATAGGTATTGTAATTTCTTTTCAAATTTGGCTATTAGTGAACGTAACAAATACAAATTTATCCAAAGTTACGACTTGTCCGAAATAACGAATGCCGCATCTAAAAAATGGAAGGGAACAAATTAATAACAGATAATAATAATAAAACATTTTTATTATTATTATTGTTATTTATTATTATTAATTCATTACGTTCCATTCGTTTAGATATGGCATTCATTATTTCAGATAATTCGTAACTTGGGATAAATTTTTATTTGTTACATTCACTAACAGACAAATTTGAAAGGAAATTACAAAACGTATAATTTAATAGTTAAGTTATTATTAGGTAATTATTATTTCAGATTTCCGAATTTCTGAATTTACAAATTAATGAATGTACAAATTTACGAATTTACGAATGTACAAATGTACGAATTTATGAATGTACAAATGTACAAATTTACGAATGTGCAAATGTATGAATTTATGAATGTAGAAATGTACAAATTTACAAATGTACAAATGTACGAATTTCCGAATGTACAAATTTACGAATGTACAAATGTACGAATGTGATATGTACGAATTTACGAATGTACAAATTTACAATTTTTTTATATATATATAAATTTACGAATTTACGAAAATTTGTCGAAATTCGTTAAAAAACGAATTCGGAACGAAACAAATTGCACATGTCTATTATATACCTTATTAAGTTGTATGTTAGATTATACAACATGAATAAACAGTATTTCTCAGTCACTTGACTTCTTTTTGTGCTGCTGTGTGCTTCATATAAAGTCCCACCATTTGCTCTCAATTTTAATCAATTATAGGGATGGAGGCAGTTACCCCTTTGGTTCCTGCCTCATTTAAAGTCCCAAAATTCCTTTTCTTTTCTCATTATAGACAGTTATTTTATGTTTCTTCCATTTGCAAATAATCGCACCAACTGTTCTCACCCACTCACTAAGCTGCTTGGCGATGGTCTTGTAGTCCATTCCAGCCTTGTCTACAATCTTGTCCCCGACATCCTTGGACAGGTCTTTGGTCTTGGCCATGGTGGAGAGATTGAAATCTGATTCATTGCTTCTGTAGACAGGTGTCTTTTATACAGGTAACAAGCTGTGATTAGGAGCACTCCCTTTAAGAGAGTGCTCCTAATCTCAGCTCGTTACCTGTATAGAAGACACATGGTAGCCAGAAATCTTGCTGATTGATAGATTATCAAATACTTATTTCACTCATTAAAATGCAAATCAATGTATAACTTTTTTTTAAATGCATTTTTCAGGATATTTTTGTTGTTTTTCTGTTTTTCTGTCTCTCACTGTTAAAATAAACCTACCATTAAAATTATAGACTGATCATTTCTTTGTCAGTGGGAAAACGTACAAAATCAGCAGGGGAACAAATACTTTTTTCCTCACTGTAATTGGGTTCTGGGAGATGGTCACTCTGAAATAAAAGTTTGATTTGGGAAACCTCTGGTGGTTAATCCACCTTCAAGGGGTCTAGGGAGAGCAAAACGTACTTGTTCCAGTTTATTTTAAAACACAAAAAATCTCCAAATTGAGAAATCAGCTGCGTTAGTGAAGTGAGGGAATACTTTGTATCTGCTAAGAAAAGTCAGGTGTCATCTGCATGGAGACTGATCTTATTTTCCTTGGTCCCTCTCATGAAGCTCACAATTGTAGTTGATTGTCTAATTTCTATCGCTAGGGATTCCACTGTCAACGCAAACAATACTGGAGACATTGGGCACCCCTGCCTCATTCCCCTTTGGAGCACAAACTGGTTAGATAAGACACCTTTGATCCATATCCTAGCCCCGAGGGGAGAAGTACAAAAGGTAGGTCCTATCTCAAATGCCACTAGAATTGTCCAAAGGTAGCACCTCTCAACACTATGAAAAACCTTGGCGGCATCTAGCGACAGCACCATGCGTCCCACATGATGCATTATTTTAAAGCCCTTTAATGCATCTGCACATGGGCCAGACTAATAAAAATGGTGGTGCCGGTGGATGGGTGGATGGGCATTGAAGTTCCATTTTAAATACTTCTGAGCCACTATACTGCACATAGCATAGATGTAGCAAGGTCCCAGGCCTCCTTTAGTCTAATGAGAAACTCCAGAGCCAGGGACAGTAGACATCCTTCCATATAGAGTGGGTTGTAAGTCATAGTGGGTGTAATGTTCGGTAGTTTCATGGGCAAAGAGATTTTATTTTCTCTTGAACAGAACAGTGGGAGAGAGGGTTTAGGGGCAGGACACCCTTAGGTAGTTGCAATGTCAATTAGCAGACTCCGAGACTTCTACAGGTAGACAGCCATGCAGGGAAAGGCATCCAGCAGGGCACCACATCTGCATGTGTAGGAACAGTGTCTCATATGGCAACAGTCTTAGAACAGTTACTAACACAGATTGTAACAAACTCCTTTACTTTCATACAGTCACTTCTTGTAGACTCTCAGCCCACTGAGATCTCCGTCTCTCTCACTAGACTTGCTGATTCACTGCCACTGAATCCCGTGAGCTCCTCTAATCTTCTTACTTTAGTATCTTCCTCAAACGTCACCCCCGCTTCCCTGCTGGGTCCCTGGCTTGGCACTCCAGATACTCCTCAAGCATCTCCCCACTGGCTGGGTCCCTGGCTTGGCATCTGCTGGAGTTTCTCCATTCTTCACAGTCCCCGGTTGGTGAGAATACTGCTCCGGTACCTGCTTCAGCTACTCACAGTGGTCCCTGGTACAAGGTGGTTGATCCCTTAGTGGTGACAGCTTCCCCTCTACCTCCGACCATGACAGGTTCTCCGGCCGGCAGAATTATAACTTCTGGTTGGACTGCAAGCCGCAATCCCAACCCTACTCTGCGTTCCTGCTTATGGATAGGCCCTCACACAGTTTAGCAGCCAGATGTGCCCTGGATAGACACAAACTCTGGCCTAGCAGCCCGGGCAGCACAACACACATCCACCCAGACAGCGGTCTAGGTGGCACACATCCCTGATCACCTGACCTCACCCAAATAAATATGGTCTCCCAACAGGCCAAGGGACCCAAGAAAATCCCTGCCCATTGGCTGAGATACCCTAACCATTCCTAATCTGTCTTTGCAATGCCCTTGTCCTATCTAATGTCACCAGATACACGGCCATCTAGTGACAGAAGAGAGAAGTGCAGCAATTACAGACTAGACTTAAGATGAAATCAATTAATCCCTAGAAATTAGCCAAGGCAACTATACCTGGCAGGTAAATTTAAGAGCAACCCTGCCTAAACATCAGGGTTCTACATAGGGATAAGGAATTCTGACTGAATTCCACTCAGGTGCACTTTCATTGAAAAGAGACTGTTTAGAAAACATAAACTGTAATTCATTGTTACTGTAAACTCAGACTGTTCCAATTAGTATAGGGTAAAGCAAATGGCATGTTTTTAGTTTCTTATAAGGTGAGGTAGGGGGCGCTATTTACATATAACACGACTGAATACCACATATAATCGTGAATTTATGTGAATAACTAGACCATATGAAAAACACACGATGAAAGTTTATAGGTGAAAATCTTGGATTGAATAAAAAAATATGTATACTGGTAAGTGCTAAAAAAACAGTCCCAAAAAAAACATGATATTCCAATTGCAAGGAATTTGTTGCAAGGTGATCTTAATTTCTACACTTGATAGTGAGAAATCCTTCACCAGAAAAATATCAACACCCAACGTGAGCAGATGAGAAAACTGCTTACCAGATGTATTTGACTTCTTTACTTAAAAAGAAAGTCAAATATTGCTTTGGCAGGTTTATGCCTGCTCGCATATGTGTATGACTTGGAGATGTACAAGGAACCCTCTTCCTCACAGTACAAGGCAGGATATGTAAAAAAAGTAATAAACATCCATGGCGTGATACTGTTTATTAAAAAGATAATATAAAAGAGTAGCCGATTGGCTCCTTACATTAAGAAGTGCCTACCCGGCACTGGGGCTGCTGGCTTGTCACAAATGGATATGGCTGGATCTGTACCGCGTCCACCACCGTGGATGACGTGTGTTCCACCGACCACAAGAAACAACCAGAGGACCGGATATGGTGTAGGACAGCGTGATCAGGTACTGCCTCAACGTACATTTCGTGATTACGTCTTTACCACTTTAAGACCGCCTATAGGCGGCTCTATTGCACAAAACTACGTACCTGTACGTCATTTTGTGCAATAGACACTGGGGGGGGCACTTGCGCATGCCTATTGGACAGAGGGGAGCCAATCAGCGGGTCCGGGGGACCAGATGTCTGCCAGCCACCTGCGATCGCTCCCCAGAAAGGCAGATCACCATTCTGACAGGGAAGAAGATAGAGCTCTTGTGTTCCTGCTAACCAGGGACAAGAAACTCTGTCTTCATCCAGTCAGACCATCCCCCACACAGTTAGCAAGCACCTCCTAGGGGCAGACTTAACCCTTTGGTTGACCCTGATGTTAACCCCTTCCCTGCCAGTGTCATTAGTACAGTAACTGTGCATTTTTTTAGCACTGATCACTGTAGTAGTGTCACTGGTTTCCCAAAAAAGTGTCAAAAGTGTCAGTTAGGTATCCGATTTGTCCGCTAAAAATCGCTGATCGCTGCCATTACTAGTAAAAGAAAAAAAATAAATTGCATAAATCTATCTACTAGTTTGCAGACGCTATAACTTTTGCGCAAACCAATCAATATACGCTTTACCAAAAATATGTAGCAGAATATACAGTATATTGGCCTAAATTCATGAAGAATTTGGATTCTTTACATTTTTTTATTGGATGTGTTGTATAGCAGAAAGTAACAAATATAGTTATTTTTTTTCAAAATTGTCATTTTCTTTGTTTACAGCGCAAAAAATAAAAAACCGCAGAGGTGATCAAATACCACCAAAAGAAAGCTCTATTTATGGGAAAAATAGGACATCATTTTTATTTGAGTAAGGTGTTGCACGACCGCGCAATTGTAAGTTAAAGTAATGCAGTGCCGTATCACAAAAAATGGCCTGATCATTAAGGGGGTTAAACCTTCTGGGGCTGAAGTGGTTAAAGTGATACAGTTACGCTTGTGTGGCAGACTCCCCCATCCCTGCATCTCCCTTGAGTCTTATACTCCCCAGTCCAGGATTCAATGAGATGTTGCTCACTAGATTACACAGTTGCAATGATAAAGGGCAATTACAAAGGGCAATTATGTGCATTGCAGTAATGTGCTTTAATGCACTTAGGTTACAAAAATAGTACAGAAATAGTCACTACTTTCTGTACACCTTTATTTTTTATCAGTTTTTTCACATGTATTAAAGGGCAAACTGAATAATGTTAAAATGTCAAATCTGAAATTTTCCTATTTGTCTATAAAATTGCTTCCTAGAAGATTACACATTCTGAAAGTAGCAGTGCAGTGCAGAAGTGACAAACCTAAAGTCGTTGTAAACCTCATACATGAAATTTGAACAATGTATATCTCTCTATAGTGTGTACTTGTCTCAACCCAGAGCACTAAGTGTCATTTCTGTCTGCTGCCTTGTTCCTCTGTTATCAGTATGGGTCTCTTCTGACACGTTTTTTCCGACACCAAGAAAAACAAAGGTGGCAGGGGTGGGACTTCCAGCACACAGCCTGTGATTGACAGCCTCAGCTCTGTTCCTGTGTGCTCTGTGAAGGGATTGTGTCCCTTCCCTCCAATCAGCTCTCACTGAGCTCTGCAGAGTCTATCTTCAGATCCCTGCCCCCTGTTTTCTGGAATCCCAGGCAAACTGTACAGTGGGGATCGAAAGTTTGGGCACCCTAGGTAAAAATGTGTATTAATGTGCATAACGAAGCCACCCGTGGGGGGGGGGGGGGGTGGTCGGGTGATTTGTTTGCCGCCCCACCCCCTTCCGGGATGGAGCACCAGCTACCACTACTGCAGATAAACAGGTAAAATATATGTGGGAAGATTTGTTTCATCTCTGTGTATCAACTGAGGACAGTCACTTTACTGGGTATATGTAAAGCCGTGCCATTGTGCCGACGTATAATGTCGTGCACTGGTCGGCAAGCGGTTAACGCATACAATGACAACATCTCTTCTCCTCTGCTCAAATACAGTACAACACCCTTCTCACTCAGTTCTCAGGAATGCACTTTGCCAGTAATCCAACCTCCAGCACAAAATGAATCAGCTGAACTGGACTGTAATGCTGCGTACACACGAGCGGATTTTCCGTCGGAAAAATCTTGGATGTTTTTTCCGACAAAATTCCACTCAAGCTTGTCTTGCATACACACGGTCACACAAAAGTTTGCTGAACTTTCGACCGTCGAGAACGCGGCGACGTACAACACTACGACGAACCGAGAAAATTAAGTTCAATGCTTCCGAGCATGCGTCGAATTGTTTCCGATCATGCGTAGGAATTTTGACGCGTCGGAATTGGTACAGACGATCAGAATTTTCGATCAAAACTTTTTCAGACCGAAAAGTTGAGAACCTGCTCTCAATCTTTTGCTGGTGGGAATTCGGCCAGCAAAAGTCCGATGGAGCATATACACGGTCGCCTTTTCCGACCAAATGCTCTCTTCGGTCTTTTGCTGGCCGAATTTCCGATCGTGTGTACAGGGCATACGATTTACTTTGCGTTGTCCTTTTGTTTCATTAGATCTTTAACGAATTATCAAATCATGACAAATTCATTCGTCAGCTATAATTTTTTTCGTATTAGTTGAAATTCGTTATTTTTTTCTTTGGACGTTCGGATGCATGCGAATGATGCAAAATTTGCATGAATTTCGATTTGTAACGAAACTAATTGCACATGTCTATTTAATACTACACTTAGGTGCGTCTCCCTCCTTTCCTCCTTCTTCCACTGATCATGGATGCAACGCTTTCCAGGTTCCTGGAGGAAAAAAATAATAAATGCACATTTTTTTTTTCCTAAAAGGTGAACCTATCCTTTAACTACTGGCTGTAGCATGTGACCAATAGCTGTCATAGAATCAAAGCGATCAAACAGAATTTTACAAGATTAGCCCTCATGTGTATCTTTGGAAGACCATATGCCATGACTATAATACTGGTTTAATAAATCTTATCTTCATGCAACAGAGGTGTGCACCATGCACAATAACACATGACCCTAGTCAGGAAACCATAGCTGTCCAAGCTGAAATTGCACATTAAAACATTGACACATTTATGATCATGTCTTTAGTTACAGTGTACGCCGTATACCTAGACAGTGTAAACACAAAAGGTTTTACTTGGAATATAAATGAATCACCTCTCTGTGTGCCAATCTTGAAAATAGTGACCTGCCTTGCCCCCAGAACCCATCTGTATCATTATTTTTTTAATCATCTACAGTGACAATTATGTATTTACAAGCTGTTGGAAATCAGAGCTGAGCTTTGTGAGAATGTGTCCTGCATGAAAACCCCCCCGTGCCTAGATAGCTGGGAGGGCAGCGCAGACACAGGGTGTTGCTGCTTAGTACACAATAGAAGCTGATGGGGCCGTTTTGTGTAAAAAAAAAAAAAAAAAAAATGACATCCACTCAATATACATTTGTCAGATTACTATAAAGATGTAATTCTCTGAAGATGCACTGGTGATTTCTGAAGCTAACTCTTTTGTATCTCACTGGAAATACAATACTGTATATAAATGGCAAAATATTTGTGATTTAGAAAAAAAAAAAAAAAAGAAAATATGCAATATTCGGGAAAAGACAATTCATAAAGGTGAATGCAAAGGCTATTATTCATTGTTATCCTTTTTTTCATGTAGCACAAACATGTTTTACTGCGCTATGCAATCAAAGAATATTTAAACACATCAGCCATAGTCCAATTCTGTTCGAGGTCTACGGGAAGGAACAATAACGCCTAGTTTTGGGTGGCATTTGTTGTGTTAAAGCAGCCTTTTCCAATCAGGGTGCACAGACATTATCGGGTGCCTTCAGGTTCCTTCAGGGGTGCCTTGGCAAAATGTCAAAAAAATTGCCCAAAAATTGTATATTCATCCACCAAGCGTGTCTTTTAGTTACACAAAGCCACCGGTTTTCATTGTGCACCATTACAACCTTTCAGTTACTGGCATCCTAACAACCGATGATGTCATCGGTTGATAAGGAGGACGTCAGTTGTCTGCATAGTATCCTTGTTTGCTACTCCCCTGCCCCTCTCCGTCAGCACTGGGGTCACATTGGCTGAGCGAGGGAGGAAAACATTGCCTTACTAGTCAGTTATAGTGTGCAAAGGTGTATTTGCTTTGTTTACTAGACATGTGCGGATCGTTTTATTCCGAATAAATATTCAGATGAATTTTTTATTATTCAGAGATTCGGATATATCAGAATGCCCAATTACAAAGTTTACCGAAAGCTCAGAATAACGAAGCAAAATTTGTTAGAATTTCCGAAATTCTAATTGAAATTCGTATGAAATTTTACATCGAATTCCATTTGAATTCGAACTGTAAACATGTTTCTGAAATCAAAGACTGTGTGTGTTATTAGAAAAAGACAAAGAAAAAAGTATTGAATAGTAATATAAAAGAATCAATAAGCAGTTACACGTCAAATTATAAAGATGCTCTACACAGCCCTTAGTGACAGTGAACACATCCTTGGATTTATTATCTCAGCTTGCATATCCAGCACCATCCCTCTTTGACTGGACTTTTTTCTTGGACATTTATCCATTGTGGACTTTTATTATTACTGTCCTGTGATCACCTATAACTTCATCCATTTTAATTATTATTTTTATTCCACTTTTATTTATATATTGTGTTTTAATGAATTGATTGCGAGATAGTACATTGGTACTCTAAGCGCCAGCATTTGTTTTTTTTGTGTGTGTTATTAGAGTACCATTTTGAAATAATGCTGTTTTATGCCGCGTACACACGAAGGGACTATCCCGCGGGATTGTCAGCTGGACTCTAGTCCGCCGGACAATCCCCTCGTGTGTGGGCCTTCGACTGACTTTTTTTCCCAAAAGTCCGGCGGACTAGGTTTTAAGTTTTGTTTTAAAATTATCCGCTGGACTTGGCAGTCCGGCGGACAATACGGCCGTCTGTAGTATGGTCCGGCGGACCAAAAAGGACGCATGCTCAGTAGCAAGTATTTTTCTAGTATTTTTCTTTTTCTAGTCCCGTCGTACATGCTGTACGTCATCGCGTGAACCGCCGGACTTTTAGCGTGATCGTGTGTGGTCAAGTCCGTTCGCTTTCAAGTCCACCGAAGCCCAGCTGGAAAGTCCGGCGGTTTGTCCGCTGGGCTAGGTCCGGCGGACAAAGTCCCTTCGTGTGTACGGGGCATGTACAGGGCATAGTTAAAGCAGAGTTCCACCAAAAAATGGAACTTCCGCTTTAAGGGAGGTGACCCCCTGACATGCCACATTTGGCATGTCCTTTTTTTTGGGGGGGGGGGGGGGTGGATACCCTCTTTTTAGAGGGTCCCAGCTCCCACTTACTCTTGGCGCACCGCGACACTGGAAGGGAGATCACCTCTCCCCCCTCCCTCTCAGCAATCATCTGGGACACATCACAGGTCCCAGATGATTGCCCGGCCAGTCACGGCACACGGCGCAGCTCGCGCATGCGCAGTGGGTGCCCAGCTGTGAAGCCACAGCCGGGTGCCCACAGTTACAATGCTGGTGCCGCAGAGAGGAGGGGAAGATGAGTAGGGCTTCGTTACGCCGCATCGCTGGACCCTGGGACAGGTGTGTGTCTGATTATTAAAAGTCAGCAGCTGCAGTATTTGTAGATGCTGACTTTTAATTTTTTTTTTAAAACAGAACTCCGCTTCAAGCCAAAGGTGATTTAAAGAGTCATTGAAGATTTTTTCTTTTGTTTAAAATGTATCGATTCAAATGTTTTGAATCGAAAAAATTAGCAATTTCGAACAAAATTTGAAAAAGATATAAAATAAATTAAGAATACGAATTCCAAACACGAATCCCGAATACAAATTCAACGAATCAATCAATTTTTAACTAAATTAAATAACTAGATGAACCGCTTGCTGACCACCCGCCGTGGTTTGATGGCGGTAGAATGGCTCCCCTGCACAAATTGCCGTAGCTGTATGGCAGGCGCTTTAAGGGGTATAGGGGGCGACATCGTCGGGCATCTCGGGTGCCCGGCGATGTCCGCTGGGCACCCGCGATTGCTCCTGACAGAGCCAGAACGGGGATTTGTGTGTGTAAACACACAAATCCTCGTTCTGTCAGTGGTGAAGAGACAAATCTGTTGTTCCTAATGCTTAGGACAGTTAGAACACACACTGAGGGAACACATTTAACCCCTTTATCGCCCCGCAGTGATAACCCCTTCACTGCCAGTGACATTTATACAGTAATCAGTGGCTTTTTTTTAGCTCTGATCGCTGTAAATATGTCACTGGTCCCAAAAAAAAGTGTCAAAAGTGTCCGATTTGTCCGCTACAATGTCAAAGTCCCACTAAAAATCGCAGATCTCCGCCATTACTAGTAAAAAAATAATAATAATAAAAATGTCAGTAATCTATCCCCTATCCGCTTATTGCGATTTTGTTTACAAAAAAAATTTGTAGAAGAATACATATTGGCATAAACTGATGAAGAAAATTTTTATTTTTTTTTTTGGATGTTTATTATAGCAAAAAGTAAAAAATATTGTGTTTTTTTCAAAATACATTTTTTTCAAAATTAAAAAATAAAAACGGCACAGGTGATCAAATACCACCAAAAGAAAGCTCTATTTGTGGGAAAAAAAGGACATCAATTTTGTTTGGGTACAGCGTTGCACGACCACGCAATTGTCAGTTAAAGTGACGCAGTAATTTCTTCCAGGGCTGGCGTGGTTAACAAGTCTGCCCTGGATGCCACACATTGGGGTGTCAGTCAATATCTCATTAGCTCTGTTCTTTCTGGCCGCTCTCCTCCTCCGAGTGTAGCTTTAGATTGGAGGAGGAGATAGGTCATGTGACCGTCCATTAAAACATCAGAAGAGAGCACTCACGTGACCGGGTCCATGAAAGAACGGAGCTAAAGAGGTATTTAGAGGCTTTGATTTACAATTTAAAAGAGCGAACAAAAGTCCTGGATGGCTTAACTCCAATGTAAAAATGCATATAAAAGTAAAGGAGAAGGCCTTAAAAAAATACAAGGTTGAGGGATCATCATCAGCATTCAGACTTTATAAAGAATGCAACAAGAAATGTAAGGGTGCAATTAGGGCAGCTAAAATGGAACACGAAAGACACATAGCACAGGAGAGTAAAAAAGTATGTAAACAGTAAAAAATTAGGACAGACCATATTGGTCCCATAAAGAATGAACAAGGACACCAGGCTACAAAGGATGGGGAGATGGCAAAGGTATTGAATTTATTCTTCTCCTCTGTCTTCATGGAATCTACGGAATCTGGGGGCTTCAGTAACCAAAGCTGCAGTGTTTATCCTCATGACATATCACAGGAAGCACCTCCATGGTTAACAGAGGACAGAATTAAAATTAGACTTGTGAAACTTAACATTAATAAATCACTGGGAACAGATGGCTTGCACCCAAGGGTGTTTAGGGATTTCAGTCAAGTAATTGCCAGACCATTGTTCCTAATTTTTACTGACAGTCTACTGACTGGAATGGTACCAGCTGATTGGAGAAAAGCCAATGTAGAACCAATATTTAAAAAGGGCCCAAAATACATCCCTGGGAATTACAGACCAGTTAGCCTAACATCAATAGTATGCAAGCTCTTGGAGGGGATGATAAGGGACTATATACATTAGCAGTAATCAGCATGGATTCATGAAGAATCCTTCTTGCCAAACCAATCTATTAACCTTCTATGAGGAGGTGAATTGCCATCTAGATAAAGGAAGATGTGGTGTATCTGGATTTTGCAAAAGCATTTGACACAGTTCCCCATAAACGATTACTGTACAAAATAAGGTCAGTTGGCATGGACCATAGGTTGAGTACATGGATTGAAAACTGGCTACAAGCGCGAGTTCTGAGGGTGGTGATAAATGGGGAGTACTTGGAATGGCCAGGGGTGGGTAGTGGGGTCCCCCAGGGTTCTGGGCTGGGACCAATCCTATTTAATTTGTTCATAAATGGCCTGAAGGATGGGGTAAACAGCTCAATCTCTGTATTTGTAGGAAAATACTAAGCTAAGCAGGGCAATAACTTCTCTGCAGGATGTGGAAACCTTGCAAAAAGATCTGAACAAATTAATGGGGTGGGCAACTACATGGCAAATGAGGTTTAATGTATACAAATGTAAAATAATGCATTTGGGTGTCAAAAATATGAATGCAATCTATACACTGGGGGAGAACCTCTGGGGGAATCTAGGATGATAGGCTCAGCAATGACATCAATGCCAAGTTGCTGCTAACAAAGCAAACAGAATATTGGTATGCATTAAAAAGGGGATCAACTCCAGAGATAAAACGATAATTCTCCCACTCTACAAGACTCTGGTCCGGCCGCACCTAGAGTATGCTGTCCAGTTCTAGGCACCAGTCATCAGGAAGGATGTACTGGAAATGGAGCGAGTACAAAGAAGGGCAACAAAGCTAATAAAGGGTCTGGAGAATATTAGTTATGAGGAAAGGTTACGAGCACTGAACTTATTCTCTCTGGAGAAGAGATGCTTGAGAGGGGATATGATTTCAATTTACAAATACCGTACTGGTGACCCCACAATAGGGATAAAATTTTTTTGCAGAAGCGAGTTTAACAAGATGCGTGTTCACTCATTAAAATTAGAAGAAAATAGGTTTAACCTTAAAGTGGGATTCCACCCTGAAGTGGAACTTCCGCTTTCTGAACCCTCCCCCCTCCGGTGTCACATTTGGCACCTTTCAGGGGGGTGCAGATACCTGTCTAAGACAGGTATTTACACCCACTTCCGGGCATAAACTACCACGGGAGTGTACGCCACTCCTGTCCCGGCGCGCTGTCTGCCGGGACACACACGGGTCCCAGCAGACAGCGCTGACGATTCTCACTGCGCTGCGTGACTCGCGCATGCGCAGTAGGGAACCGGGAAGTGAAGCCGCAAAGGAGACACTTCCTGATTCCCTCACCGAGAATGGCACCGGCAGCAGCAGAGAGCCGAGCGATTGATCAGCCTCTGCTGCCAACATCGCTGGAACCTGTGACAGGTAAATGTCCATTTATTAAAAGTCAACAGCTGCAGTATTTGTAGCTGCTGGCTTTTAAAAAAATGTTTTCAGGGACAGTCCCGCTTTAAACTATGTAGAGGGTTCTTTACTGTAAGAGTGGCAAGGATGTGGAATTCCGTTCCACAGGCGGTGGTCTCAGCGGGGGGCATCGATAGTTTCAAAAAACTATTAAACAAGCACCTGCACGACCACAACATACAGGGATATACAATGTAATACTGACATATAATCACACACAATGGACTTGATGGACTTTTTTTCAACCTCACCTACTATGTAACTATGTAGTGATACAGGAGGAGCAGTGTATGAGAAGGGGTGGGCAGTGATTTTTTTTCTAGACTTTAGAGTATGTTGACAGGGGCTGTGTAATGTAAAGGGGACTGTGTACTGTGCAGGGGGAGGGGGCTGTGAAATCTAAAGGGGTTTGTGTAATGTGCAGAGGGTCTGTGTAATGTAAAGGGGGCTGTGAAATTTTTTTTTCCTGAAACCTCCCTCTTAAAATTAGGGTGCGTGTTATACGCCGATAAATACGGTACATCATGAATTACAAAATATGTTAAAATCTTAGACACAAACTAACATAAATACAATAACCTACATATATATATATATATATAAAAGGTGCATCTCCTAGAATCTTATAGTTACCAAGTATATCAGAATTCTTCCCCCAGGAGGAGGCAACAGATAGTATGAGAGGTGGAGACACCCCGCTTGTAAATGCAAAATGGCAGATCTTCCCCCCAGGAACAAATCTAGGGGTTACTAGGCTTCTCCACCTGGTCTAAGATCCCTATACCCCCTTGTCCTCCCCTTTTCATCACCCCCCATCACCCCAATACTTACTGTGATGTGACAAATCCAAGTCATTAAAGCAAGAAAAAAACATGTATTTACTTTGGAAGAATAAATAATTTGTAACATTGGGTGTCCTATGTGTGTGTCCTATGTGTGTGGATGTTGCTTCGTTATGTAAAACTATTAGTTAAATTTTTTACACTTTAGAATGGGGTGCCTCAAGAATGTGCAGGATTTTAAAGGGTGCCTTGACGGAAAAAAGTTTGAGAAAGGTTGGTGTTAAAGGATACCTGTCATGAGAGAAACATGCCATTCAAGTGCTATTTGCTTGAATGGTCATAAAACCCTGGAACAAGCATTTAGCAAATTATAGTCTGCAAAAAGTCAGATTTCCTTACCCTTATACTTTAATTACATAAATACAGAAGTGTGCACCAGACTAAAACCAGATGAAAGAGCCCAAGATAATTTTAATTGTCGGTAAAATAAGTCATATAAAACACCCAACACATTTCATGGGGCTACACCACTCCTCCTTCATCAGGGCTCAACACAGGATAAAATGTGAATCCTGAGTAGCAATGAAGCTGTGCTAAAGTGTTTGTAACCCTAAAGATAAAAGAGAGAGATCCTGTTCCCTTATAGCAAGTTAAATAGCACAGTTCTTGTGCGGTCTAATCAGCCCCTCTCTAAGCTGTAAAAACCTGGCTGATCCTGCCAGTTACTGTGTCCCCTCTGTGTACTGACCACGGTAATCATGGCTGCTGAGCCCTGATAACCGTGGTCAGTTTACATGCCTCCGTCGTCCACGGTCTCTGCTCTGTCCCCCTCACCCTCTCCCTCCCTGCCTCTCAGGTCCTGTGTGTCTGTCTCCGCCCCCCCGGTCCTGCCTCTACTAGTAGAAAATTAAAGATTACAAATTATCACTGCCAGACCCTCTATTATATCTGGGCATAACACACAGAGTAACTTTTTTATTAAAATGCAGCTTGTAAATACCTTTTTTGGTTATATTCAGGCCTGTCATGTGACTGCTGGCCAGTCTCCTACTCCAATCCTGAAATACAGCGGGAGGGACTGAGCAGACACAGGACCTCCCCGGTTAATGTCAGAGGGAGATTTCAGCCCCTCCTGGTGTAGCCCTTGATCGGAGTAGAAGACCGGCCTGGAGTCACGTAACCGGCCTGAATATAGCTGTAAAAAGGTATTTACAAGCTTCGTTTTAATAAAACACTTACCCTGTGTGTTATGCCTATATATAATAGAGGGACTGCCAGTGAATTACATTTTCAAGGTAACAACCACTTTAAGCCCTGATAAAGGGGGAGTGGTGTTGCCGCCGAAATGCATTTGAGGTTTTTATATGACTTTTTTTTTTACCATTAATTGAACTGATCTTAATCTCTTTTATTTTGTCTAGTGCTCCTTTCTGTATTTCTATGGTTTGAGCTACTGTTGGATGGCCATCGAGGGAAGCCTTGCTGTGTGGGAGCCATCTCATCAGAACTATTGAGCTTGTTTAAAGTTTTCTTTCATCTGACTACATGTGGAAGATGTGAAAGTTCCCAACATCCCTTTGAGTGTGTTGTTTTATCTTTATGCTAGATCTAGGTCAGTCAGTCAGGCAATTTTTGTTAAAGTGTTAAGCCTAGTACACATCGATAGTTGTTTTGTTCAACCCAGCGGGTTGAATGATAAAAAAACTGACAGCTCAGATTAGAGCTGCTGTACTAACAATTCAATGTTAGTACAGAGATATCTTGCCCCTTCCCCCGCCAGAACACTCCAGTCAGTCAATGGCTGAGAGCGCTGATCAGAAGTCGGTTGGCAGACCTTTTTATCGGTCATGAGCCTTTGACAGAAGCTGGATGAATTTCTGGCTTCTGTCGGACCGGCTGCCATACACAGGGGCCGAATGACAGCAGTTTCTATTGAACCGGCCGATGCCTGCCGACGTTCAGCCTGTGTGTACTAGGCTAAAGTCTCAGCATGACAGCCAGGGGATTCATGTTTTTATAATTAGAGGTCTGCAATGGCAACCTATATTGTTCCTACAGGTTTCTTTTAAGCCAGGCATGTTCAACTGTGGTTCTATGGGTTGTATGCGTCCCTTTCACTCCTTATCTGTGGCCCTCTGTGTTTTAAGGATAAAAGTTGAGAAATGATGCTTCCTTACATGTTTTGCAGGTTAATTATTCAAGAATTTTTGCCTCTTTTTTGGGATTAAATTATTTAAATTGCAATGTTTCCTGCATTATATTATTGTTTATAATCCTAATGCTGCTGATGTCCTGCTGCAACCTCTTTATAGCCTGTCCCAGTCCACATGGCTCACGGGGCATATTTTCTAATTGTTGATGGTTGTAATTGTTTTTTTCAAAGGCCTTTTTTCACTCTGTGGCTGGGAACTTTCTGCTAGATTATATGGACAGAGTTGTACCAAAAAGTGCTTGGACATAGTGGGGCTCAGACCAGCAGACGTGGTGGTAGACATGGTGGTGGTTATAGTGTATTTATTTATTTTTTTGCAGCTCCTAATGGGTCCTCTCAGAGAGCACACTGGCTGCAGGGCAAGCCAGAAGTTTCAGCGCGTACTATTCAACCTTTGGCCATTGGTTCAGCCTGGTCACCCAATAGCCACTCACTTCTGCATCAGCCTGGACCCGATTCATATGATTCAGGAGCTGCCTGTGAATGCTGCCTGCACTGGGGCCTGACCACTGTGGCTTAAGAAAAAACTCTCTCAGGGATTATAGGATTGGAGACATGTTAGTACTCAGAGGGGATTCTGAAAGCTTCTAAAAATGCAACAAAGAGGTTCTTATGCAGCACCTCCTTAAATTGATGTATTTTGTGCTCCTTTGGAATGGTGGCTGTATATTGACCATATAACCTTTGCATTAGGGAGCTCCCCAATAGAGGTTCCTCTCTTTAATGACCTGAATTCTGAAGTCTTTGCTTATGCATTTGAGTATACAAGGCCCAATTTATCAAAAACAGAGGACCCTGAGTTGCCCCCAACCTCACAACTGCTGGGGTTGGGAGGGGTAATGTTCTTCTTGATGCCTACTCTATTTTCTTCTCTACCTCTCCACCAGCCTCCAATCCTCCTCCTTGTATTCCTCTGTTTTTGCTGCCTCATTACATTTCACATGTTGATGAAGGGCAGGGATGGCCTTCTAGGCAAAATAACGGGGGATCAGAAGAGGAGAATGAGAAGGAAAATGGGAGGAGAAAAATGGTGCATTAGAAGAACTTGCAGACAACTGGCTGCTCTGCCCCTGGGAAGAGTAAAAAAGAGAAAGGTGTTGTCAGCTACATGGCAGGGTGAAGAATAACCCAACTTCTCATGCCATTTCACCTGGAGAAGGTGTGGGAGGAAGAGGTGCAGGGGGAAGGGAAGGAGGTGGTGACAGATGAGGAGGTAAAATTGAAGGAGGAAGGGAAGGATTTATAGAGGGAGGAGGAGGGAAAGGAAGAAGCAATGATCAGCTTGGCACCTACTAGCTTAATATGGCTGTGCCTCTACCTCTCCTTTTAGACCTGCCTGTCATTTTTCTTCTCTTTTTTTATGGTTCTTATTTTAAAAAGGGCTGGCAGCCTAGGGCTATATGATTCTATGTTGTTTGCCCTTTCCCTCGCTATAGGATTTTCCTCCTATTTACACCTGACTTCCTATCCCCCTGCATTGTGGAAGGTCAGGCAGCCCATAGTGGTAGGTTTTCCCCCTGCAGCTATACTGTATGTCCAGTGCCCTGACTACGGTATATTGAAAAATGGTATTTAAAAGAAATGCAACTGGCTGGGAGGTGTCTGGGAGAAGAAAGATTATATTGGCAAATCAGAAGAAATATAAATGTGCCAGGCCTAACCCCTGCATCAATATCATAAAATACAGAAAAAAAAGATTTAAAAAAAAAATGTTAGTTTCTCATTTAATACACTGATGTTTATTTTAAGATAAAACCTGTCTCATCCCTCCCTATTATATTGTAGTCGAATCAAGCTGCTTACATAATGTTTAGCTACTGTACAATATTAGTGGCTATTGTCTCTCAGATAATACACACATTTTTATTGCATTATAATACATGACTTGCCTCTATCTATTTGCTGCCTATTCAATTGCTCGCATAGCCAGTTTCTACCAAACACATACCTAAAGTCTGTTAAGACAATGCTGTGTGCTACTATGAAAAAAGAAGCTCCCAAACTATACTATTAAAATGTTGTGCCACTGTCCAATTAGCATAAAGATGAGGGCTTTAACTTTATTTCTTATAGCTTTTAGATCTGTTGTGTCTGTTATGTATACCAGTCAATTCAGGCCTATTACTTCTTGATAAAAATAAATCAGGTTTTGCATTCAAAACTACGTAAAAAGCCTTCTTTTTTCAAGTTAAGCTGTTGCGTTGAGGCCATGCTAAATGTAAAAGTTAAAAGCTAATTATGCAGCTAAATTACGGCTGAGGCCAGAATATGGCATTGCTGATGCTTTCAGTGAAAATCATACTGTTCCAAAGCACCACATCCATGTTAAAGATAATTCCCAAGTGTGTCATTGATGTTTTTTCCATGTTGCCCTTGAAGTCACATTAAAGTGACACTAAACTCACACATTTTTATATGAAAATAAATTCAATATGTTTAAAGGAAAAGTATAGCTAACGCTATTTTCGTTATATGTCTCGTATGGATCACAGGAGTGCAGTTCGCTCTGCACTCATGTGATCTGTTATCGGCAGAAAGCGGGCTAAAGCCCGCTGTCGGCTGACTCACAGATTCAGTCTAGGTTCTGAAAAGATTCCAACCATATGGTCAAGAATCCACCCAGAAGCCTGGACCGTCAGCTGACTCAGCTTCTCAGTGATCCGCAGAGAGTCTAAGCCAACCCCTCCCACCCCTACCAGCGCTCCAGTGAGCATATGGGGGCAGAGCAGAGAGTGGGAGCATGACAGTCACGGGTCTCTGCTCACAGAATACTACGAAATGAGCGATCAGTGGTTTTTGATCACTAAGTTCTCAGTGCAGAGTCGGCAGTGGAAAGATGCAGCATTGTATCAGTGCAGTATCCACTTAGGTGAGTATATTTTTTTTTAAATCCCATACTTTTTAAATATAAGAAGAATGTACATTCCATCTCTGTCTTCCTTTGTTTTATTTCGCAAATGCAAGCTTTTTTTCTTCTATTCTCAGACTTCCTGTTCTAGGGTGGCTACATTCATTCTCGTTGCCCCTTGTGTATGTGAACAAGCCAACCGTTCCACAGTGCTCACCCCTGAGATGGTCTTCTCATCTACACCCTCTTAGGATACATAGATGACTTATGGGATACATAGATAGGTAGTTGTAAGCACCAGACCCCTAAATACAAAAGACATTGGGATTCTATAGGTGCTACCTAAAGGAGCATTGTGACCATGTTTACATACTGTTAAAGAAAAGATTTATTGAAAAGATTTTATACAAAGCTTTCATTAAAAACAATTGCAAGGAATGGCAGATTATATCCAAGCTATTACAATAAATATAAAAAATTTAACACCGCTGATGACAAGCACGTAGGGTTGCACTGATACCGTTTTTTATCGGTGAGTACTTGACTGAAAGTATCGCTACTCGTACTCGCCGATAAAAAAACGGTATCAGTGCAACCCTAGTAGATGCCATACAAATAAATTTTATTGGCGATACCTTTGTGGTCGAATTTGAGCCCATACAAAAGTAATAGGCTCAAATCATACTGCAATGAATCAGATGAGATATGAACAGGAATGAGGTGTGATTCCTGTCCAAATCGCATGCGAATTCCCGCACCGCTCCTGTGTGAATTGTTATGCCTGCGTTTATCTATTAAGTTCTTGTGGTAAAACCAAGGAAGACTAGACTTCTGAAGTGTATCAATGCTTTACTAAACAGGGAAAAATCTGCACATACAAACTGTAGGATGAACAATACAATACATCACAACTTATAGCTTCACATATAAGCATGTATAATATGTACACATTAGGTAAACTAAACAATTACTCAACTTAGGGGTTAAGATGTCCTTCATAGTTCCTTGTTCTCACAAACGCGTCTCCAACGTTATCCAGGAAAGGGCAAAATAAACCCCCGTATAAATGGGAGGAACAAATTCCCTTTCGACCCCCATCTTGTGGGCGGTCAGACGATTGGTTTGTCCCTGGAAGGCTGACTTTTGAGCAGGGTTAACAAGGTCTTTTGGCAGTTTGTAAAAGTCCCAGATGAAAAGTCTCTTTTCTTCTTGGTCATAAGGAAAATGCTCAGATGGAAGTCCACTCCAATTCAGCCACCTTTTCTCAGGCTCTCTTTGGTCTGTCTCCTCCCATCCAGCATGGTCATCTGCTCTGCCTGCTCCACCTCTCGATGCTCAATACCTGAAAAGAGTAAGAGACAAAGCAGATTATATGTTCCTTCCAACTGTGCCTAAAAACATAGCTCACTGCTCACATTTCTCTATCTGCCCATTTCTAACTGCAAAACTATTGTAGGGTGCCCACTGTTGCCTTGAAATACTTTCACGGAAAGGCATTGACTTCCAACGTAACGAATAAACTTGCATGTCTCTCCGTGCTGTCCTGGGAAGCACACAAGCTTGCTGTTGTTCAGCCTTCACAGCATGGCACATTTTTGCAAAATGCCCCATTTTATGGCAACAGAAACACTTAATGTGACTGAATCTACCATTCCCAACCATTTGCTTCCACTTCTTAAACAATGCTGGTGTAGGAATCCCATCTATTTCCTCTCTAGGGACCCCCGCCTTAAGTAAATCAATCCACATGTGTCTCCTGGAGATCATAGGCCTTGCCTTCCTTGTATCTGACTCAACTCGGTCATTTGAGCTGATCAAATCCTCTGCTTCCCGGTTATGAGAAGTAACAGTGGCACATGTCCTACTTCTGCTTACAGGCTTTGGGCCTTTGTCCTTTGTTAGGGCATCATTAGACTTGGTCATGAGGGCTGCACACCGCTCATTCAAATCTTCAGCTCGGCCTACAGGGGTTTGAACACACTTCGAAGCCACTGCAGGTTTAAGTTTGATTACCCTCCTTTCTAAATCTTTTTCCTTGCTTGCAGTTTCTTCCAAACGCTTGGATGCCACTGCAAGCTGCTCCTTCAGTAAATCTCTTTCTAATTCCGCCTTTTCCCTCTTTTCAGATTCAATATGTAGAGCATGCAGGAAGTGCAAACCAAACACAGCAACTGCCTGCATCTCTCCCTTACTGAACCCAAAACTTTTGAGACTAAAATCTGAGGAAAGACCACAGTTTCCATCCCCCCAAGCTCTGTTCAAAGGAGACGCATATCTAGCTAGCTCCTTTGCAACAGGCATCCACTGACTATTTCTGGCCCAGATAGGAAGGGTGCACGCCTTCAAGTCCTCCTGGACACCAGAAATCTTTGCAGCCTTACTCCTCCTAAACAGTGTACGCAGCATTTTTCCCCCAGCACAAGCAACAAAACACACAATATAAAACAGGTCTGCTTCAGTTGAAATTTTAGCACAAATAACGGCCGAGCCCCCAAAATGTTATTCTCGGGCGAGCCCCCAAATGTTATGCCTGCGTTTATCTATTAAGTTCTTGTGGTAAAACCAAGGAAGACTAGACTTCTGAAGTGTATCAATGCTTTACTAAACAGGGAAAAATCTGCACATACAAACTGTAGGATGAACAATACAATACATCACAACTTATAGCTTCACATATAAGCATGTATAATATGTACACATTAGGTAAACTAAACAATTACTCAACTTAGGGGTTAAGATGTCCTTCATAGTTCCTTGTTCTCACAAACGCGTCTCCAACGTTATCCAGTTCCTCAAAGCCATCTTGTCCTTTGTCCTTCCAAACACCACTGTCCCTCTCTCCCAAAACACATGTCTCTTTCAAACCCTCTCCATGCCTCCCCCACCCACTTCCTGTAAACACCAACTTCCTCTGCTCATCTTCTATCTGGTTTATTTACATATCAATGGAGGTGGAAGAGGCCTTTGTAGACATATGCTGTTACTAAATCTAAAACTCTATATTATTGCAATAAAGTCACTATACAAATGCCCATAGCAACACAGAATCCAGGCTTGTCATAGTGACTTCAGCTTGGGTTATATCCAAGGTACATGTTTCACCATTTTGGCTTCTTCAGGAAAGTGTGATAGTAATACTAATGAAACACAGAAACAACCTGCAAAAAAATCAAAAAAATCCAAATCAACATGTTCATAATGTATGAATCATAATTTAGACATTATAAAGCAAGACTGCACCTAACAAGAAAGTTCGGGCACCACTGCCTCCAAGTGTGATTGGAAGAACAAGGCATTAAAATGAGAATAATAATAAGCAGAGTTTGTCCAATAGCATCACACAAGCCCACTGCCAGGGGTATCAGGACCAAACGTTTGTGTGTGTTTCTTTGTTCAATTATTATTACTATCACGCTTTTCCTGAAGAAGCCAAGATGGCAAAACCTGTAGAACTACAAGGGTGATTGAAAATGTATTCTCCTGCTGTATACCAATACATGGTTGGATCAATGTATTAATGTTTTTAATCTTGCTCTGTAAATGAAATGTATTCAGTTTTAACAGTGGTTTGTGCAACAAATTACTTGCACCTAAAAAAATCCCATCCTGTTTATCCTTTTACTATCAAGTAGTAGATAGTAATAGAGGACATGCATCAGCAGAGAGTGGGGAGAGCACACAGTACATAAGAAGCCTGAAAACAACAGTAAGAGATTGAAAAAAAAAGAAGAGCAGTGGTATGCTTGATATTTTAGAATGATATAAAAAAAAAAATAATGTGAGTTTAGTGTCACTTAAATAGACCCTCTATCTGCTGTTCAGTATTAAAAGAAAAAAGATTGTTATTTGTTAAATGTCCCAGCTGCTTGTGTCCTTTTTGGCAATCGTTTGCTTTAACCATTAAAAATGGCCAGAATTTAGTAACAAAATTCACACCCCATTCACATTCATTTTTGTATGTTGACCTGATTGTATATGTTGTATATGTAATTTATCTTCCTCTATTGGGGTGTTTTAACTTTTGAAAGAATATTGAAAGAATATTTTTAACCAATTTCACAATACAAATTTGAATTATTTCAAAATATGTCTCCTATCCTTGGCCGATATAGTCTGTCATTGTAGGGGTCCGGGGTGTATACCCCCGTATTTCCCTAAATCTATGTATATATTTCTTTGGATGAGGCCCAAGTCTACATACCCTTATTAATTACGTCTAAAGGGATGCAGAACCTGCAACTTTTCTAATTACAACACTGAACGGGCATAAGGTGACTATAATGAACCGGACTCTCCCATTCAGAATCAGTCTGCAAAGGAAAGGGTGAAACAAACAGTAATTTTTTCAGTGCAAAGGGGTTAATTTACTAAAACTAGAGAGTGATAAATCTTGTGTAGCTGTGCATAGAAACCAATCAGCTTCCAGGTTTGTCAAAGCTTAATTGAACAAGCTGAAGTTAGAAGCTGATTGAATACCATGCACAGCTGCACCGTATTTTGCTCTTTAGTTTTAGTAAATTAACCCAACAAGTAGGAATCTGCAGTATATTACTATCTGAAGTAATGGTGCAATAAATATTATTCAAGGTTGGTTATGGATTCCCTCTATTTATTGCATATATGTATTAATTTGTCTATTCCCCTAGTTAGTTAGTCTATTAAAACTCTGATAAGCACAATGATATAAGGTTAGCTATGAAAACCAATACACTGCTTAGTAAAACAATGTCTTATTTATTTCTCAAAAAAGTAGGAATATGCTAGCATGGAAATACTATAGAGAATTATACAGAGTATATGACAAAAGAACATCAAAGATACTTATCACAATGCTTTCCTCAAGATGTTGTTTCATCGACTGGGCTCAGGATGGCAAAAGAGGGAGTCATGCGGCTCAGAGAGCCACCAGGCTTGAGCCAAGAGCAAAAAGGGTAGAGCAAGAGGAAGCTCTCTGACTCGTTCAGTCCTTTTATACTTCAATCATACACCACCCAGACCCAACCCCATTGCCATCCCATCTAGATTTTTGATGAATCACAGTACTTATAGGGCAGTCCTCCTCAATATATTATATTACTGTCCGTCCTGCTGTATCCGTCTCTAGGGGCAGCATTGTCCATGTCTATGTATCCTGGTCAATCTTCAATGCCTTTGATCTTTTGATCTTCTGTAGCAGGACATTCATCAATCATCTTGTCAGCTATGGTCCCTTTCAAGATTGCTTGCATAGCGCTATAACAACAGACGGTCCGGAGCCAAGAATTGTTCAGCCTTGATGGAGGCCTGATCTCTTCTTTCAGATATGCTACAAAGCTTTGATGTGCAACCTGTTACATTCCAGACCGCCCCCAGAAAGCAAAGGCTTGGTTGTATCAACCAGAAACTCCATAAATATGATATTAAATCATGTTGCCTTCCAACACTATCCTTGCAATGTACAACAATAACTCAGAGGGGAATGTTTTTTTACTAAACAAAAGTGAAGTTACTCTTTAACTAGAACTACAAGACACAGCCATCTTTGAACTGTTTTTTACACACAGTCAATACTATTATCTATATATTATGACCCTATGACGAAATGCATTGGGCATGGTGACACAGCAACTATACTCTTATGCCAAGGTGGTGACCCTGGTCGTGCGAACGATGGGATGGTGAGATTGCTGCATTGTGGCACCTGGCATGATTGAGATTGTGCAATATCAAGGCAATTTTGAAGGTTTTATGATGTAAGTGCATTTCTTTTAGAAAAATGGTTACATTAAGGTGTTTTATACTACTGGAGGCTCTGTTTCGGCTTTTATTCCTATGTGAGGAGACTGATGTTATCATCTGGATGAAGTTTGGCAGTCTATAGAGGCTCTTTAATTTAACACAAAAAGCTATCTTTGCCAGACACGAGAGTAAATGGCAACTACATCTGGTGAGATTTATTCTTAAGGGAATGGAATTGGCACTTACTACCTTGCTGGAGGATATTTGGTGTTTCAGCAGCATGTTTGTTACACCTACTTTATCACATTTAGTTGGACTTTATGTTTTAGACAGAGTTGCAATATTTTTATATTCTTTATGGACATTTTTTATGGACACTTAGTTTTGTTTATTCGATTTTTTCACAATACTAATTAGTGCGCTACTGTGAAACATATATTTGTTATTGCATGTTAGATTTTTCACCTATTTTAATTTGAATACTATTATCAATTTTTTTTTGCTGTGTCCAATGAAACATAATTAATACATGTAGAATATGTATATAGGGGTTGATTTACTAAAACTGGAGAGTGCAAAATCTGGTGCAGATATGTCAATATGTCAATTTGTTTCTAACTTCAGCTTGTTCAGTTAAAGGGGTTGTAAAGGTTGTTGTTTTTTTTTTTTTAAATAAAAAAGCTTGTCATACTCACCTCCTCTGTGCAAGGGTTTTGCACAGAGCGGCCCCGATCCTCCTCTTCTGGGGTCCCTCAGCAGCGCTCCTGGCTCCTCCTCTTCTCGAGTGCCCCCATGGAGAGCCGCTTTCCATGGGGGCACTCATTCGGGTGTGCTGCTTCTGTGTTCATTGACACAAACAGCAGGACTCGGCTCCGCCCCCTCCGTTCACATTACAGCGTGTTGGGAACGTGCGTGAAATTGCTCACTTTCCTGACGCACAGAGAAATGCGCTGCTATTTAGCAGACTCGAAGCGGGGCCAATAATTGTTAATGGCACCTCAGCAAATCGGCAAATGTGCACATCTTCAGGCTTGCCAAACCGGATAGTGCCACAGCACCGTGCGGTTCTGTAATGTACGTTTTTTGACAAGAGTCAGGGAATTCTTTTCCATGTTTCTCGGGTGTAGGCTGCCTTACACATAATGCATGGGAAAATTGCATGCAACTGCAGTAGTGTGATCCAAGCCTAAGGGGGGATTTCCCTCATGTTGAAGCAATTTCTTCTCACTTCTTGTGTCTCCAGGACAGGAAGTTAGAGACTGACAGGGGTTTAACCCTTCCCTACTCTATCCAAATCTTCCCTCCCCCTTCCTTCCCTACAACCCCCCCTCTTTTTCCCCTTTCCACCTTTTTTTCACATCCCACTCCTTCCTTCTTCTCAATCTCTCCCCCACTTTCTCCTACCAATTATTTTTTTCTTACTACC
>CM053029.1:565577817-565785317 GCA_028564925.1 Lithobates sylvaticus | reverse complement strand
ATAGAATGATGGAATGGTAGATAGATAGATAGATAGATTGATAGATTTATAGGAAAGAAAGAAAGAGAAAAAGAAAGAAAAATCAATAGGGAGACAGAAAAAGAGAGAGGGAGAGAAAGAAAGAAAGTATGATGGAAGGAAAGAAAGAAAGTATGATGGAAGGAAGGAAAGAAAGAAAGAAAGAAAGAAAGAAAGAAAGAATAGGGAGAAAGAGAGAGGGAGAGAAAGAAAGAAAGTATGATGAAAAGAATGAAAGAAGGAAAGAAAGAAAAAGGAGAGGGAGAAAGCATGATAGATAGATAGATAGATAGATAGATAGATAGATAGATAGATAGATAGATAGATAGATAGATAGATAGATAGATAGATAGATAGATAGATAGATAGATAGATAGATAGACAGATAGATGGATAGATGGATAGAATTGATAGTGAATAAATTGATAAATGTATAGGAAAGAAAAAAAAAAAAGAAAGAATAGGGAGACAGAGAAAGAGAAGAGAGGGAGAGAAAGAAAGTATGATGGAAGGAAAGAAAGAAAGAAAGAAAGAAAGAAAGAAAGAAAGAAAGAAAGAAAGAAAGAAAAAGAAAAAAAGAAAATGATGGAAGGATAGATAGATAGATAAAAACGATTGAAGACATTATTTGTGTGTTTTTATGTGTATGATATAAGGGAGAGGGAGCAAGAGAGAGAGAGAAAGTATGATAGATAGATAGATAGATAGATAGATAGATAGATAGATAGATAGATAGAATGATGGAAGGAAAGAATGATGGAGAGAGAAAGAAAGAAGAGAAAGAAAGAAAGAAAGAAAGAAAAAAAGAAAGAAAGAAAGAAAGAAAGAAAGAAAAAAGAAAGAAAGAGAGAAAGAAAAGAAAAAAGAAAATAATGGAAGGATAGATAGATAGATAGATAGATAGATAGATAGATAGATAGATAGATAGATAGATAGATAGATAGATAGATAAATAGCTATTGAAGACATTATTTGTGTGTTTATATGTGTATGATACAATATAATTTAATAATATATATGTAATAATGTAATTTCTATATACTTTTTGCAGCTATGCTTACCGTTAAGTTGATGTTCTGTTGCATAAAAAAAAAGAAAGAATGTAACTTGAGGGTCAACCCAAAAGCAAAGTAAAATCATTTAATTTGAATGCAGCAGGTATCATCCTTCTGTGCCCAATGATTGTAGGTACATGTGGGATAAGGTATATGTTCAGGATTATACCCTGCACATTGTAAGGTAATGAGATATGGAGCAGAGTTGTGCTGTGGACAGATGTATTGTCTGGGTATTGCTGTGTACTATGACACTTGCTTGTATCCATGCTAATTCCCTGTGACTGATGATAGACTGGCGCTTGTGTATTCAGTGAGCTGCTGATTTCTGGCAGTTTGTTACTTTCAGGAATGAAGCGTTGGCTCATGGGCTGCAAAGATCAAGGAACGGTTTGTGTCTTAACTCTTAATGAGACCAGGTGAAAGTGCACAGGGCTCCCAGCAGCAGTTGCGTTTCCTGTTTCAGCTATACGTTTCAAGAAATGTATATTAATAGAAAATAAACAGGTCAGAATGCTTGGCTGATAATACAATTAAAAAAAAAAAATCCTTATTTCATTATTGCGTTGTAATGTAATATAAGCAGACTGTGTGGATTTCTGGCTATACTCCAACTCAAAAGGGGAAGAAATTCCTGGCTCTAAATTGCATTATATATTAATGACATTTACTTCTAGCAAAGTATAGGCTTTGGTCTTATGCTGTATTCCCAGACCTGGGGGCAAACATTTGTCAGTATACAACATACAGCCGGCTACCTGTAAATAGTAATGTGTGTTTAGTGTCTTGCACTTGCAGTACATTGATATTGCAGAAAAAATAAATGCAAAATAGTACAAAAGTATTCCCTTGTTTGATTGTTAAACTCAAGCATAAATGTCAGCAAGCAAAACTAGATACACATACATTACAAAATACATAACATTATAAATGTTTAGTTTAAAAAAATAACTAAAAATAACCTAAGAAATAATGTAGATGTCAAACAGCTTTAAAAATTAATTCCATATATGTACAATGTATAGTAAGCATGCACATGCTGCACACCCACTGCTCACACAAAGGCTGGTGCATGTGATCATCACACATTCAACAGGTGGAAAAAAAAAAAAATATGTATATATATATTACATTTACTTCTAACACAGTATAGGGTTAGCTTTTATGCTGTATTCCCAGACCTGGGGGCATACATATGTCAGTGTACAACATACAGCTGGCTACCTGTAAATAGTAATGTGTGTTTAATGTCTTACACTTGCAGTACATTGATATTGCAGAGAAAATAAATGCAAAATAGTACAAAAGTATCCCCTTGTTTGATTGTTAAACTCAAGCATTAATGCGAGCAAGCAAAACTAGATCCACATACATTAAAAAACTACATACCTTTATAAATATTTAGTAAACAATTTATAAAAAATAACCTAAGCAATAATGTAGATGCCAAACAGCTTTAAAAATGAATTCCATATATGTACAATGTATAGTAAGCATGCACATGCTGCACACCCACTGCTCACACAAATGCTGGTGCATGTGATTATCACACATTCAACAGGTGGAAAAAAAAAAAAATATATATATATATATATATATACATATTACATTTACTTCTAACAAACTATAGGCTTTGCTCTTATCTCTTATGCTGTATTCCCAGACCTGGGGGCAAACATATGTCAGTATACAACATACAGCTGGCTACCTGCAAATAGTAATGTGTGTTTAATGTCTTACACTTGCAACACATTGATATCGCAGAGAAAATAAATGCAAAACAGTACAAAAGTATCCCCTTGCTTGATTGTTAAACTCAGGCATAATTGTTAGCAAGCAAAACCAGATACACATACATTTACAAAGTGCATAACATTAAAAATAATTAGTAAAAAAAAGAATAACATAAGCAATAATGTAGACGCCAAACAGCTTTAAAAATGAATTCCATATATGTACAATGTATAGTAAGCATGCACATGCTGCACACCCACTGCTCACACAAAGGCTGGTGCATGTGATCATCACACATTCAACAGGTGGGGGCAAAAAGAAAAATAAAGAAAAAAAAAAAAATATATATATATATATGTATATATATATATATATATATATATATATATATATATATATATACACGCGCGCACACACACACACACTATTTATCTTTTCTTTTCCAAGAATTTTATTGAGTTTTACAATAAAATATGACAAAACAGCCTGAAGTGAGTAAATACATACATACTTTCCAAACACTATATATCAATATATATATATATCTCAAAAAAAAAAAAATATATATATATATATATCTCAATATATATATATATATATATATATATATATTCATATAATATACACCTGAAGTGGTATTTCTCTTTTTTTTTATCCATTCAAAAAGATAAGGCATCGTGTAGACAATCGGTGAACTTTTCATCTTACAGCCATCTCTCCAGTAATGTATTGTGGTTAATAATTGAACAGGTAGATTGGTTTGGCTTTGTGCTGCTGGTTTGAATGGTAACCAGAGATTTTCATTAAGGTATTTTCAGCACCACCCTATTGAATAGATGCTTGGTTCAATTCAAACAAACTAATCAGTGAACAGTTACCCCCACTTGCATCTACAGCATCTACTTATGCTAACTCATTTTGCACTAACGGTTTTCATTGCTTTTTTCATTGTATCACTTAATTTGACATCATTATATCAACATAATGTATTACTCTTTGTTGAAGATGAAAAGTTAACATATAGTGGGCTTATTGTTGTGACTAATAATAAGTATGGGTGTATTATGGGGTATTGGTGTAATTGGAAGTGGGTTAGCAAATCTCTATTTAGGCAGTACTCAGAATTATGTATTTACAAACCTACCCAATTATACCCCATAACATATAACACTATACTTATGTCTGTATATAATATTTGTTTTCTTTGTCATATTTCTTTAAAAACAGTGCACATGGTTCTTTTTAGTTCTACATAAGTGTCAATCATAAAACATCCACATTCAGCACCACATCTCTGGACAGCGCTCACAAGTAAATACTCCTTGGGTTATACATAACACTCTATAGTGAAATTATGCCAACTGGTATCGCTCTATGTGTTCTGGTACTAAAACTCCCAGCATGCTTCATAAGCCAAAAATGTTATAATGTCTGCCAGAGAGCTGGGGGGTGATGATGTGACTTGTAGTTCAACAGAAGTCCAAGAGCTATGGTTTGCCTATCAGCAATACACTACTATAATACAAAAAAAAATCCCTATTTCTAATGTGTGAAACTCTCATGAATAGTGATGGAACCCTCCTCCAACACTGATATAGACTGGGAAACTATATAGTATTTCTTAAAATTAACTTTCTAATGTTTTAAGTAAATCCCAAAGTATTTTGTATACTTAGCGATACCTTATATCGCTATATATTATACTGTATATAAAAATAATATCAGGTATTGTAAAAAAAGAAAAAGAAAAAAAATAAACAATAATTTTAAAGTTTTTAATTTCCTTTAAAATATATAGTTTAGTTTTACCTGTTTTGAATAGTAATACCTGACTTTTCTTATCATGAACAGTAGTGCAGTACATGTATGCTGATCTCACTATTATATATTATAGTATACCATAGGAAGAACGCAGGAAATTGAAAAAAAAAATTTAACTACACATGTGCAGTGCAACTACATTGTAAATCTCATTATGCTGATTCATTGGAGTGATTCAATGGAGTCTGAAGCCAATCAACATCCATTGTTGTAGAATTTAAAAAATTCTGACAAAACAAACATAAAGTTAGTGAAAATGCTAGCTTATGTTCATAATTTTGCTTGTTTTAATTTCCCAATTTATTTTATTTGCAGGATGTAAATATTTTCATTTAAGCCCCCTTTTCCATTGATCAAGCTAGTTTCGCATACAGCTTCTTACAGCTGAATAATATACAACTTTTCTCCCCTTCACTTTCCCCTTTTCTTTCAAAAGGCAGATTGCAATGTAAATCCAGTGCAGAAAGCCAGGTTATTTAAACATTGTTGCTTTGATTCATGTGAAAGCTATGATGGTGATCATTCTCTGATATATTTATTTTTGCTTGTGAAACCGTAATCGGTTATTCCCTAATAGCGAAGGTTTATTCCAAAGAATGCTGGGCATATGTTGTTTTTTTATTCTTTTATGGGGGTAAGTTTAACCTCAGACTTGCATAATAATACATAAAATACGCCCAAAGTTCAACATGCCTTTTCTTGTTGTCTAACGAGACACATTCTTATAAGAATGAATATTATGCTTGTATCCAGTAAGCTAAAATTACAAAAGATATTAAAGTTAATGTAAAATTTGTCAATTGATTTTCCTTTGATCCCCACTGAGCTACTTAGCTACCGCCACCATCATGTTAAAAAAAAAAAAGTGTCACCGTTAGAGTTGTGTACCCAAGATAGTGTATATTGGCAGACATGTGCAGGGTTGTAGTAGTTTGTGATCATGCTGAGATGCCACTGACGTCAAAATCACCTGCTAATAATAATGTGATGTGCTGGATCATAACCTAATATGCACAATCCTAATACAATTAGCATGACTACATAATCTCAGGAGAAGGACAGGGAAGAGAGACTACATGTAACACATTTTTTTTATGCATAAAACTTTAATGAAACTGTTGACACGATTTAATCTGGCAGCTTTCATTTTTCTTTTAACTAATTCATATGGACAAAAGGATTAATAATGATCTCCTGTTAATTTCTATCAAAATAATTTCATTAGATGATGGTAACAATCTAGCAGGCAAGAATTGTCCGTCCTTAGAGATATTCCTTCTTTTACAATGTCTGTATTATCAAAACATTTATTAAAATTCCCAGAACGCCACAACGTGACTCAACATACTAGTGTATTCATTCTACCTTTACAGATTTTTCTAGGCTGAGCGCAAAGACACTGCCCAAGAGAAAAACATCTAGCAAGAATAAGATGAGAGACTGTCAAGAGAAGAAATGACAACCTGTTTTCTTTGGAGAAAACACTTCTAAGGTCTGTGCTCTTTTAACAGCTACTTATGAAAGTTAAACTAAAAAAGTAAATAAATACAAACTTCGCAATATGTTTGTACATGTGAAAAAAAAAATCTATTATACACACTCATACACAGATAAGTATCATTTCAAACACATACACACAGCCTATTTGGAAGGTCTCATTGGCTATGACAATGAAAATAGTCATTCTTAATTTTGTTTTTGTTTTTAAATAAAGAGAAAGTGGAAGTTGGAATCAATAAAATGTGGTGTTATAGTCACTATACAAATGGAATAAAGAAAAAAAATGATAGAAAAGGAAAATTAAAGACTCATACTTGTATTTGAGACCTCACTTGTATTCGAGACCTCACTTTGAGACCTCACTTGTAAGGTCTCATGAGATTTAAAGACTCATACTCATATTTAAGAAATCGCATTGAGACCTCACTCATATTTAAGACCTCACTTGGAAGGTCTCATTGGCTATGCCAATAAAAATGTTCATTCTTGATCTAGTTTCCTTTAAAGTCACTATACAAATCAAGCAAAAAAAGAAAGAAAAGAAAAGGAGATTTAAAGATTAAAGATTAATACTTTTATTCAAGACCCCACTCGTATTTGAGACCTCACTTGGAAGGTCTCATTGGCTGTGACAATGAAAATGTTCATTCTTGATGTAGTACTTCTTTTGGTAACGTTAATGTGGAAATTGGAATAAAAAAAAATGGTGGTATTCAAGTCACTATACAAATGAAACAAAAGAAAAAAAATGAAAGGAAGGAAAAAGGAGAATTAAAGACTCATACTCATATTTAAGATCTCCCTTTGAGACCTCACTCATATTTAAGACCTCACTTGGAAGGTCTCATTGGCTATGCCAAAAAAAATTTTCATTCTTGATCTAGTTTCCTTTTGAAGTCACTATGTAAATGAAGCAAAAAAAAAAACTCTTATTCAAGACCTCACTCGTATTTGAGACCTCACTTGGAAGGTCTCATTGGCTGTGACAATGAAAATGTTCATTCTTGATGTAGTTTCCTTTAGGTAAAGATAATGTGGAAATTGGAATTACTAAACTCTGATATTAAAGTCACTATACAAATGAAACAAGAGAAAAAATTAAATGAAGGGAAATGGAGAATTAAAGACTCATGCTCATTTTTAAGAAATCACTTGGAAGGTCCTATTGGCTATGCCAATAAAAATGTTCATTCTTGATCTAGTTTCCTTTAAAGTCACTATACAAATGAAGCAAAAAAAAAAGAAAGAAAGAAAAAGGAGATTTAAAGACTCATACTTTTATTCGAGACACCACTCATATTTGAAACCTCACTTGGAAGGTCTCATTGGCTGTGACAATGAAAATGTTCATTCTTGATGTAGTTTTTCTTTTGGTAAAGTTAATGTGGAAATTGGAATAAAAAAAAAAAAGGTGGTATTCAAGTCACTATACAAATGAAACAGAAGAAAAAAATGAAAGAAAGGTAAAAGGAGAATTAAAGACTCATACTCATATTTAAGATCTCCCTTTGAGACCTCACTCATATTTAAGACCTCGCTTGGAAGGTCTCATTGGCTATGCCCAAAAAAAATGTCATTCTTGATCTAGTTTCCTTTGAAGTCACTATACAAATGAAGCAAAAAAAAAAAACTCTTATACAAGACCTCACTCGTATTTGAGACCTCACTTGGAAGGTCTCATTGGCTGTGACAATGAAAATGTTCATTCTTGATGTAGTTTCCTTTAGGTAAAGATAATATGGAAATTGGAATGACTAAACTCTGGTATTAAAGTCACTATACAAATGAAACAAGAGAAATAATTAAAGGAAGGGAAAGGAGAATTAAAGACTCATACTCATATTTAAGACCTCACTTTGAGACCTCACTCATATATAAGACCTCACTTGGCAGGTCTCATTGGCTATGGCAATGAAAATGTTCATTCTTAATGTAGTTTTCTTTAAATAACGATAAGGTGGAAGTTGGAATCAATAAACTTCGATATTAAAGTCACTATACAAATGAAACAAAGGAAAAAAAATTGAAAGGAAGGAAAAGGAAAATTAAAGACACATTCTTGTATCTGAAGACTCACTTTGAGACCTCACTCAAATTTGAGTTCACTTGGAAGGTCTCATTGGCTATAACAATGAAAACGTCCATTCTTATCTATAGTTTCCTTAAAATAATGATAAAGTGGAAGTTGGAATCAATAAACTGTGGTATGAAAGTCACTATACAAATGGAATAAAGAAAAAAAATAGAACAAAGGAAAATAAAAAATAAAGACATACTACAACCTACACAATACAATTCATCAGCTGAATCTGAACACAGAGGAAAGTGCATATTATTAATTATTTTTTTTACATTTTTTTTTTTCAAAACCTCCTATTCTACATTCATTACAACAGCTGGTGACAAATAAAACGAGAAATGAACAGCTCAGGTCAATTTGTTACTAGAATTTGCTTTTAAAATTCTGCGGTTTATTTTAAAATGCTTACTTTTATCATTAGGTGATTTTTTTTTTTTTTAAGGAATGATCTCATCCTGTGTTTGCTTCTCACTAGCCAGCCAGGTTTGGTTGGTTGTCCATGACACAGACAGATTTCCTAGGCCAATGTAGATTTTACTTCCTTGATGGGATGATCATAATAAATTCTGGAAGTTTTAAACTAAACAAGTTATGGTGTGCCTACTTTACAAATGTAATTTCATTTCATTTAAAATTTTACAGATTTTTAGTGAGGTCTAGAGGATACTATTTGACTGTCTATGACAGAGACATATTTACTAGGCCAATGTATATTTTACTTCCTTGAGTAATGACCCTTCTAAAGACTTTGGGTAATACAATAAAGACAGGAAGTTTATAACTAGACAAATTATCTTGGGTCAACTTTACAGATTTTTCAGGCTAAGGGCAAAAATGGATATTGTCTCATTCTAAATTCATATAATACAATAAAAAAAAAGGGGAATAAATGCTTGTTAATATACATAAATCCTTTAACATATCAGTAAGATGTCAAATTAACAACTTTTGCACGTGGCTCTACTTTTAAAAATAATAACAAAAACTTATAGGAAAAATCAAACCTTGTGGCTAAATAATCACCAACGCCTTAAGAAAATAAAAAAAATTATTAGAACAGTGAAAAGCATCTTTACATCAATCATATTTGTTTTTAATCTGCATTAACCTATCTGTCATCTTTTACTTGACATTACTGTGTAAAGCTGATAGCTCCGGGTAATGTATAACATCCTATACATAAATACCTGTTTCTCAGTAACAAGTAAATCTTTGTTGGAAAGGTTAGAGCAAAAGATATGGATGCAAGTAGTTGGAATATACATGCTAATACTGCACACGGCACTCAGTGCAGCTTTTATTTTAATCCCCGGAAAATGTCAAGGTAAAATGACGCTTCTGCATTTAATTAACATAACATTGTAATAAAGTGATAACTCCCCTTGAAATGTCTTGATTATTGGGTTGAGAATTGCATGGCACAGGCAGGCATTGCTAAACAATTACTGAAAGTTGTGTTTACCATCTCCATTTTCTCAGAACTAAGGCAAGAAATGCCAAGGACACCTAGAATACTGAAGAGCTGAATTACAATGCCAAAGTAATGGCAATTCTTATCTGTTTGTAGCGCCATTAAAAACAGCCATTCTTAATAATAAATTAAAGGCATACAATAGTTGCCTGTCTGTTTCCTTTATACACCATCTGCAAATATCCTTATTGGTATAAGCATTGTAATGTAAATTTATACATTTTTTGAAAGGACCTTCTTCGGTGAATAGGTATTTTTTTTGTCAGAATGCTAATTTATTTTATTTCTGTTAAATGACAGTAAAACAAATTTATTATGCAACGTTTGTTCTGACTCCTTTGCACTGAGTTGGCTTTATGTGCTTTTGTTTTTTTCTTTTTTTAATTATTATGAGTTATATTACTATTTTACATCTATGATGTGACTATAGTCTATCTTTAATTTGAAATCATTTGCATGTTAGTCTAAACCCTATGAAATGAAAACTGTGTAAAAACAAATTGACATAACATTTGATTCTCCACACCTACAAATTTTTCCCAAAAGTTATATTAGGTCATATTTTCCTGTTGGGCACACTGGGGCATGAGATATATTTCCAAGAAACAGAAATATGTACGTTAGTTCAAGCATACCTTGGCTGCATGATCAAGAGTCCTAGTGAGAATAAACACTGGTACAACCAGGCCAAGGGCTGCTACAAGGTTTAAGGCTTCACGCTTTAGGCTTGCACATCTTAGAATAGCCTTTCTCAACCTTTTTAAAAAGGAGGAACCCTTAAAATAACATCCAGGCCTCAAGGAACCCTTGCTTATAAGTTATTTTTAGTAATAATAATACAATTATGAATGCTATAATAGTAAAAATAATGATTATAATACTAATGGACAAAAAAGAAATGCAGACAATGGAAACTGTAGTGCTCTCTCACGTTGGTGGTCAGTGAAGTGCTCCCTTTCATTAGTGGCCATTAGGGAAGGTCACTTTATCTCGGTTGGAGGGAAGAATTTCCCTTACAAATGGCTAAAAAGATCATTGGAGACAGTGGTCATTTATCTGAAAGGCAGGAATTGCTCAAGGAACCCCTAGCAACCTCTAGAGGAAACCAAGGGTTTCATGGAACCCTGATTGAGAAAGGCTGTCTTAGCGGGACCACAAAATATTTCATACCTTTACTTATAGTATATTAAAAAGTAGCTCTACTTACCTGAAAGGTTGATAATAATTATTAGTCTGTAAATTAAAAAATTGGGGATTTGGCATTATGTTATAACTTAAGGATTATGCCAGAGGGTACCAACATGATTCTGACATGGTATGGACAATATATTAAAGATTTCAAGGTACCCACATGCCTATCATAGCTCAGTTATGTTTATGGTGACAGAACTATGTAACAACTCTACTTAGATGGCTGTTGAGAACCTTAAACCTCAGAACATACTTCTGGCTGACTTGTTTGGGGGACAGGTCTGTTGACCAGGTTGGATGGGCTATTATTCCCGCAAAATGAAGTAGATGAAAGTGGCTTCTAAGCACACCAGCCTGTACACTTATACAATGCGAGTGAGAAAGTCTATGTACCAATCTGAAGAAAAAACAATATATGTGTAACAACATATTTGGTTTACGTTTTTTGGATTTAGATAAGATAGTTTTATTATCATTGTTCATGGTGAAGACCAGCCAGGGAATTAAATCTTAAACAGTAGAGAATATTAAAATATGTCTATCTTTGCTACTAGCCCTTTACTGCAAGAAAGGTACATACAGGTACACTGGGGTTGATTTATTAAAGACTTTGAGGTTTTGATTTACCTATCAAAGTGAATGTTTGAGATTAAAGGAACGTTGTGTTCACTTTGAACAACCAATCGCAAGCTACCCAAAAAAATCTTTTTTTTTTAAATTTTTGTCATATATGATTGGGGACCTAAAGTGAAAACCTTATTTACTAACATTCACTTTGGAAAGAGAACATAGACGTTACAAAGAGAACAATTACTTTGCTAAGAGAACAACCTGCATTTTCATAGTCGAGTGAAAAGCATTGACATACTCATCTACCCCTCCTGATATCTGCTTTTGGACTTTAATGCTGCGTACACATGATCGGAATTCTCTTCGGAAAAAGCTCTGACGGTTTTCCCGACGGAATTCCGACGGAATTCCGCTCAAACTGTCTTGCCTACACACGGTCACACCAAATTCCGACCATCTAGAACGCAGTGACGTACAACACTACAACGAGTCGTGTTCAATGCTTCCGAGCATGCGTCGAATTGTTTCTGAGCATGCGTAGGAATTTTGCGCATCAGAATTGCTACAGACGATCAGAATTTCCGATAGAAACCTTTTCCGTCTGAAAAATTGAGAACATGCTCTCAATTCTTTGCTGTCGGAAATTCGGCCAGGAAAATTCCAATGGAGCCTACACACGGTCGCATTTTCCGATGAAAAGCTCTCATCTGTCTTTTTCTGGCCGGAATTCTGATCGTGTGTATGCGGCATTATGGATTTTATATAGTCATACTGAAGTATTGCGCCTTTTACTTGTCCATACATTTTCATAGTCAATCAACCCTACTGAGACTGATTTATGATGACTGAAGGGGTTCACACTAGAAGTTAATAAGATTAAATGTTGTATATTTCTGGTGTAGGATCAAAGAATGAAGGTGATTGCTAATTTTCTCCCGTTAGGATTTATCTAACTTCCTGCTACTCCTGCTCCATTTGCTATAGTTTTTACATGGACTCCATTATAGGCAGTGTTGTATAGATAATCAGAATCCATTAAAAATACATATCTACTACTCATAACAACCAGATTCTTCTTCTTCTTTCCAGTTATGCCGCAATGGAGGCAATCAAGGGAAAGGATGAATGGTCATTAGTGTATTTTCCGCCAATAATTTTGTTAAAAATGGGGCCCACTTTCTTTTTTTAGTAAGAGTCTTGGAAAATTTTGCTAAAAATAAGGCAATTCTAGTGGCAATTTGTAACTGTAGTGAGTCTGTGAAGTGTTAAGGATATTTGGGCATATAAGGGATAGCTGTCAATTTGGTAACATCTGAAAAAACTTTTTTACGTCTTCATTACCAACACTGTTTGTGAATGTGATGTTAAATGGAAGCATATGCATGCAAGGTGCTTCTAGAGTGCAGATTGGTGACTGGGAGGCACTTCATTTGAATATTGAACACATCTTCCTAAAGGTGAGTATTGGGTTTGATAAGTCTTTGTTGCAACTGCCCCACCAGTGAAAATGACAAAAATGTACGTGTATCTTAACCCAAAGATGGAAAAAACATATTGTTGTTTGTGGCCAATGTAATCTCCAATCTTTCTTCCAGTAAACACCACTGTTCTGTCTTCTTCCTATGTCTCTTCCAGTTAGGGTGGTAATTATGTGGCATCATTGCCTCCCCCGTCTGTGCACTTCGGGCCAGGACTACCAGTCTGTGTGCCAGAAAAAAAGTGCACCGACACATATAGCCCCAGCTGTGGGAGGAGGGACCATAGGAAACTTTAGCACCCTGAGACCAGCATGCACTTGTCAAAAATCTGGAATCGGCATTGTACGTGACTGTTCTGAGATATGCACTGTGCTGTTGTGATTGGTGTGAATATCAAGAGGCAAAATTATTAATGGGTGAGATTTTTTTTTAATGTGAAGTTTTAATGAAACATCAACTTGCACAAAGCACACCCAAATACAGCATTTACTTTCTGGAATTTTCTTTAGGTTACTTTAGTGTGTACTACACCCTGTTGTCAAACCAGAAGTTCATTATCCCTGAGGTCAACCCTATAGGTAAGGGCTCTTCAAAGGGACACAAAAACAGATTCAGACTGGAACATGAAGAAACCTTTAAAATGTCATTGTGCTCAATGTATTAGTGGGTTTTTATGTTGAGGTTTTTGTGTGTTCTCCGTGGGTCATTTATATTTAAAGCGCTATAACACCCAATCAAACATGTAATATATCGCAGCTTGCTAATTCTTAAATGTGGTTGCTGCATTTGTTTTTTGTATCTTTTAGGCTTTTTTCACCTTGATTTTCACCTGGTGATCTGGCCAGTAACACACTTCCTGTCTTTGGGTGTCTCCACTCTGGATGGAAGAGCATTGGAGAAAACTTTGGGCAGCAGCATTGTCAGTCTGGGGCGAGGGTAATATTGGAAGCACTAGCAGATTTAGATGGACTTGAATAACAATTTGATAAGCACCCCTATCAGTAATAAATGGTTTGTCTCAACCCTCTAACTGCCACTTTTGCTGGACAGCTTGGTCTGGTAAAAGAAGTTGAAAAGTAGAAGACGTATGAACTAGACCCGGCCCTTACCGACAGAGCAGAGAAAGTTATAAGTTGGTCAAAACACAAATTCTATTCCTGTGCAAACAAGCCAGGCTAAGAAGCTAAATTTCATAGGAAAACCCTTCAAGCCAATCCTGAGCACCTGTAGTGACCTTACCTTGGACCCTTCTAAGATTGTGTCCCAGATCACTGACTTTTTGGTGTCCCTCTATGCTAAACCTTTTCCTTTTTCAACTTCTAAAACTGACCAATTTTTTGGATTTAAACTTCCCTCTCTTTCTGCAGAAGCTTCCCATGTGCTTGCGGAAGTTGCTTAGTTTATTAAATTGCTTAAGCCCTCCAAGACCCCAGTCCCGATGGATTTGCAGGTCTATATTATATGAAATATGCTTCTCTTCTCACTCTTCATTTAACTCACCTTTTTAACACTCTTAAACAGGAGCCCAGCATCCCTGAAAACTCACATAGCGATTGTACCCCAAAGGGTCTGGTGACTCTTGGGAACCTCAACATTTCAGCCCTATTTTTCTTTAAAATTTTGACATTAAACTGTTGGGCAAGATTTTGGGCATTTATATCAACAGACACCTACAAACCCTTATCCACAGGGATCAAGTGGGCTTTGTTCCTGGTCGTCAATGTTCAACCCAATGTTCGCAAAGTAATTCATCTTTTTCACCTTCTGTGACACCATGGGGTCCTGGGTTTTCTCCTTTCTCTTGATATTTACAAAGTGTTCAATTCGCTTTTGTAGGACTACTATCTCTGTTACATTTTACAGCAATTGTGTTTTGGCGCATCTCTTCTCTCATGGCTCTCGGTGTTATACTCTTCCCCTCCATTATAGTTTAGTACACTTCCCATGCTTTTAATATTTTCCAGAGTACACACCTGTCCTCCATTCTTTTCACCCTGGCTATAGAACCACTAGCTCTGGCGATTAGGGACAACCCTAAAATTATAGGAGTTTTATATGCCGGGCTTAATTTCAAGCTTAACCTTTTCACCGATGATGCCCTCCTGGTCCTCACCAACCCCCATACCACGCTCCTGAACCTCCAACAGGTCCTTGCCCAATTTGCAGACATTTCAGACCTTTATCTGAATCCATCTAAAGCTAAGGCCCGCAACATCTCCCTTTCATCAGCTATGGTTACACATATTCAACCCAACTTACCGTATCACTGGTCCACTTCTATGCTAGATTACCTAGAGTATACACTTACTCCTGACTATGCATCCCTGCTCTCTACAAACTATTATCCTCTCTTATGCTCCCTCTCCTCTCTTATGCAAAATTGGAAATTGATGACCCTTGATGACCCACAGCCTGTCTGCGTTTTGAGAAAACCCATGTCCCCATTTTTGCCTCAACTTCCTATCCTCAATAACCTTCTCTTTTTACCTGGGAGGAGCTTGTGGGGTCCTTTAGATGGTGGTCATCACACAGCTACACTCAGATCTGTCACTTTCTGACTTCAGGGTCCTTCCCTACCTGGACATCTCTTCAGGACCATTGTCACTACTGTCTTCACTGCCTGGGTGCCCCCAAGTTTATCTCCCATCTATACTCATGCCTTAAAGAGAAACTCATCCACTCCCCCATCCTATGTTGCTCAGTGGAACCATGACTTAACAACCCCTATGAGTTTCAACATGTCAATTTTGGTAGGCGCTTATAAAGTCCTTTTTAGGTTGTAATGGGTCCCTGCTCAAATTGCCCAAGCCAATCCCAATTCTAGTGATAGGTGTTTCAGAGGTTGTGGTCAATGTGGGGACATGGTCCATGTTTGGTGGTCCTGCCTGAAGTTAGTTGGCTTTGGCCTAGAGTGTCTTCTTCAAACCTTCTTCCATCTTGTAATTCATAGCGATGCCCGAATTGCTTTTCTCCATCAACCGATCCCTGACTTTCATACCTCTTAACAGAAACTGACCATGTACTTGATTCTGGCGTCTAAACAATCAAAAGCCAAAACCTGGAAAAAAAACCTTGGTTCCCTTCCTGTGAACAAGGCTGTATGCTGAAACACATCAGCTGTTTTCTAATCTTGACCTTTATGTAACAAATAAAGTTTTTCATAGGATTCTGGAGCTACATCTTTTCTTGGAGCTACATTTTCAATGGCTGAGGGTCATTTGAGCCAGAGCACCCCGTGAAGCACTCCACCCTTGATCCATGAGGTGTGTTCCCTGTTGTGAGCTCTGTCTTTGTGCTTTGCTTTCCTTCCAGGCAGGGACCATATGAATGTGATGTTGGCCAACAAGAAATAGTCCAGTGTGCTCAATGGCATTTTACATTTTGTAAAATTTGGGAACCATGGATTAGTTATGCATTGTGCCCCTCTAGTTTGGGAGCCTTATGATTTTCTTTTATTTTTGGCTTTCCTGAACCAAGTCTGTGGGATATGCACCGGCACTCCCCTCCTTTCTCTCCCCCTCTTCCTCCCTCTCTCTTTCTTCTCTTTTTCTCCTCTCTCTAAACTGATCTTAGTTACACTGTTCTGGTTATACAGACGCATAGGGCAGCTCACCCCAAATTGTTTAACCCCAATTTTATGTTTCCGACCTCTAAGGTGGCTGCCAGTGTATAGGTAACTGAACAGTAGAATATTTTCCTGTTCTGAGACATGTAAAATTAGCCTTACTTAACACAGACTGTGGTCAGCATATTTCACTATCCATGCCTTGGCCTCTGTGTGAGCGTTCCATGTGTTATATTATTTAAAACTCTGTAAAAAAACAAACATTATTACAGAAAAATAGCAGACTTCCTGGCCAGATCACTAGGTAAAAATAAAGGAAAAATCCCCTAAAAAACAAATGCAACCACCACATCTAAGAATTGGTAAGTTTCCATGTAATACCACTTTAAGGATATGCACTTTCACACAAAAACATAGCCCAGCATTCAAGTGTATGCTGCGTAAGTAAACATAGCCCAGTTCCTGTCATCTGGAGAAACCTTTATGTGTATGAAGGCAGCATAACCTTCATTTCAGAAGCTGTAAATCAAATCTGCACTGCAATAGTAACCCATTGCCTTTCATCAGTAGAGAATCCACAAACAGCCTGATCAAAGCTAGTTCATCGTTTGCACCAGCTCAATTTCCTATTTACTTTAGGAAGTGTGGGCTTCCCTGCAGAGACAAAGATGAAGGGTAGCCATTATACCCTCCTGGGACAAATGCCACCACTGCATTTGACCCTGCACAGACATCGTCCCCACCTGAGCAGTCCAGGAGCCAGTAATAGTGTACAAATCAGACCAGCCCTGTACAGACCTGGCAGCATTAATAAGGATTTCTAACAACATTTACTGGATTACTTGCTTATTACTGCACACACTTGAACTATTACTGTGTGCATTTGTATCATGACGCACTTGTCCTTTAATCTTTATTGTTCAATTTACAGTAGGTAATGCAAGCTAAATGCACCTAGTAATTCATGTTCTCTTTAGGTTTTATAAAACAAGTGAAAATAAATGCACAATGTTTTTCCTACAGTTTATTTATTCATGTCTGGGACTAATAAAATGTAAAAAAAATATATATATATATTTTAAACATAAAACAATGGTTAAGAGTTCTTCTAAATTATGAATTCCACCCAGCAGATGGAGCTCTATTATCCTTCTCACATGTTTTCCAGGCTAATCTAAATAGCTGTTGGCCTCGATTTATCTAGCTGCAATATCACCTGGGAAGGGTTAAATAGTGATTGGCTGTTAATGTGGACACAGGACTCCAATCATGATTATAGACTGAGAGCTGTCTGTGACAGTTTGGTCACTGTACTGGGTGCAGCCAGTGAGCTTGCTCACATCACTGAGACCTCAATCATATATGTGCAGCATGTTGGCATTAAGAGCCTAAGGTATGCTAAAATGGCCTCACAGCAAGTGTTATTGTATGTCCTTTTAGCATTTGTTAAACAATATTGAGCACTTAAAGGGGTTCTAAAGGCAGAAGGTTTTCATCCTAATGCAGTCTATTGGCTTCCGCTGCTGTCAATCAAATCCAGTGACGGGGCCAGGGCCGAGTCCCGCTGTTTGTGTCAATGGACACAGTGGCGGGACTCAGGAACGAGCATGCACGGTGCCCCCAAGGAAAGTGTCCTTTCCTGAGGGCACCCAATGAAGAGGAGCAGCCTGGAGCACCAGCGGGGGACCCCAGAGAAAGATGATCGGGGCTGCTCTGTGCAAAACCACTGCACAGGGCAGGTAAGTATAGGCATGTTTGTTATTTTTTTTAAAGAAAACTACAGGTAAGTCTTATTATATAGCCATGTTTACAGAATGGTTTTACAACCTCTTTAATGTCACGCGTTTATATGTGTTGTGTTATGGCATCCTATTCAAGGCACAAATATGTCCCGTACACACGATAGGATTTTCCGATGGAAAATGTTCGATGGGAGCTTGTTGTCGTAAATTCGGACCGTGTGTAGGCTCCATCGGACATTTTTCATCGGAGATTCTGACACACAAAATTTGAAATCTGGATCTTAATTTTTCCAACAACAAAATCCGATGTCGTAAATTCCGATCGTGTGTACACAATTCTGACACACAAAGTTCCACGCATGCTCAGAATCAAGCAGAAGAGCCGCACTGGCTATTGAACTTAATTTTTCTCGGCTCGTTGTACGTGTTGTACGTTACCGCGTTCTTGACGTTCTGAATTTACGACAAGATTTGTATGACCGCGTGTATGCAAGACAAGTTTGAGCAAACATCTGTCGGAAAAAAAAAACCATGGATTTTGTTGACGGAAAATCCTATTGTGTGTACAGGGCAATACAGACCAAAAACTGTATCTTTTCTAATACAGCGCACTACAGTACACTGTAGTGCATTACTGTATGCTAAGGTGAACTGCAACACATGTGCTTCAGGGGTGCATTGCCTTGGTGTGCTGGAGCGCTATTGATAATGAATAGCATAGCTAAAGCATGTATGGTGTGTTCCCATGCATTACCACAACTCACTGCAACTGATAGGTATAAATGGGCCTTTTTTGCTTCCTTTTTAGTGCGGCAGTGCGTACTGCACCATCGACTAAACTATATATTAGTTAGGGCCCCAACTTTATGATAGTGCCCCATAACAAACCATTGAGAGCCCCCTTTCCTCTCTAATATCCAGCTTAATAAGAACTTATTTAGTGATCCAAAATTCTAATTGTTGTCATAGCAATTGAATAGCGGTATCAAAATTAAATACAGTGGAACCTCGGACTGCAAGTAACGCGGTTAACGAGCGTTTCGCAATACGGGCACTGTATTTTTAAAAATCGTAACTCAGTTTGCGAGTGTTGTCTTGCAAAACGAGCACGATTCAGGCCAAAGTGGGGGGCAGTACCAATTTTGGCCTGAGGTGGGGGGTGCCGGAGCCGAGCAGAGCCGGACGTCACGTTCAGAAATGCACGGAAAAGCCAGAGTACAGCACGGCTGACCTCAGCAAATCTCAGGTAGGAAGTCTTTCCGAGGTTTGCCGAGGTCAGCCGAAGTGTCCTCGGGCCTTTTCGGCCGTTTCCGAGGCTCTCCGGCACCCCCGCCTCTGGCCGCATGCGGTATTGCATCCCATTGAAGTCAATGCGGAACAAATTATTTTCCTTTCCATTGACTTTAATGGGAAAACCTGCTTTGATATGCGAGTACTTTGGATTACGAGCATTCTCCTGGAACGGATTATGCTCGTAATCTGAGGTTCCACTGTATTGTCCAAGTAGGAGTAGATAGTCACAGTCAACAGAACTTAGAGAAGACCACTTGGATGAGTGGTGAAACATCTTCAGTGTTACAGAACAAGTCTAGCTGAATCTAACTAACTACTTTTTAGCTATATCATGACCTAGAAAAAAAGCTTTACGACATTCTATCCAATTGTATTTGCCTGGCACTATTTCTACAAATTACTGTAATTACTAGGGGTTTTGCACAGAGCAGCCCTGATCCTCTTTCTCTGGGATCCCCCACTGGTGCTCCAGGCTGCTCCTCTTCATCGGGTGCCCCCAGGAAAGGCCGCTTTCCCTGGGGGCACCCGTGCATGCTCGCTCCTTAGTCCCGCCGATGTGTCCATTGACACAAACAGCGGAACTCGGCCCTGGCCCCGTCACTGGATTTGATTGACAGAAGTGGAAGCCAATCACTCCTGCTGCTATCTATCTGTCCATCTGTCCAATGAGGAGAGAGACAGCGGCGGCAGCCACTGCACTTATGCACATCACTGGATTGGGTGGGCTCAGGTACAGGAAAGGGGGGTCTGGGGGGCAGCTGCAGCAGATAAGGTTTTTCAACTTAATGCATAGAATGCCTTAAGGTTTTAGAACTATTTTAAATATTTCCTACACAGAAAAAGCTTACTAGAAAAAAGAATGGACAGGTAACATTCAAAGCATATATTGTTATTCTTATATCTAGGGATTAAAGTATACATTAGCGGTTAAGGTTAGGGGAGGATTGGGTTAAGATTATATTAAGGCTCGTACACACTATAAGAAAATCGGACGAAAATTTTCGTCCAAAGAATTTTCATACGATTTTCGTATAGTGTACACAACTTTCAACAGCCGATTCCGAATTTTCGGACGAAAATTTCCGAAGGGAAAAACTTAAAAAATGTTCTCGTACGGGAACAGAACGAATGATTTTCGCTTAATGTGTACTGTTTTCGTACAATTTTCATACAAGTAATAACAGAAAAGAAAGACTGCGCATGATCAGAAACAATAAACAACAAAAAAAGCCTTTGTCATACGAGAATATTCGTAAGAATTTTTGTACAAATTTTCTTTCATCGGTTTCGATTTGCTGTGAAACATTGAAAAAAATAGACGATTGTTCGCCCGATTTTCTTATTGTGTGTACCCCACTTTAGTTGTACAAGATTATGTTTGATGGTTTATGGTTAAAGGTAAAGCTCAAAGGAGTTAACTTGGCATTAAGTTAAAGTGATTGTAAACGATCACCTTGTAAAACAATTCCTTCAGTTTAAAATTTAAATGCAAGACAAAACATTTAATTATAGATCTAAAAAAACATTCTAAAAATGCTTTTTTCCCCCTTTTTTATAAGTGACCACATTCCCTCTGTTCTCAGCTGCATAAGAGCTGGGGGGGGGAGGAGAAGCAGCAGCACACTGAGCTTTCCAGTGAGAGGCTGTGCAGGAGGTGTGTCAGGACAAGTCTGATCATTGGAGAAGAACAACAGGCTGAATTCCCAGCATAGCTAGAGAACTGACCATGCTGTGTTCTCCTGTTTAGTGTGATCAGTTTTTAATAGGAAAGTAGAGGGACTGACAAGAACACCAGGGATTTCACACAAAGGAAGCAATACATAGAGAACAGGAGACTTCTTCATACATTTACATGGTACAGCAGGCATATATCTGGGCTATGAAATGCTGGAGTAACAAACACTTTAAGTACAAAGGTTAGGTGGAAGCAAGACCATATTTAGAAATCATTTATCCCTATGTACATCTGAGTGATGACACCTTTTTCTACAGGCTCCATCCTTGGTTACTTTGGCCCCCATTCTCCACAACTTTTCCAACAGTACCTATCTAGGATCCATGGACATCTTTGCTATAGAGCCATCAGACACTTCAGATCTACTCCACAGAAAGTATTGCATCCAGGCTGTGTCGATTCATTAGTTATTCCTAACAGCCTTTCCATAGGAATGGATGCATATGCACTATCTGGCCAGGATGCTTTCTGCAGAGAGGCAAAATGCTCCAAAGTTCCCACTGGCTTTACAGAGAAGGTCTCTGTGGATTCTGCACAGTTAACTGTCAGAGTTGGGAAAGTTACTGGCAGGGGGTGATCACATTTTTTGAACAACAGTACTTTTACAGTACAGTTATCCTAATGCCGTGTACACACGGTTGGACTTTCCAGCAGAAAAAGTCAGACGGAAACTTTTCATCGGATATTCCGATTGTGTGTGTTCCTCATCTGACTTTTTTTTTTTGAAAATTTTGACGGACCTAGAAATAGAACATGTTATAAATATTTCTGACGGACTCAATTCCTATCGGGAAAACTGCTCGTCTGTATGCTGTTCCGACGGACCAAAAACACTGCATGCTCGGAAGCAAGTACCAGATGGCAGCTATTGGCTACTGACTATTGAACTTCCTTTTTCTAGTCCCGTCATACATGTTGTATGTCACCGCGTTCTAGACGGTCGGACTTTGGTGTGATCGTGTGTAGGCAACACAGTTTCAGCTGAACTCCATTGGAACTCCGTCGGAAAAACCATCAGAGTTTTTTCCGACGAAAAAAACGGTTGTGTGTATGCGGCATCAGGGTTTTCTCCTGGTGATCTGGCCAGTAACTCGCTTCCTGTCTTAGGGTGGCTTCACTCTGGATGAAGGAGCAACAGAGACCCCCTTGGACAGCAACAAAGGGTAGAGGGTAGTGTTTAGTGCACTAGAAGGTTTAGACGGGCTTGACTAGAAAAGTAAAATTGATCTCCAGCTAACACTTTTTAAGCAGTTACAGCAACAGCTTTTATCTTTTCCTTTCGGGATAAAGGTTTCAGAGAAATTTAAAAAAGCTGACACTTTTACTGGACAGCTGTTAGAGGAAGTTGAAAGGAACAGACTTACTCTCAGTATTCACCAGGTAAAAATAAAGGAAAAAAGCCTGACAAAAACTAAACACCACCACCACATCTAAGAGCTGGTAAGCTGCAACATGATAAAATGTTTTTGGATTTTATATCAATGTTGGGGGAAGACTATGAGGACATTTTGATGAGGTTAAGTCTTATGATACATGTACAGGTAATTGGTGGAGTCATATAAAGGGTTATTGGTGAGTTTCTGATTAGGGGCATTGCTGAACACAATATTTGGTGCCCGAAGCCTATCCCAAAAGCCATGGTGGTGGGATCCAATTAATGAAAACTATTTTACAGAATAACTGTATTCAGGACACGTAGCACAATATTTATATTGTTATATTTACTGCAAAAGGTCCTCCTTTAAGAGCCAACAGTGTGTTTGCTTTGAGAGCATAGCCCCATTGACCCACGGGGATATCACCACTATCTTTAATCCATACTTGTGAACTGTTCAGGTTCCAGAGAAGAGGCACAAAGCAAATGATCCTAAACTTCTGGGGTAACCACTTCTCTGAGGATGCAGAGCAAGCCTCAGCCTTCTCAATCTTTTATAAATAGGATCATTTCAAATGGAGTTGGGTCTTCAGTGCACTTCTTATGCCGCGTACACACGATCGGAATTCTCGTCGGAAAAAACTCTGACGTTTTTTCCGACGGAATTCCGCTCAAGCAGTGTTGCCTACACACGATCACACCAAATTCCGACGGTCAATAACACAGCGGCATAAAACACATTTGACAGCACTATAAAAGGGAAGTTTAATGCTTCCGAGCATGCGTCGAATTGTTTCCGAGCATGTGTCGGAATTTTGCACGTCGGAATTGCATACACACGATCGGAAAATCCGATAGAAAGGTCTTCCGTCGGAAAAATTGAGAACAGGTTCTCAATTCAAAGTCCGTCGGAAATTCTGACAGGAAAAGACCGTTTGCATTAGGGTAAAAAAATGTGAGCCTTTTCGAACCACTTTAATAGTTGGCATTGGATTGAGAAAGTTCATTTAATTAAAACCTATTTTGAAGCACACGGAAGTTAATATATGTGCAACTACATTATATTGTGCCAATCTGCAGAAGTCAGGAGGGTGATTTACTACTATGTGCATGCAATGAGGAGACGTTACGTTCATGTCAAACATCCAGGCATGTGCAGGAAAATTTAATTTTTTTTTAATTGCCTTCCTAGCTCATGGATAAATGTTTGAAGTGAGATCCGTTTCACATTATTTCTTTTCATTTCACCTCATGTCACCCTTTAGTAAATTATCATAAATCATCACACTTCTTTCTTTACTATTTACTCACTGCACAATATATTCAAGCATACAATCCAAAAAAAAAAAAAAAAAAGCAGACAGAAAAAAATGGTGTTATTATTTATGGTTTCTTTTCCATTGCTAAAATGTCTTCATGTTTTCTGTATTTCATATAAAATATATATTTAAAAAAAAATCTTACTAAGAAACTTCAATAAACATACTATATCAAGAATATTCAAAAGTTGGATATTTGACAGAAAACTAAAATAAATGCAAAAACAGTTTTTCCTATTAAAAAAAATCACTTAGTGTAAACACAACATAGCTGTTCAAAAACATATAAAACCTACATAGTTCCTATGAACAGTACGACCAATAAATAGATGGTAAATATATAAATACCGGTAGTAATATTTATCTGTCTTGTTACTTTCATTGTTAGAAATGAATTTGGATTTCTTTTTGTAATAATAAATTAGGAAAACTTGATCATAAAAAATATAATTTTTACTTTACTTTATTTACTTTTACTTTACATTTATTTAATCATATATAAATCAATTAACATAATGGAAATACTCTTAATGCAGATACAATGTAACTGTTTAAAAACAGATACAACCTACATCAGGGATCCTCAAACTACGGCCCTCCAGCTGTTGCAGAACTCTGACATTCACAGACATGACTAGGCAGGATGGGAATTGTAGTTCCTGAACAACTGGAGGGCCGTAGTTTGAAGACCCCTGACCTACATAGTTCCTATAAACAGTATGATCAATACTGTAAATAGATGGTAAATAGTATTGTTACTTTCATTGTTAGAAATTGAATTGAGAATATCCAACATTATTTTGTAATAATAATCAATTTTTTACACTACATTACAATTAAGTATCTTATTTGTATATGAGTTGTTATATTCATTATTAAGACAACACCCCCCCCCCCAAAAAAAAAACAAAAAAAAAAAAACACAGAAAAACTAATAAAAAAAATTACTTTTACTTTACTTTACTTACTTAGATTTATTTCATCACATATATCAAATCAATTAACATAATGGAAATACACTTAATGCAAATACAATGTAAGGCCGGGTTCACACTCATGCGCATTGGATGTGGTTCTCCCCGCATCCAATTCGCATAACAGGAACATGTGACTGGCTCTCAATGGAGCCGGTTCACATATCTCCGGGACGGCCGCAGAGTGCACTACAGAAGAGTCCTGTGTGTCTTTGGCTCCGTTTCAGGTGCAAATTTAGGCAAAATTTCGGACCTGATTCGCCCAGACTACCAGACCCCCTTCTGCGAGCCGCTGCACAAATAGTGTGAACCCAAACTAACTGTTTAAAAACATATAAAACCTACATAGTTCCTATAAACAGTATGATCAATAAATAGATGGTAAATAGACTTATTACTTTTATTGTAAGAAATTAATTGAGAATATCCAACATTATTTTGTAATAATATATATTTTTTTTATACTACATTACAATTAAACATCTTATTTGTATATGAGTTGCTGTATTCATTATTAGGACAAAAGGATCCCTCCACGAAAAACAAAAAAACGAAATATATGGATTTTTAAGGCACCACAAGTGAAAACTCGATCATAAAAAATATAACTTTTACTTTACTTTATTTACTTAGACTTATTTCATCACATATATCAAATCAATTTCCATAACGGATTTTATATATTTGTAATAAAATAAAGTAAAAGTTATATTTTTTATGATCAAGTTTTCCTTTGTGGTACCTTAAAAATCCATATTTATTTGGGGGGGGGGGGGGGGGGGTCCGTTTGTCTAGATTTGGATCTGGCACCCTACACCACCTGTAAAAACAATGTTTGAATATTATGTATTCATTTTTAAATAACATTTAATTTATAACATTTAAACTAACATTGAAAATGTATTTAATGACCATTTACTTAGGCCTGTAGCTATGTAGTACAATGGTGTTTTACCGTTGCATTTTTTTCCCCAAGATAACAAATTATAGTGCTTGTATCTGTAAAAGGCTATTTCTTGTTCTGCCATACTTGCCGAGCATTAGTTCAGTGGAAATAATAGTTCGGTGTTATATAGTCATTCCGTGTATTTGTAAATACACACTACTAGCAATGCTTGATTTGAAAGTAGGAAACACGGCATGTTCTTAACCCATTTTGGTGACATTGTTCTTTTCTGGGACTTTGCGGATGTTGCATTGTTGTGTAATGCTTCGAAGTGTTCCATTGAAAAGATACAACATTTTGGTTATTGTGTCTTGATTGCGTTGCATGTGGAGTCAGTTCCGTGTACCTGTTAAGCAAAACCCACAGTTGTATTATATTATTCTCTTTCTTTTGTCACTTCTACAGTACAGCGAATAGTTTGTTTACTATAGCGCAGATGTTGCACCTGCAGTTTACCAGTAGGCAACTACATATTAACAAAATGCCTATTGCTACTAAACTAGACATAAAACTAAAAGAACTCAGCAGTAGCCAGAAGCACAAAGGCCTTCTGCAAACAATTTTAGATCATTTAAATTTAAATAATAACATGGGGATGAAGGTGTAAACCCATGCCAAAATTGAGTGACTGATTGAAAACGGGTACTTTTTTTTGCGCCCTTTCACAAAATGCCCTGATTTCCCGTGCCTGCGGCATATAGTATCCCGAAGTCAGGCAAAATTGTAATCCAGTCAACAGAAAATTATTATTTTTCACTTTAACAGTGCAGTATTTACAAGAGATATTCAATATCATGCTATTAGGCCTTTATTTACTGTACGGTGCATTCCTTTTTTACTTTTTCAAAAATACTGCTTTATGCTGTGCAAAAAGAAAAAAAAAACACAGATATGAATGGTTGCAGTAGGTTTTATTTTAATGGTATTTTTTCACTTTGAAGCTTTTTTTTATATATATAGATATCTATATATCTATATATATGTATATATCTATATAGATAGATAGATAGATAGATAGATAGATAGATAGATAGATAGATAGATAGAGATAGATAGATAGATAGATAGATAGATAGATAGATGGATAGATGGATAGATGGATATAGATATATATTACAAATTGTAAAAGTAGAGCTGCTAAGCAATAAATAAATGATTAAATATAATAATGCCTACAATTATAATTATGCAGTTCATGTGCATTGTTATACTTTTTAATTTAACTATTTGGGATAGTTAACAAAAAAGGTAATGTTCATGCATAAGACTAAAAAACTACAATTTGATTTGTAATTCCCGCAGACACTGCACAGGAGTGATTTTTTTTTTGTTTTTGTTTTTTTACAAATTGTAAAAAGCAGAGCTAATAAGCAGTAAATAAATAATTGAATATAATAATGCCTACAATTATAATTATGCAGTTCATGTGCATTGTCATACTTTTTAATTTAACTATCTGGGATAGCTAACAAAAAAGGTATTGTTCATGCATAAGGCTAAAAAATTAGCAACTTGATTTGTAATTCCCGCAATTACTGTTCCCACAGACACTGCACAGGACTGTTTTTTTTTGTTTGTTTACAAATTGTAAAAAGTAAAGCTACTAAGCAAAAGAAATAAATATAAATATATATATATATATATATTTATATAATACTGTCTACAATTATAATTATGCAGTTAATGTGCATTGTTATACTTTAACTATTTGGGCTAGTTTACAAAATTATCAACTTGATTTGTAATTCCCACAATTACTGTTCTCGCAGACACTGCACAGGAGTGTTTTTTTTTTTTTTTGGTTCTTTTTCGTAAAAAGTAGAGCTGTTAAGCAAAAAAAAGAAAAAAAATATATATATTAAAAAAAAAAAAAAATATATATATATATATATATATATACATATATATATATATATATAATACTGTGATCAAGGCCTTTTTGTGTCGAAACATGTTAGCTTTTGCACTGTTCTTACAACGTTCCTGTATGTAGCAATAAAGACTTTTTATTTGGATTACTGGAGATTACTGGAGATACTTTCTTTTTTAATATATATATATATTACAGGCGATCCCCGGGTTACAAACAAGATAGGGTCTGTAGGTTTGTTCTTAAGTTGAATCTGTCTGTAAGTCGGAACAGGTACATTTTTTAAGTGTAGCTCCAGACAAAAAAACAATTTTTAAGCTTTTTGGATATCCTAGGGAAGGGTTAACACCCCTGTAACATTTGTTTTGCTGTTTGTGCCCCTGTTCAGAAGATTTCACCTCACTTTCTGTCCCAATGACTATTGGATTTTGAAAACTTTGGGTTGTTGTGGAACCAAGCCTTGATGATAAAGCATCAGTGGAGGTAACTTTCTCCCATAATAACTCTTACAGGAGTGAATTTCCCTTCCTAGGGGTAGATTTTCTCTCACTTCCTGTTGTCTCCCTCCGTTTGTAAGTAGGAGTCGTTTGTAAGTCAGATATTTGTAACTAAGGGACCGCCTGTATTGCCTACAATTATAATTATGCCGTTCATACGCATTGTTATACTTTTTAATTTAATTATTTGGGCTAGTTTACAAAAAGGTAGTGTTTTTGCATAGGGCTAAACAATTAGCAACTTGATTTGTATTGAGAAAACCAAAACTGAACTCAACAAAGACACTTACATCTTTAGGTTATGATATTAAATAAAAAAGTAATTAACCAACATGCCAAAAAATCAATATAGCATCATTAAAAAAATTAAAAAAAACTTTAGAAACAGAACTGCTGAGGAATTTAATTGTAATACAATTGAAATACAACAGTTTAATTTTTAATTTACAGTTTTACTTTATAATAATAATACTTTTTATTAATATTTTTAACAATTTTACTTTAATAATAATTAAATGAAGCAATTGTAAGAAGCAGCACCCTTGGAAATAATAAAATATCTTTATTTTTTGTTAATGTAATTATATTAAATATCACCTGTTTGTTCTAGTAGAGGGAAACTTGTCAAGATTTTTTTCCCCATAACCTATACAAGACACATAATTAATAAAAAACTGTTTGTTAATAGGGGCTAGTGACCAAGTCTAGGGAACACACGTGTGCACTTGAACATATTACATATCAGAGCTCAATGCACATTTTCATTTTTAAAGGAGAAGTGCAGCCAAAGCTAGAGGCTGCTAAATACCTATATTTGTGCTTTACTGAATTTGCATATGCATAGTCCTAATCCGGGCATTTGTATCAATTTCACATACACTCATTTATATATGATACTACATGTTATAAAATTGCAGTTATTCTTTCCGCTTTACATGAACCACATTTGTAAGTCTCTAAGAGTTTCTGAACAAGGAGAAGTAGATATTTTTATGGGGTTTGATTTACTGAAGGCAAATAGGCTTCTCATTTCGCAAGTGAATTTTCACTTTGAAAGGGAAATTTCCTTAGCTTAGTGAATGGGGTGAAGCTCTGTTGACCATCATTCAAGCAAAAAACAAAAAAAAATTTGTATATATATATATATATATATATATATATATATACAAATATTTTTTTAGTTTATATATTAATAATAAGTGGAACTACCACCAACCTGCGCAAATGGCAAAGAAATCGTGTGTAACTAAGTGTAAGTTAAGAACAATAGGAGCAGCTCGTTGTAAATTAATTTAATGTAAAGAAATTAGTTAGGATTTAATTAATTGGAACCGCTCTCTCTGTAGAATTAATAAAAATGCAAGTGCAAAAAGTGCTTGAATTGCATAGACCAGTGACCACAAACCCAACAAAATATAAAATATATAATACATGTATATGTCATCCAAAATGTATCTAGTAAAAGTGTCCAAGATACTAAATCAAATATTCAGAAGTTCAAAAAAAATAAAAAAACAAGGAACACACAATCAAAAAAGTAAAAAAAAACACACATTGATGTGCAAAATAAAGTGTCCAAATGAACAATATAAATATACAATAAATATAAATATATATATGTGTGTATTTAATTTTTTTTGCATATTATTGGGTATTCTTTGCAATGTAAATATTCACAACATTCACTAGCTAAGGCAAAATACCCCTGCAAAGGGAAAATTCCCCTGTGAAGTGAACAGTTCCTGTATATCTTCTCTTATTATTCAAAAAATAGAATATTTAATTTCCACAGAAAAAAAAAGAGATGTCAAAGAAAAGTGGACATTGAACTTTTGTTTGTTCTTTCATTATTTTGTTGCATTTATTTTTATATAAGTTATATAAATTGTGTATATAAGTTATAAAATGTAAAAGAACTCCAGGCAAATAGCAAAATACACAGTTAAAATACATAGCTGTTTTACTTGCAAAAGCTTTTGTAATTTTCTTCAGTCACTCCAGAGTTTTTATATACATTTTCAAGGTTTGTTCCCTGACGTTTCTGTAGTGCAGTTCGGAAATATGGCTGGATTACCTCCCTGGTCTGTGATTGAGGGGTGAAGGAGAAGCAGGATACCAAGTTATCCCTCTGCTTTCTGCTCCTACTAGGATTCCCTTAGCAGCACATGTACATTTATCACACTTGATTGGCTGAGCTCCTAATGCTGCCATTTAGATCTACCAATCTAAAATCTGCTGTGCAGGGAACTACAAGAGACTGGCACCAAGTCAGATTTAGGTACATGCAGTAGCTGTATTTAAAATACATTAAGGCCTCATGCACATAGGACGTTTAAAAATGCTGAATTTTTGAATAACGTTTATTGGTGTTTTTTTCAAGTTTTTTAGGCTTTTTTTCAGAAAAAAACACTCCTTATAATGTAAAAACACCTAAAAACACCAAACGCAGCTACACACAGCTAACAGCTTGTTGCAGCATTTAGCAGTGTTTAGGAGCGTATTTGGGCATTTTTCATTTTTACAGCTCATTTTTACTGCTCCTGGAAGCACAAGCTGTTGTTTTTTTCTACTGCCCCTAAACGCAGTGGTAGCTGGTGGCCTTTTCTTCTGGGGGGGCAGCAAACAACCAGCACTACCCCTGCCCTCCCTTCCAGGTGGCGCGGCACTGATGCACCCCCCCACACCAGGCGCGGCCACATGGCTCCCGGCACTGTCAGGTCCCCCCCGCTGGAGGTCCGGCACCTACTATGCGGCAGGCTGCGTCCTCCTCTCCTGTTGCGTCCTCCGGGCTGCGGCAGCAGCGGGTCCGGCTCCAGCATGTCTCCCCTTCCACAGCGCTAGGCATCGAATAAGATCGCCTGGCGCTTTGGCCAATCGGGAAACAGGTCTCACTGACCTACCTCCTGATTGGCGGGGAGTAACTGTAGTATGAAAATAGCTAAAATGAATTCGTTATGGTCACACAATTGGGAGCCCACCCTATTTTGAAGTCTATTAAAGCCTTTGCCTCTAATCAGGTTCTTCAAAAAAACAACCCCTCCCGCCCACCCCCACCATAGGAATTTCTTGTGCCCAGCGTCCTGTAAGGGGCCGGGCACATGGATAGGGAGAGCGGCGGAGGTGTTGGGGGGGGCGGCGCCCGTGTGCCCACAATGCACAGGCTGCCGCTGCCTAAATGCTTCTGTCTTCAAACGCCTCTGACAGTTTATGTGTGCATAGACACATAGGCTAACATAGAGGGGCGTTTAGAGGAAGCTAAAAAAAAAAAGTCATACGCCCCTAACAGCAGCTGTAAAAGCGTCTTGTGTGCATGAGCCCTTAATAAATATCAAACTGCATTAGATGATGTATTTGTATCTGTCTAGAGTTGAGCTATTATGTGTATAGTATTGTATAGTATGTTGTCGGCCTAGATATACAGTATATTCAAACAATGCCTTTAATATAAATAAATCTATAAATTACAATTGCTAATGATTTAAAATCCTTGTATTTTTATTTTTTTATTATGTAAGAACATGTGATGACCACGTTATCTAATGACTTATAAATCCTTTACTTTTTGTTCACTAGTGCAGCAAAATGATTGTGCATGACTATTCCTAAAAGTCTACAGACAGAGCTCTCTTAATAGATATATATTAAAAGGAATAACCATGTAGAGGAAGTGTATAGGAAATGGAAACATTTAATAGCCGGTCTCCTATTTGACATTTAAATTGCCTAATGATTTAAAAGCATGACTATTTGTAAATTGTATTTAGTATTTACAAAGGTCTATTCTCACAGTCCACAGAGAAAGAGAGCTTGCTTCCTAGTGTTATATTGCCCTCACTGCCAGGGCTGTAGATGGGGGGTAGGGCCGGCCCTTCTGTATCGAGCCCCATCAGTTCAGCAGGGGGCTAGGGGGCACAGGAACCCAATGGGTCGTGGTTCCCAGTGATTAAATAAAAGTTCTCTGGGGCCCCATAAGTTCAGCAGCAGGGGCTGGGGACAGTGAGGGGACTATTTATAATTTTTTTTAGGAGCAGGCTTAGTAGTCCTTGGTGCAGCAGCTCCTGACAATCAAATTAATGTTCCAGCCTCTTCTTCTATAATAATCCACTGAGGCTGGAACTTAAATTTGTCGGGAACTGCAGCGCGAAGGATTACTCCCCATGGTCCCAAAAATGAGTAAATAGCCCCCTCTCTATCCCCATCATCTGCTGTTAAACTAATAGAGATTAGGGAACTTTTATTTAATTGTTGGGAGCCAAGGCTGGCGAGATAACCATGCATGCACAATAAGGTGGTTAAAGTCCTTTCTTTGTGTGGGGTGAAGGGCAGGCTGTATGAAGGGGCCTGTCAGATGGGCTGTATGGGCCCCCATGATTGCTATTGGTAGTACAGGGTTGTCAAACTCAATTTCACTGCGGGCCTCATCAGCATTATGGTTGCCCTCAAAGGGCCGGTTGTATCTGTAAGCCCCTGTACACACGGTTGGAAATTCCAATTTTTCCAGGAGAATGTGAAAAAGACATATGTAATTTTTGCCTAAGTGAGATGAAATAAAGAAAAAAAATGCTGTTTTTATTGGGGGCAGGGGAGTGCAGGGTTCTAAAGTCACCTAGGGGAGTGAAGGTCCCTTTAATACAGTATGGGTCAATTCATTTTGGAGCTCCATGGTGCTGTGCGTGTTGAATTCTGTAAACAAAAATAAATAAAAAATTGTGAAATAACAGCACATGTAAAAAGTACACAAGAGTACAGTATGGTCCAACCTCCAAAGAGGAAAGGCCCTCAGTCCCTGAACCCCCCCCCCCCTGACAGGGGCAAGGAAGGTACTACGGTCTACCTAGGCTGAAGCCAGGTGGACCCCGCTTCTTAGGGACCTGCCAAAGTCAGTCCTCCAAGTATTGGTGAGAGCTCCTCCGAAGAGAGACCCTCAGTTGGAGAGAGGAAAAAGATATGAAGGCAACAGTACACAAAACACATGGCCTTTCAGAGGGTATAAATATTGATCTCAGCATGCCAAAAAGCCCACCCAGAAATCCTATGAGGGGTAGCAAAGGTGATAAGACCAAGTGCTGGTGAAACACAACAGATATTACACTTGATCTTAGCCAAAAGGCTGAGAATTCATTATAATACACATAATCCAACAAAATAATCACCTGTTGCATGCACTGGTCTACTCTATAACTTTAATTTGTCTAAAGAAGCACTGTATATATATATATATCAACACAACAAACTTACTGTTTATTATTTCAAAGTGAATTCAAGTATGGATGTAATGGAAGAGTGAGGTCTGCATAAAAAGCTTACTTTATGTAGTGGAAAATCCTTTTACTATATAATAACCTTTTTTAAATGGAGTGCTATGTTATTTCCATAGATGTATATGTCACATGCAAACAAAAAAAGCTGTCAGCTTTAAAAATGTAATGCAAAAGAAATGGAACAAAATTCACTTTCATTTCACAGTGGACATGGAAAAATCTATCATAATGGCTCATAAATAAAAGGGTAAAAAAAAATTACTCTCCGTTAATCAACAGAGTGAAAAATGAGATGTACATTAATAAATGTGAAATGTATACTGGAATCCGCTAATGGAATGATATTTCCATTTTTTTTTCTCCATTCTGTGGCCATCAAAATAATGTGTATATGAGTCTTAATTTAGAAAGACATCACTGTGATTGACAATATTGCTTTACAATTCCTTATGACAGCATAGTCTATAATGGTGGTAATGGTCTAAATGTACTGACACCACATCCCAATTAGACTAAGTACTCATAACCAATCACATATCAATGGAACTTTTTGGGCGTCAAAATGAATATTCCATCACTACAAAATGAAAGTCATAATGCAACTTTTTTCATTTTTATGGCACATACTGTATATTATAAAAAAAATGCAGGCTTCTTAAAGAGGTACAACAACAATGCCTTCATATCACAGATATCCCATCAAATCATCATTTTTTTTATCAGGTTGTCGTCAGTTTTTACATCAGTTTTTTACATCTTCCAGCTAGAGTGCTTAACCACTTAAAGCAGTTTTCCGTCCAAAATTATACTTTTTAAATAAAAATACCCCTATAATACACAAGCCTAATGTATTCTAGTAAAGTTAGTCTGTAAACTAAGGTCCGTTTGTTAGTTTATAGCAGTAGTTTGTTATTTTATAAACTTACAGCAGGCCGCGGCCATCTTAAGTGTGGGCATCTGAAGCCAGACTGTATTTCTTCCTGGATCTCATCCTTGCAGATCTCGCACATGCACAGTGCAGCACAAGCAGTGTAATAGGTTTCTGGTCAGGTTTCCATAGCAACGGCAGTGTCAGAGGAAGTAGCTGCCCCTTCCCAGGAGGCATTGCAAACAGGACATGATGCGATGGGCCGCGGCCAGGGAGGAGGAAGTGAAAAATTAATACAGCAGATATACAGTAGGTGCTGAGAAAAAAAAAATATTCAATTCGTTTACAGGGCACACTTTGGTGAGGAATGCTGAAGAGTTGTAAAAGTGGGTGGAACTCCACTTTAAGTCAACAAACAATTTTTTCAGACAGTTTGTCCGTTTACATCCGTTTTTTTAACGGAAGAAAAATAGGGCTTTGATCCGTTCCAAAAAAACGGATGTTGACGGAAGCGGATGTAAACGGATTTAAATGGATGATAATTCCATTTTTCCATAGAAATGCATTGATGTCCTTTTTCATCAATCAACGGATGGATGAAGAATGGACAAATGGTCCGCATGTGTGAAGGGGGCCTAACTGAACAAGCTGAAGTTAGAATCTGTTTGGCTACCATGCACAGCTGTACCAGATTTTGCACTCTGCAGTTTTAGTACATCAACCCCTGTGTGTAGTTAGGGCAGTGTAGTTCAATGTTTCTCAAATCCAGTCCTCAAGTACCCCCAACAGGTCATGTTTTAAGGCTTCCCATTATTTTGCACAGGTGATTTGATCAGTTTCACTGCCTTAGTAATTACCACAGCCGTTTCATGTGAGGGAAATCTTGAAAACATGACCTGTTAGGGGGTACTTGAGGACTGAAGTTGAGAAAAAGTGTCTGGCTCTCTGGGACTGAAATGGTTAAGGAATTGAATAATCACCAGACTAATAGGTATGAATGATAAAAGTGAGTCTGATGCTTTTCTAGACACTAAATTACCCACCTCAATACAGTGCATTTTCACCCTCTTCCTGCCCAAGCCATTTTTCAGCTTTCAGTGCTGTCATACTTTGAATGACAATTGCAACACTGTACCCAGATGAAATTGTTATCATTTTTTCCCCACAAATAGAGCTTTCTTTTGGTGGTATTTGATCACCTCTGCGGTTTTTATTTTTTATTGCTATAAACAAAAGATGAGTGACAAGTTTGAAAAAAACACAATATGTTTTACTTTTTGCTATACTAAATATCCCAATTTTTTTTTTTTAAACAAATTTTTTCCTCAGTTTAGGCCGATATGTATTCATCTACATATTTTTGGTAAAAAAATTGCAATAAGCGTATATTGATTGGTTTGCGCAAAAGTTATAGCGTCTACAAAATAGAGGATAGATTTATAGCATTTCTATTATTAATTTTTTTTTACTAGTAATGGCGGCGATCTGCGATTTTTATCGTGACTGCGATATTGCGGCAGACATATCGGACACTTTTGACACATTTTTGGTACAGCGATCCATGCTATAAAAATGCATTGATTACTGTATAAATGTGACGGGCAGGCAAGGGGTTAACACTAGGGGGCGCTGCAGGGGTTAAATATGTTCCTAGGGAGTTATTCTAACTGTAGGGGGAGAGTATTCACAAGGGGAGGAGACCGATCGGTGTTCCTCTGTACTGGGAACACACCATTGGTCTCCTCTCCTCTGACAGGACCTGGATCTGTGTGTTTACACACACAGATCCACGGTCCTGCTGTGTTACCAGGCAATTGTGGGTGCCCGGCGGACATCGCAGCTACCAGGCACCCGCATCGAGTCCCCAGTGACATGGCGGGCGCACGCGACTGCCGCCGGTGGCGTACGTGCACCCCCTGGTGGGCTGAGAAAGCGAGGGCATCATATGACGCCCTCCCAGAATGAGAGCCACGCCGCCTGGCCATCATATGACAGCCGGCGGGCGCAAGCGGTTAAAGTGGTTGTAAACATTCAAGTTTTTTACAATAAAAATTACAAGCATGCCTATACTTACCTGCTCTGTGCAATTGTTTTGCACAAATCAGCCCCATTCTCTCCTTCTGGGATCCCCCGCCAGCATTCCAGGCCCCTCCTCTTCATCAGGTGCCCATATGAAAAGCCATTTCCCCTGGTGCGTCCATTGACACAGACAGAAAACCTCAACCCTGTCCCCACTCCCGTGTCACAGGATTTGATTGACAGCAGCGGGAGCCAATCTGTCCAATGAGGAGAGAGACAGCAAGTGGAGCCACTTTAATTTGCCACCAAATTATGAGACATTTTCATTGAGCTGTGCTGGGTAGGTCATAGTCCTAAATTATGGTCTACTCGAGTGATAACGGGTATTGACTGAGAATTTATATAACCTACCTTGTCTTTTTTTTGACCATTTTAATAGAACAAATTACCTTTGCTATATACTTATTACGCAAGTAATGATTTATTTTGTTTATATATTGCATAATAGATACGATTTATTGTCATTGTAGAAACAAATCACAATGAAATTACATTTCTACTCCACACATTATTCATACATCACAATTTTCAACCATGCATTTACCACATAGGATTTATTTATACCAAAAAAATGTATAATATATATAAATATATAAAAGTATCCCCATATTATTAAAGTATAAAAAGTGCCCTCATATTAAAAAAAAAAAGACTAAACAAGACAATAAAATAAGACTATGTAACCTCTTTCATTTCATTCCTGCATTGATAGCCTTAACAGCCCTGGTAAAGAAGCTTTCTTTAAATCTATTTGTCCTCGTTTTAATCACCCTAAAATGTCTCCCAGGTGGCAATAATTCAAAGAAATGACAACCAGGATGAGTCTGGTCTCTCACAATTTCTCCTGCTCTACAAAGGCAACGAGTCTCATCTATTTCTTCTAGAGAAGCCAGTTCACACCCTACAATTTTCTGCACTGTTCGAACCACTCTCCTTAGAGCATTTTTATCTGCCTGCGTACAACTAGGATACCAAACTAGAATACAATATGTTAATGTACTCTCAATGGCAGAGCGATAGAAGGTCTCTAGCACCTTCCTTCCCAAGCCAGTCTTCCTAAGAATTTGCAAAAAGTATAAACGCTGTTGCGATTTCTTAATAATGGCTTCAATGTTGATTGTCCACGATAAGTTTTCAGAAATGCATGTTCCCGAAAACTTAAAGGTAGAGACGCGCTCCACACGCACGCCTTTAATAAAAAGCGGTGCTGGTTCAGGCCTGTTCCTTCTGAAATCTACAATCAGTTCCTTTGTTTTCCCTGTGTTTAGGTTTAGGTTATTTGCTGTACACCATTCCACTATCCTATCAACCTCCCTCCTGTATTGCTCCTCATCGTCTCGGTACGTTACGGTAGTGTCATCGGCAAACTTAACTATACTATTGGTCTCATAATAGGGGGTACAGTCATATGTGTACAGTGCATAGAGAAAGTGACTTAAAACACAACCCTGTGGTGCGCCAGTACTTATTTCTCGCTTGGAAGAAACAAATAATAGGTGTTTCATGGCTAATGTGGGTATACATTTGTTCTAAAATGTGTCTTTAGAGTGCTCTTTCAATATTTTAGATACTTTCCATGTTCCTGGTTTGGTATGTTTTTACAAAAGATGAATATCCAGAATATTCACCATGTGGCATTAGTCTTCTGCTCTGGATGCAAAGGGGCAGATTTACTAAAACTGGAGCACTCGGAATCTGGTGCAGCCGTTCATGTTATCCAATCAGCTTCTAACTTCAGCTTGTTCAATTAAAGTGGTTGTAAACCCTTACAAACCACTTGGACCTACAGGTAAGCCTAGATTAAGGCTTACCTGTAGGTCAAAGAAATATCTCCTAAACCTACACAGTTTAGGAGATATTTGCCAAAGAACAGGCACCGGTGTCTACGGCGCATGCACCATAGACAGCGGCACGCAGGCACACTGAGAAAGCCGCTCTCAACGGCGATATGCCACGAGTGGCGGCTCCCGTGCGCATGCGCGGGAGTGACGTCATCGCGGCGCCGTCCAATGACAGCGATGGAGCTGCGAGACCCACCAAGAAGATGGAGACGCCGTACACAAGGGGACAGCGGTGATTTCGCTGGCTCCTGTGTCAGGTAAGTGAAACATAATGGACTACTATGCGATGCATAGTAGTCCATTATGCTTTACTTTTGCAGGCAAACAAAGAGGAAGTAAACCCATTAGGGTTTACTTCCTCTTTAAGCATTGGCAATAAAACCTGGGAGCTGATTGGTTTCTATGCAGGGCTGCACCAGATTTTGCACCCTCTAGTTTTAGTAAATAACCACCAAGATGCTGGGCTGTCATCCTGTAAATTTGTTCGGCTTTTCACTTTTTGTGAAAATGTGAACTACCCTTTATACCAGACTTTAGTCTTTTTTGTGATCTTTGAGGATTTTGGAGAATGAATTACATGCAAAGGCCTGGCGACAGGTGTACACATTTGCTCCTGGTACTACTGCATGACTGAAGAGCTTATCATGGCTGAAAGTATCTGAGTTTTGGTAATTGTGATCGCAGAGAAAGATGTTTGTCTTCTGACAGCAGACTTCCTATAATCCCCCCGAAGGGCTCTGCAGTCAGTCAAAACTTTGAAGTTTTGTATACTGCAGTCTGGAAAATTTTGAAAGCCAGAACAGTTGTATTTGACTAAATAAATGCAACCGTTCAATCACAAGGCTTTTTCATGGATATGAGCACAAAACTCAGGTGGTCATACATTGGTACAACCGAGTGAATGGGCTTGCCACTGTGGGCTGGAGAGTTTAGAGAACCATACCAGGAGGTTGGCATTACTTTTAAAAGTAATAAAAAAAAATAGGAATATAGAAAAAAAAAAGAAGCCTCCAATTACTTAGCTTTCCCTGCAGATAATTCCCCCGTCCACTTTGCCGAGTACCACTGTGCATACAGAATCAATTTTTATTGCGTACAATAACAATTAGTAACCGTTATCCTACTGCATTTTTACTGACAGTTGGCAGCTCTCCAAGGTAATTTCCTTCATCTCTCTTGCTCCAGATGTGGCAGACGTTTTGTTTTTCTTTAATTACGTTTGTGTTTTTTAAGAGTCACGCCATCTATCCAAAACCCTTGCCCCCAACTATTTGTGCTCTACAGATACAAGATCTCCCACTGCTAATTAGGCAAGTTAGGCAATGAAAGGAAAATTTGTATCGCATCAAGAATCATTATATATTTTCAAAAATGTACTGTGTTCATCTATGTGTATCGTAAGATGACTTTACAGATAAATATTGAATTGTTTGGTTTCCAACCACACAAAAGCTGGGAGTTGGTGTCTCATTCACTGAGGGACAATTTGTAGTTTTTTTTTTTCCTTTAATACCTTAACCTGCGGCAATTCACAATACATGCATTGCTGTGTTGGTTAGACATGTGCACTGCCGAAAAATGTGTTTGTTTTATTTTTTTTATTTATTTTTTTCGGGTCATTCTTTATGATCATTTGTAAATTAGTAAATTAGAAAATTTGTAAATTTGTAAATTCGTAAATTAAATAATTAGAAAATCCAAAAATAAGAAAGAAAATCCAAAAATTCTAAAGAATAACTAACAAATAATAACTAACTATTAAATTATAGGTATTGGAATTTCCTTTAAAATGTATCTGTTAGTGAGCGTAACGAATACAAATTTATCCGAAGTTACGAATTATCTGAAATAACGAATGCCGCATCTAAACAAATGGAATGGAATGTATTAATAATAAATAAGAATTATAAGAATAATAATAAAAAGTTTTTTTTATTATTATTATTGTTATTTATTATTATTAATTTGTTACGTTGTATTCGTTTAGATATGGCATTCGTTATTTTGGATAGTTCGTAACTTCGGATAAATTCGTAACATTTACTAACAGCCACATTTTTTGTTAAAGACATTTTTCAAAGTACAAAACATAGTAAAAAAAAAAAAACAGTACAAAAGGTACATAGGAAAGAATTAGTCAATCAGAACATATATTATATATGTTGGTAGGATTGTCTATATGAGGTATAAACATACAAGGGGTAAGCAGTTATAGATTTACCCACATAGATATCACAGTATGTTCCATTGCAACAGTAACATTAGGAAGAGAAAGGAAGGGTAAGATATTAGGTGGGTAACGAGATGTATATTAACTAATCGTAAATTGAGTGAGGGACGGGAATTGTTGAGATACTGATGTAATCACTAGCAGCCAAATTTGAACGGAAATTCCAATATCTATAATTTAATAGTTATTAATAGTTAAGTTATTATTAGTTAGTTATTATTTCAGATTTTCAAATTTTCAGGTTTTCAGATTTTGGCATTTTGAATTTTAGTATTTCCGAATTTACACATTTTCAAATTTAGGAATTTACGAGTTATTCGAATTTATGAATATTCAGAAAAATTTGTTAATGGGTTTTCATTAATTCAGATATTTCCGAATTAATGAATTTGAGTAAATTAGTTAAAAAACTAATTTGGAACGAAACGAATTGCACATGTCTAGTGGTGTGTGATTCATTTTGAATGACACCCCAAAGCACTAAGGCAATGCACAACGTGTTGCATTGGGCCACAACAAATGACAATGAACCATAGTTTGTTGCCATGTGTTGCGTTATAAGGTTTGGTTTAGAGATGTTTAGGTGCGTTGGCAGCCCATTCACTTGTCTTAAAACAACAAACATTAATGAGTGACATACCATGCATTAACGCACTACAAAAATGTAAATGGGCCCTTAAAGGGTATTTATTAAAAAAAAAAAAAGTAGCACTCTTGAGCATAAAATATGTAACAACCCTCAACAACTATAAAATGATTCAGTGTATCATCTATATAGTGTATATCTATATAGTATATGATATCATCTGTGCAAACAGCATAAACAAGTTCAGTGCTCCTTTAAGAACACTAAATAATAATGATCCTCAATTTACTCTCTATCATCAAAATAAAGTGCTAAAGGCAAATCTATCAAATGTGCAATCCAATAGTGTCTATATATAATGCAATCAAAAGATCCCATTGTGCTGTACAATCCTAGTGTGTATACACATGCAGATCCTCCACATGAAAGCAATCAATTGAAATCAATTGTCCTCCACAAAAGTTATTGCTTCACCATTTAGCCATCTTCTGTGCTAGCTGCTGAATACCTGAGTACAAATATAAGGATCTTAGGAGCAATCCAAACATATCACAGAGCAGAGTCAGTCTAAAACAGAAAATGTAACCAATGATCAAGTGAAGTATCAGGACTCTAAAATGCAGCATGTATGGAGCTGAATGTAACTGTAAGCAATATTCTGGATGTTTGTAATGGTTTATCAAGGTGTAGTCTGCAGGCTTTGTCTCTCTGAAAGGCTTCCTTGAGTATGCCGTCTTCCAATTTTCCTACACATGCAGCCATTTTTAAACTGCTCTTGTCCGTTAATGCGCATGCAATATTTTACAATAAGGTGGTGCATTGTTTATTTATTTATTTTTTAAATTAAAGGAATTGCCATATTGATTAGGTAAATATACAATAAGCATTTTATTTTGTATTTTTTAAGTATTTTGACTACATTTCTAAAAATGGTGCATGCACTTTTTTTGTGTGTTCTGGTACACCGGCAACCTTACATTAATATAGGTTAAAGTGTTATCAAACCCACAACAGTAAAATCAGTCTGTATATGCAGTAAAGCATGCTTGTTATACTCACTGTGGAGTATAACGGGTGTATCCTCTGCATTGTGTAAACAGCCTGTTTGATCCTGTATGCACAGATCCTCCCCTTCTTGCATTTCCCCAAAATATCTCTGGATAAGACAGAGTTAGTGGAGTCACTCTGAACATGCACAGTTTGGTGTATATTGCTAAAGAGTTTTATTTTTCTTGGAAGGGTGCATGTGATCAGCACAGGGCCACTCAGCACTGTCCAGGCAGCGGGTCAGCAGTCCTGCATCCTTATAGGACATTCATGGGGGAATGAAAACTCCTCCTACAAGCTTTAACCAGACATGGATAGAAGTCATAAGACTGCTATACAGGCATACCCCAATTTTAAGTACACAATGGGGTTTATTTACTAAAGCTGGAAAGTGCAAAATCAGGCTCACTTCTGCATAGAAACCAATGAGCTTCTAACCCCAGCTTGTTCAATTAAGCTTTGGCAATAAAACCTAGAAGCTCATTGGTTTCGTATACTGCTGATGAGAAAAGGTATTTAGCAGTTTATATTTACAAAAATTATTGCATTTCCATGTTCTGTGTACTGTGAGAGACATAAGATCTAGTGAATGCAGGGTCCTGGGTTTAGTAACACTTTAATGTATGAAATAATACACATTCAGACATACATTAATACAATGCACATGATGTGGTGGTGTAAGAGATTCACACAACTTTCAACAAGGATTCACACATTTTCCAGTTGACTAATTAGAAAATTGTGTAAATCTGGAGGGAAAGTTGGGTGAATCTCGTATGAAAACATTTACAAATAGGACCCTAATCGAGATATCATTTGACAGTTACACAAAGAGTTAAATGCCCATTTAATGCAAAAAATTATATTTCCACACATTTTTTAATAACAAATTGAAAATTATAGATGAAACACATGGGGGACATTTACTAAAAATGGAGAGTGCAAAAAATCTGGTTCAGCTCTGTATAGAAACCATGCATGCTTCACTTCACTTTGAAATAATAACAGTAAATTTGTTGTGTTGATATATAAAGTGCTTCTTTAGACACATGGGTAGACCAGTGCATGCGGGTGATCATTTAGTTGGAATTAGGGTTATTTACTAAAACTGGAGAGTGCTAAATCTGGTGCAGCTCTGCATAGAAACCAATCAGCTTCCAGGTCTTATTGTCAAAGCTCAATTGAACAAGCTGAAGTTAGAAGCTAATTGGCCACCATGCACAGCCGCACCAGATCTTCCCCACGGCATCTTCATAGGATTTATGGGACTGTCTTTCCACTCAGATGACATTCGTGACTGGGGCCTGATAGAACCCGATTGTAAGCTGGGGTACAGGTGCAAGCAGTGGGCCGTAGATATTTTGGTGTCATGTAACTGAGCAACAGAGGCTGTGGGCAAGATTGGGAGACAAGTATGCATTTGGGGGATGTGGAGTGTGTGCTAGGTCAGCTCAGTGGATGAGGTAAATTCACTTTTTTGAAAATGCACTCATCCTTTAAGCTGGCTGAAGGGAAGAAAGAATGGTGAGTGGCTCTGTGCTGTGGTCAGTTTGTTGAAAGGGATTGCACATGCACTATGTATGGTCACAAATGTATAAAGCTTGGAACTCTCTCACACTCTTTGTATGGTGGTAGCCTATTAAAAGTGTGGCTATAGGAATGATAATATCAGGTACAACATATCAGCTTTGTATGATGGTATTAAAATTCACTTACAGTTAAGTGAGTGTCACAGAAAAAAAAAAAAAATAAAACACCCAGGAGGCTCTAGGCACTGGCCCATAGCTCTCCATGGCCTGTGGCAGAGCTGGGTGAGCAGGAGAGAGTCACTTCCAAAGGCCGGGTATGGAGCGTGCACAGGCAACAGGATCAGAACCGTTGGCAGAGGTTGATGGATATATCCTTGTATATCCTTGTCTATCACCTGACCTTGGGCTGCAGGATTGGTGCAATATACTTCCAAAATCAGTTTTTCCTGTTTTTCCTGATAGCTCTAGTAAAGGCTTTTCTTCTCTGAAAGTGTGGAGTAAGTTAGATGAAACAGTACTAATAGGAACACATTGTTCTTGGCTTCTGTTACTGAGAAGAGAGTCTAAAGAACAGAAAGAGTGCTACAAGGAGCAGTCAGTGGAAGGTCTTATTGGAGGCCACGTTCAAGCTTTTTAGCAGTTATATGTATGATTAGTCGAGGGAGTCTGGAATAGTGGTGTACTGCCTGAGATTGAATAGAATTCAGAAAGAGTAATGGAGGGTGTCCAGGCTTACTTTAAAGACAAGAGAAAGAATGCCCGATTTAGTGCATGACCACTTAAGATAAAAACTTTGAGCTTATGTCTGAGCTGGAGAAGAAACACATAGCTGCCAGTGAAAAATATACATTTATACCGTTGCCAGAGAAAAAAATGGATTAAGGCTTCATTCACATTGACCCCAAAAGGGCACAATTAGCACGAGCCTTTAAAGTGGAAGTAAAGTCAAAAACTAAATCTAAACCTATTCTCAGCCACATTCTAAGCCTAATCTACCTAGATCTGTAAAAATTGCTACACTTACCTGCTGTGCAGCCATTCCGGTCCAGTCCCAGGCAGAGTTTTGAACAGCAGTGGCTTCAGTATGTAGGCGTGCGCAGGAGAGGCAGCCAACAATGGAAGCCCCATAGTAACTCTATGGGTGACGTCACTTCCCAGGCATTTTATAGTCGTTGTCGGTTTTCTCCTACGCACAGCAGCCGCCGCTGGAGACCAGACTGGAACAGCTGCAGAACATGTAAGTATAGCGATTTTTGCTTTACAGGGCTAGATAGATTAGGCTTAGAATAATGCTGGGAGTAGGTTTACAGTTAGGTTTTTATTAGACATGTGCACACTGAAATATTTTGTTTCGGAATTTCGTTTTCGTCCGAAAAATAAATGTATTTAGTTACTCCCGAAATTAGTTTTTATTTATTTTGTTTTTCATTAAAAATTGCATTTGTCCGAAAATCCAAATGAATTAAGGTTGAATCTGTCATTGAAGGCTTATGGTGTCTGTCGAATGTTCAAAGAAGATTCGACGGAGCAGCTAAACTTTACGACTCTGTATAGTTTAGCTGCAATTCCACCCAATTCCATCAGCATCTTTTCTCTATACGTCGAATCTTTCCTCTCTATGTGGAATCTTTCCTCTCTACATCGAATCTTTCCTCTCTACGTCGAATCTTTCCTCTCTACATCGAATCTTTCCTCTCTACGTCAAATCTTTTCTCTCTATGTAGAATAATCTTGGACTAATAGTTAAGGTTAGGCACATTCGACCACGGGTTCAATGGACACAGATTGTTATTGTCAGCGTCAAATCTCCTATCTATATCGAACTGTTGTCACAACGAAAACAAAAATTAAGCATTTGTTTATGTCGGATCTTTTGTTTTTCGGATTCTGCACTTTCGTTATCATTTGTTAAAACGATAACGAAAATACCTGAAATTCGGAGGAAAATGCATTCGGACAAAAACGAATGCACATGTCTAGTTTTTACTTCCACTTTAAGATCTGCCAAGTGCCTCATCATCAACCTCTAGTTTTGGAAGGCTACATACATACTGTTCCTTCTCATTCACTGGGCATCAGTTTGACTTGCATAAACCTAAATATTTCATGCAACACTAGGGCCAGACCATCCCATTCAATTTGCTCTTTGGCATCCAATGCCCATGTGAATATGGTCTAGCAATTTAGCATTTCTCAGGTTCTGCTCTAATTCTGCAAATAATTATGGTTGGCTATTGATTGATAAATATATTTATTTCTGTGTATGACCCCTACCAGTGAACTGTTTCTATTACATGCTCTGTTGTTCTGTTAAAAATCAAGATTTCATAAATGCTGAGATTTGTCAATAATGAGAAGAACTGGATTTTTTACCTTTCAAACAAACCCAACCTAAGAAAGACTCACTCCTGCTGCTTCAGTAATAATCTTGCAGTAATATTTTTATAGAGAGCCTGAGTTGGCATTCGCTGTTGCTCTCTATTTATTTGGTCTACTGGATTTATATAAAATGTATCCAATTCTCTAAACATTTATTTTTCCTTTATTTTTTATTTTTTTACATTTATAACCAATAATTATTAAAACAAACAATTTTTGTTCTGCCAAATGCTTCAGTGTCATTTTATGGAATAGCTGTCCTTGATGAATTCATGCGCCTTACTTAAATATTCCTTTTAAAGTGAATTTTAACTGGCCTCTAAAAGCTGTGATTTGGTATAGTATATAATTAAACACAAACCATGTAAAATGAGCCATTATTGATCAAAATAACAGTTTGTTGAAAATGACAGAGTATGATTTTTTTTTTTAATTACAAACACTTTATCAATTGTACCTTCTCAGTATAAACCACCTTTTCTGGATGAACTGTTATTTTATCTTTTATTCTCTTTAAAAAAAAAAAAAAGGTTCTCAGTCTGTAGTCCAGCTTCCTTTCAGAAATAAAGTCAGATGGGGCTTAAAAACATGTCTTATGTGCTTAACGCAACCACACAAAAATTCAGAAAAGAAGAAAATAATTTGTTTTTCAGTAATGATGTTGTGACTATCTAGTTTATAATTACAATGCATTGCTGTCTGCATTTTAGAAACATCATGTTGCATTCTGCCTTTTTCGAAAATAGCTCCTAACTTTAATAAATGCAGTTTTAAGTAAAAAAAAAAAAAAAAAAAACTTACAGACCAAAACAAGTAAATATATGAGAATGTTGATATACAACATATTTGCATTTACAAGCTGCAGGAAGAAAGGTACAAATAGCTTAGAGCTTACATGTATTTTGAAAGGGGGATAATTGCATTTTCTATTGCAATCATATGTTACCACCCATTATTATCCAACCCCAACCATTGTGTTGTTAAGCTCTACTTACAGTAAGTATGTCAGTTAGGATACTCAGATGCCACTTAAAGAATGTTCCTGAATCCTGAAGGATCTGAGCACTGTAAGCTAAATGGACCTAGCTGTTTTTTTTTTTTTTTTAGCTCTACCTTATAACCACCTGTGTCATACCAGGAATAGCCATGTGCACAACAGGCATACTTTCCATAGTGGTAAAATGGTTGTAGACCCTTGCATATACTCAGTGTGGTGACTAGCCTCAGGTGACACACAAAGATATCGTTAGCCTTCTCGGTTTGTCTTCAGCCGTCTCTTCTCTTCAGCCTTCCAAAAACACACATATCAAAGGGTATTTCACAACTCCAAAAGGCAGGGGATGGGGATCTGATGTCACACACTGCACAGCACAGTACAGGGAATTGAATGTAACCTGAGACCTAAGTGTAGGGAAAGGACACACCTCCCTCTACACAGTCTCATAGGGAAACATGCACAACTGAAGCTGTCAATCACCTTTTGTGTGCTGGTGGGGGGGGGGGGGGGGGGGATGTTTCCCGAGACTCTGTGGTGTTGGGATAATCTGTCAGAAGTAACTTATAGCAGATAGCAGAGGGAAGACAAAGGAGACAGAAATCACACGTGGTACTTTGGATTGAGGCTAATTTGCACTCTAGAGCAGAGTTTCTAAACCAGGTTTCCATGGAACCATGGGGTTCCTCCAGAGATTGCCAGGAGTTCCTTGAGCAATGAGTAATTTTTGCCTCTCAAATAAGTTCCCAGTGACACCAATGATCTTTTTAGCTACTTGTAGGGGGGTACTTCTGTCCCAATGGCCACAAGTGTAAGAAGCATTCTTCCCGCCGACCATCACACTAATGTAGATATAATCATTTTTAGAAGGGGTTCCCTGAGACCTGAAAATTATTTCAAGCTCCAGACGGATATGCTCTGCTGATTTTTCATTTCAGAGGTTTACTACAACTAATTCTGTTTATTAGGTTTACAACCACTTTAAATAAAACCTATTATGTATATCCTTTGAGAACACGTCATAGACACAAAGCTATCTTTGTAGATTAAACCTTACAGTGAGTTTCTGATGAATGACAGTTAAGTCATGCTATTCCACAACCAACCCTTGGTTTACTGCTATGGAATCAGTTAAATAGTATGTAGGCACACATTACTGGAAAAAGCATTAATCTCACTAGTCCATAAAAGTCTGTACTGACATGAAGGGGTTGTTGAAGACCCTGCAAGTTGTTAATACATCCCACTGACATTAGAAAAATCATTTATTGCAAATCCTTGGGAGCTTCAAAAAGGAGCCGGCAACATTGAAATCTCAACATTTTTCTATTTCCATTTCTGATTCAGAACCTGATCATGCCACCCCCGCTCTTGATTGATCTGATCTGGGGGTAGGTAGCTGAAGCTGGAACTTGTGTTGGAAGTGGGTTATACTCTTGTAACTGATGTTACTGTTATGTGGATGTAACCCTGTTGGACATATGACTAGTAGCTATGTATCGTCTGCAAACCAAATGGTTACCACATTAACCTTAAGTTGTTAATGCAAAACCCTGATCGGGATAGTGAAGTGCCACACTAAAGGTAGGCAGCTGAATAGAACTGTTGCAGAGTGCAGACCATTGGTGGCAAGTTTTTTTGGGGGGGCGGCAAACAGTACCACCCCTCCCCCATTGGTCCGTTGGGTCTGGAGCACATACCCCATCTATGGTGGGCAGCGCTTCTCCCGGGCTTCACCAGCGGCTTCCCCTGCTCGGCGGTGGTGATGATGGCTTTCCCTTCCCCTGCTCTCCACGGGCATTGAGGTGGCTTCCGTTTCCTCCCTCCTCGCCAATTGGGACTCTTCTCTTTTTGGCCAATCGAAAAACGGGTCTTAGACCTGGTTTTGATTGGCCGGATTCAGGATCAGTGTTTCAATAGCGAATATTAATTTGCTATTGTAACACCTGGGTGGGCTGATGGTGCAATGCTCTGCGCCACAAGCCCACCCTATTTTTAAAAGGACACCGCAGCCACTATAATTCATGCACCCGGGGTCCTGAAAGGGGATGGACGCATGAATAGGGGGTGGCTGCCACAGCCGTGGATAGATTCATTCATAGTTTGAGCTCTATCTATTCATATAGAGGTTGGCATAGATAGAGTTGGTGGCGCCCAGGCGCCCCTAATGGATGGGCCGCCACTGGTGCAGACACACTAGTTAGTCCATCAGTTACCCCTGGATTGTCAACCTCACATTCTGTTAAGCCCCAATCCTCAGTTCCCCTGCTGGAGCAAAGCTTTATTGGGGTTTTTCTATTTTTTGCCTTCCTCTGGATTAACTGTGGGTACAGGATTGTGTATATGGAGGTTTAATTATTATTTTTTTCTGTTGGTTGAACTGAATTTTAATAGACCAAAAAAAGTGTATATACTTCATCCTCTATGAGGTTTGCTACAAAATACATAATGTAAAAAGCATGAATTGGTAACTGTGGAGTAACTGAACTATTTCTTGGGGTATAAAATTGTTGATGTAGGGGAAATAATAAGAATTAGGGTGATCCCCTGGAATATGTAACAAAAGCAACAGATTTCTGGAACCTTTAACAACATAGGGCAAGTGTAGGAAGGGTCAGATAGCAATATATCTGTTTTAGAGCTTTATACTATGAGCATATATCTTCATGTACATATACTGTAAGTCTGCACACCACATATAAAATAAATAAGTTTAATTTATTTCCATGTAATGAAATATTGATTCCTTACAGTTTCATCATCGCAAATTTATATAGAAATGAAATGAGATAAGATATTGAAACAGAAGCCAGCATGCCAAGCCCCCTGAACTTTTGCTGCCCCAAGGCTATTTGACCTTTGCTAAGCCTGAATTTACCCATTCTGAGTCATCCACATCATCTACTCGGAAAGGACAGACTCGAGAATAGGAATGCAGCAGGTCCTTGTGACCTCAATAAATACATAGGCTGCTACTGGTAAACAAAATTAAAAGGAACATTGCTCAGTCGATTTACTGAAAACAAATCGGCTGTTCACTTTACAAAGGAATTATCACTTAAAAAGAAAAAAAAAATCTTACCTTGGGGAATGAGGTGAAGCTCTGTTGCCTTCCATCATCTGATTGCATGAAAGCACAAATAATGCTTCTTTTTTTTTTTCCTTGTACCTGATTGGGTATTCTTTGCAAAGTGAATTTCTACCGTATTCACAAAGCCAGTGTAAATCAAACCCATAGATTATTTTCATGAAGTAATTTGTGATCTGAGTTTTTTACAGGCGTGTTCTTCCATATTTTTTGGTACCGTATTAAATATATAGATTTTCAGATTAACCACTAGAGGGAGCAAACACTCAATTTGCAATCTTTCTGCCTCTGTTCTTAGCCATTGTTGAGATAATGATATCTGCCATATAGACAGTTTATTTTTTAAAGCTGATCTAAACCCCCCAAAAAAATGTAATATATTGCAGGCTTTTCATGTTTCTTCTACAATAAAGAACCTGCCTGCTTGCAGTCTTTAACCACTTGCTGACTGCTCACAGTAATTATACTGTAATTATACTGTAGGCGTCCGGCACAGGCAGGCTGGATCACGTACATGTAAGTCATCCAGACTGCTCCGGGTTAGGGGTACGCTTTGTGTTGCTTCCTCAGCTCTGGGTACCCGGGGGCCTGGTGATGTGATCACATGATCACAATGTCAATAAAGTTATAAGTTAATTTATTCATAACAGCTGTGTTTCCTATGCTGTGATTGGCCACCGCTATCACGTAAAAACCTGGGCCAATCACAGCAGTGTACTATGTGATTAGCTGTAGCCAATGATTAGTAATCACAGCTATCATGAATGTAACCTATTCATGGCGGTTGAAAACTTTGCTGTTACAATGGTCATCGTTGTAACAGCAAATTGTAAAAAAAAAAAAAAAAAAAATCCCTGACCCCTCCTTAGAGTAGTACTGTGTTACTATGGTGACACTGAACTACTCTGATGAAAGTAGGTAAAAAACAAAAAAAAAAGTAAAATATAAAAAAATGTTAAAAAAGAAAAAGACATTTTAAAAAATTCAATAAAAAAATTATATAATATATATATATATATATATTTTTTAACATACTGTTACACCGCCACACCAGTAATATGATGACACTGTGAGAAAAAATTACAACTTCAAAAAACACGCCATGTCTCAGACTGTCTATTGTCCAAAAAGGGGTACTTTTGGGGGATATTTGTACTGTCCTGGCATTTTAGGGCCTCAAGAAATGAGATAGGCTGTCAGTACATCAGAACTGATCAATTTTCAAATATATATCCATTTATCCCATAGTTTGTAGATTCTAAAACTTTCACACAAACCAATTAATATACACATATTTTTTTTTACCAAAGATATATAGCAGAATGCATTTGGTCTACATTTATGAAGAAATTCAATTTCATTGGATATGTTTTATAGCAGAAAGTAGAAAATATTGTTTTTTTATTTTTTTTTTTCAAAATGTTTGTTCTTTTTTCCCTTATATTGAAAAAAAAGTGGTGATCAAAAAACACTTTCACCTTGTCTATGCATTGGAATGCATTAGCAAATATATGTGGAAGCCTCATTGCCTACTCTGTGTACTCTGGTCCTAACTCTATCATTTTCAGAGTTTCTCAAGTTTGAACGTATGTAGCAGTGGATAGATTAAGGGCAGGTTTGCCTGGAGGGAACCCACTCATCTTTGAACTCCAGAAGATTTGTCCCCCCTTCATGAAAAGGGCATTTTTTGCTATTTGGCACTGCGCTATTTTAACTGGTAATTGCGCAGTCATGCAACACTGTACCCAAAGGAAATTTGTATCACTTTTTAGAGCTTTCTTTCAGTGGTATATAAACACCATTGGGTTTTTTTATTTTTTGCAATATAACCGAAAAAAGACCGAATTAAAAACAAACAAAAACAATATTTCTCACTTTCTACTACAAAACATATCCAATAAAAAATAAAATTAAAAAAATAAAAGTTCTTCACAAATTTTGGCCAAAATGTATTCTGCTATGTCTTTGATAAAAAGAAAAAAAATCCAAAACACTGTATATTGATTGGTTTGCATGAAAGTTATAGTGCCTACAAACTATGAAATGTTTTTTTTATACATACATTTTTAATATTTTATACTACTAATGGCGTTGATCAGTGATTTATATTGGAACTGTGATAGTGCGGGGAGGAATCTGACACTAACTGATGCTGGGGGAACTGAGTAACTGCCACTGACATCAACAGTGACATTAATACAGTGATCACTGATAATAGTAAACACTGTCACTGTACTAATGACACTGACTGGGAAGGGGTTAACATCTAGGGTGATCAAGGGGTTAAATTTGTGCCTAACTATGTTAATATGTCTAAAGTGTGCTGCTTTTACTAAATGATATCTTAGTTTCTCTGTTTTCTCTGTACCGAGCTCTGTGTTGATTGTCAACACAGAGCTCTGGGCTGTGCTTGTACACAGCCGATCAGCAATCAGCCCAACCATGATCAGCCCAGGCATGATTAATTGGCCAGGACTCACTGACAAGCTCCCAGTGCGTACAATCACAGCAGGTGCTGGCGGGTAGGGGGTGGCATGCAGTATGTTGCTTTGTGCATTGTCAGTACATTGTGAGTGGTCTGTAAATGGTTAAAGGTGCAGAGACACATGGGACACCTAGCAAGAGCACAATGGCAGCTGAAGGCATTCTGTGCATCCCTGCATCAAATTCAACTAACTGTACAAAGTATGGAAATTACCCCAACCTATAACTGGCCTTTGCAGTAAAGAGCACATGGAGGGGCAACGCATATCACAAAGATTTCCCAGCACGCTTACCAGCTAGCCGGCAAGTAGCTGCCAGCGTAGCCCCAATGCATCTAGTGTGAACAAGCCCTTAACCGCTGCAGCCCCGGAAGGTTCACCCCCTTCATGACCGGACATTTTTGCAATACGGTACTGTGTTCCTTTAACTGACAATTGCACGTTCGTACGACGCTGTACCCAAATAAATTTGATGTCCTCTTTTTCCCCACAAATAAAGATTTATTTTTGTGGCATTTGATCACCTCCGCGTTTTTTATTTTTTGCACTATAAGCAAACAAAAACTGACAATTAAAAAAAAAAAAAAAAAAACACTAAGTTTTACTTTCTGCTATAAAACATATCCAATAATAAAAAAAAAAACAAATTTTATCAGTTTAGTCCAATATGTATTCTGCTACATATTTTTGGTTAAAAAAATCCCAATAAGCGTATAATGATTGGTTTGCAAAAGTTATAGCATCTACAAACTATGGGATAGATTAAGGGACTTTTTTTTTTTTTTAAGCAATTTTTAGTGGGGCTGCGACATTGTGGTGGACAAATCTGACACTAAGTGCGGCAGACAATTCCGACATCTAACTGACACTTTTTGGGGACCAGTGACATTATTACAGTGATATGTATTCTGCTACATATTTTTTGTAAAAAAAATATTCCAATAAATGTATATTGATTGGCTTGCTCAAAAGTTATATCGTCTACAAACTATGAGATAGATTTAGGGACTTTTTATTTTTTTAAGCCATTTTTAGTGGGGCTGCGACATTACGGCTGACAAATCTGACACTAATGCCACGTACACACGACCGGACTTTTCAACAGCAAAGGTCCGACGGAACGAATCCATCGGACAATTCCATTGTGTGTGGGCTCCATCAGACTTTTGCTGTCGAAATACTTTAGAAATAGAACATGTTTCAAATTTTCCCGCCGGAACTCCGCTGGACCCAGATCCTTTAAAAAAATCAGCTCGTCTGTGTGCTAGTCCGACGAACAAACAACGAAGCTAGGGCAGCTATTGGCTACTGGCTAAGAACTTCCTTATTCTAGTCCAGTCGTACGTCATCACATTCGAATCCGTTGGACTTTAGTGTGATTGTGTGTGGCCAAGTCCGTTCATTCGGAAAGTTCGTCGGAACTCCGTCGAAAGTCCGTCGGAAAGACCGTCGGACCTAGTCCGTCGAAAAGTCTGCTCGTGTGTACGTGGCATAAGTGACACGTTTTGGGGACCAGTGACACTAATACAGTGATCAGTGCTAAAAAAAAAATGCATTGTGACTGTATAAGTGACACCGGCAGGGAAGGGGTTAACACCAGGGGCGATCAAAGGGCTAAATGTGTGTCCCTGTGGAGTGTTTCTAACTGTGGGGGAGGGGCATGCTTTGACTGGGGGAAAACAGAGATCCGTGTTTCTGCTTAGCAGAAACACAAGATTTCCATTTTTCCCCTCTGACAGAGCTGAGATCTTTCTTGTTTACATAGGCAAACCGCTGTTCTGCCTCTCCTCAAAACGATCCGCAGGTCCCGGTGGACATCATGTCGGCTGGACCCGCTGATTGGCTCCCGCTGTGTCCAATGGACACAAAAGTCAGATGATAATATAAGGTTTGTTTTGCTTCTACTGCTTTTATTGATGGCTGTCTTTAAGTACTTTGGGTGTTGTTTTCTTGTATCGAATATAGTAAAGATTCAAGGGTTATATTTTTTGAAGCTCTGTCAATATGCGTCAACAGAGCGGACGTTCTTCTCTGTAGGGAGGTGTGCAAGTTTTACATGAAAGAACACCCAATTTCTCTTGAAACATCTCAGACCTCAGATCACAAAAGCAGGTAGCTCTCGACAAAACGACATGTCCTTGTAAGACTCTAAAGTACACAGGCGTGTTCCTTTGAACTTTCTGAAGAGACAGAACTGTGTGATATAGACTTCAGTGGATCAAGAACTTTCAAAGTAACTCCTCGGAGCCTCCTGCAGTGGGGCAGGATTGCCAGCTCCCTGCCTATGTACAGTAACAGATCAGTAAGTAGATGACTCGTTATGACAGTCTCTTGTTCTCCTGTGATGACAGCCCCCATAACTTACATTGTCTGGAAAGACAAAGAAGACTGTGCACAGCACATGAAATACTTTGCACTAGATCAAGTATATATTGAGAAGCAGCAGACATCGGCTTCTATTAAAACAGGCTCTGTAGATATAAATCAGATTATTGAAGGGCTAAAGCTCTTCAGATGAAATGCAGATCTTAATCCCAACTACATTCACACCCTCCATCTGCTATTATCTCATCAGAATACAAATTTCAGAATTTGTTCTTTGCAAAAAAACATTAGCGGTATGATAAGATATGAGCAAGTAAAACAAAAAAAGTAAAATTTTAGATAAGAAATGTCATGTACTGCAGTTCTTGCAGACTTCATACAGGTCAGGATTTGCATGCACCAGAATTATTGTATTTGAATTAGGCTTTGCTAAATGTATTCAGATAAAAGTGTGTATAAGAGTGCTCTGAGTAACAGACCAAGCAGATAATTGTATTATGGTCTGTTGCAAGCCCAGCCCACCCAAAATGAATAATATAGCTGTCAGGACCTAGACTTGAACCTGGGACCTCTGCTGTGTCTGGCAATGACTCTGCTTGCTGAACCAACTGGAACGCTAGACAGTCCACTAGACCAGTGGTCATCAACCCTGTCCTCAGGGCCCACTAATAGGCCAGGTTTTATGTATTACCGTGGGGAGATGCAGACTAGAATACTGCAATAACTGAGCAACAAATGAGATCACCTGTGATGTATTTTGGTTATCTTGCAAACCTGGCCTGTTAGTGGGCCCTGAGGACAGGGTTGATGACCACTCCACTAGACAATTCTTTGAATACTATTTGCCCTGAACCTTGAACTCTTTGCTCCTCCCAAGAACTTTGTGATTTAAGCCATGCCTCTGCACTTCCTGGTTGCCAGAATATTGTGCCTTCACCAGCCAATATCTCGCTCTTGTCTCTCCTGCTGCCAACCATATGTTTACTACGAATTTAAGGGAAAGAAAGGTAAAGAGCCAAAAGGCCCTAATTTGGACTTTACAGGCAAGAGGGACGAGAGTATAATAAAATTTGTACTTTATTAACAATGAGTCATAACAGGCAGGTCAAGTAGAAAAAGAATTAAAAACATACAGTAAACATATGATGGTCGTAAATGTCTAGTGTAAACAGAGGGTTAACACCAAATGGACAGCAGTGAGCCCCTGTGCATCAATGCGTTCCTCTACTACGCTTCTGCTTAATCCCAACCTGCAACTATTCATTATTGACTTTTGGCTTGTTCCTCGACTATGCTTCTGCTAGATCCCTACCTGCTATATCTGCTACTGGACCCTGGCTTGCTCACCTCCTGGTGGGGCTATCCTGAGGACCACGACCTTAGAGTAACATGCAGCAAAGCCCATCTCCACCATCAGGAGCTCTGGTGAATACCGGTTAGTACTTAGACATCAGGTATCATCAGCCAGGTTCACCGCAGCCCCTCTTCCACTGTGATTGGATACAGCGGGAGCCGAACAGATCCGGCATATGTCCTCAGAGAGGCAGAACGGTGGGCTGCCTATGTAAACAAGACAGACCACCGTTCTGCCAGAGAGGAAAATGGAAATCTTGTGTTTCTGCTAAGCAGAAACACTGACCTTTGTTTTCCTTTAGTCAAAGGACATCCCCCATAGTTAGGAAACACATTTAACCATTTGATTGCCCTGGTGTTAACCCCTTCCCTGCCAGCATCACTTATATAGTGACAGTGCATTTTTTTTAGCACTGATCACTGTATTAGTGTCACTGGTCCCCAAAAAGTGTCACTTAGTGTCAGATTAGTCCACCGCAATGTCGCAGTCCCACTAAAAATTTCTGATTGCCACCAATACTAGTAAAAAATCCCTACATCTATCCCATAGTAGTAGACGCTATAACTTTTGCGCAAACCAATCAATATGTACTTATTGGGATTTTTTTACCAAAAATATGTAGCAGCATACGTATTGGCCAAAATAGATGAAGAAATTATATTTTTTACATTTTTTTATTGGGTGTGTTTTAGAGAAGAAAGTAAAAAATATTGTTTTCAAACCTGTAATGAAAAGGTTAGTGGGGGGGGGGGGGGCAGCTTAGTTGCTATACTACAATACAGACAGTACTTTTTTCAGACAATTTGTTAAATAAGGCCTCTTATTATTTATAGGTGAATAGGAAGTTGAACACTTTCATATAAATATATTTAAATAGGTTTTCAATAAACTCTTCATTTTGAAAGTACATTACCGTTTTAACGTACCTAAATTTTCTAACCACGATAAGCAGAGAGGATTGTCTGAAAATTCATTAACATGTAGAGTAGGAAGATGAGTTGTTACTTATCTCTAAATACAATCTGTCTGTGCATTCTGGACAAAAGTGAAGTTGTTTTCCTGATATGTAATGTAAAGGTCATAATTTACAGTTATTTTTAGGCTGTAAACTAAAGCACTTAAAACTAAAACATAGAAAAATATATTTTTTGGTTGTCATATTTTCCAATACCAGTAGATGCAAATGATAAGAACACGTTATTCACTGCATATGGTTTACTTATTCTAGAGCAAGAGCAAGCAGAGAGACAGAGACGTTTATGAGAAAGATTGGTTGGACTGTAAATTGTTTTACAAATCCCTATTCATTTAAAGGATATCTAAACTTTCGTTGGAAAAAAAATGAGAAAAACAAATCATATAGCATACATAATTGCTACATCATATTGTAATTGAATGTTATTAAAATGCGAGCCTTGGCTGTACATCTTCTTTAATATTTACTCAACTGAAATTGGCTGATTGGACCACGCTACTTCCTGATGTATTGTTGGAGAGCCATGACACTACAGGGAAAGCTATAACCTCCATACTCTTTATTTTGAAGACCATGGTGAGCTGAGTCCCTTGGGAACTTTTGTTGACAGAGGGCTTCCCAATATACTTGTGGATGAAAGCAGTAGGGGCTGCTCCTTATTATATGTTGATAATGTCACCGTGTGCACGGCTGCCCCTACTATGTTTGTGATGTATTTTGGCAATAGGTGGGTGCACCCTTGACATGATCGGATCTGACAGATCATAACCATGAATTCCCTGAGGAAGCCCTTGGGCAAAACATGTTTTGATTGGCTCTGTGGAGTATTTATGGCTTTATCAACACAGTTAAATTTGGATAATCATAAATTTGGTGTCATATCCTAAGTGTAGGGTACTTTGTAGTTTCATTCATCGTGGGGTTGATGTACTGTATTAAATTATGAACAATCGTGTCATATGTTTTAATCTGAAGAAAGGGGTACATTAATCCTCTATGTTTTTTTCAAATGAAATATTTATGGAATAAAATGTATTGGTTTTAAGTTGGTTGCAATGTTTTTCCAAAAGAACATCCACTTTTTTTTTAATGTTTATTTACAAAACCAGTATTTATTCTCTTTAAGCCGATACAAAGTAATGCCACATATCCCTTGCATAAGGGAGCTTGCTTGACATGGACTGAACAGTGGCTATATTAAGTGAATAAATGATTGGTTAAGGTCAAGGGTATCCAAGCTTTATAAACATAGGGCCAGTTTAATGTCCTTCAGACTTTGTGGGGGCCGGACTGTGGCTAGTGGGAGCAGAAAATGCCCTGGCATCAATGGGAGAGAAAAATGCCCCATCATTGGCATTAGTGGGAGGAATAGTGCTCCATTGTTGGTATCAGGGGAAGAAATAGTGCCCCTTTATTGGTGTCAGTGCAAGGAATAGTGCCCCATCATTGATGTCAGTGGGAGGAATAGTGTCCCATCATTGGTATTAGTGGGAGGAATAGTGCTCCTTCATTGGTGTTATTGGGAGGAATGGTGTCCCATCATTGGTGTCAGCGGGAGGAATAGTACCTTGTATCGGTGGGAGGAATAGTGCCCCAAGGGCCAGATAAAAGCAAGCAAAGGGCCACATCTGCCCCCGAGCTGTAGATTGGGGACCACTGGTTAAGGTAAATGTCTTTCATAAATGAGTAATCTTTTTCCCTTATGTATGGTCAACCTGAGATGTCACCTTCCCCTCAACAACAATGGTGGATATTCCAGTTCTCATTATGGTTAATTTTCTTAACCATCCACTATTTTTTATCTAGTTCTTGTTAATGGTTATTAACCTAATTTCAATATTTGGGCTATTTTTAGCTAACGGTAATGCTTCTGGCCAACTTGCATGGAAGGACATTGGATGTTCTGTTGATTATCAAAGCTATACTCAGTGAATGATCGATAAAGGTAATGGTCTATCATAAATGAGTAATAATGTTCCCTTATGTGTGGCCCAGCCTGATATTTCACTTTTCCCTCAACAACAGTGGTGGAATAGTGGATATTCCATTTTTTTTGTTATAATAGTTACTTTTCTTAGCTTTTGATTACTTTTTCACTAGTTCATGTTAGCACTCATAAACCTTGTTTCGATATTTGGGCTTTTCTTAGCCAATGTTGATCCTTCCGGATAATTAGCATAGAAGGATATTGGATGTTCTGTTGATTATCAAGACAGTACCATAAAGTAGGTCCCATCTAATTATTACAGGGGGGGTCATCAACATTACATGTCTATTGTAGGTTACAAAGAAAGAACCTGTTTTTCTCTTGCAAAAGATGCAATATTTGTACATATTAACCGCTCTACAAAAAATGTGCCCCAGGGTTTAAGTAAATATATAAGTATTAAGTATTAAAGTAAATAATAGATATCATAAAGAATAATCACATAAATAAAAAACAAATAAATTTTTCCATATCATAAATTTTTCAGTATCTTGTTAAATCTATGAAAATTTTTCAACATGAACAAAGGACTGCAAACACAGATATACCTATCATAATGTTCATTTTGTTTTTTTTTTGTTGTTTTTTAAATATATCAAAATTATTCCTGTATTTGCCGTTTTTTTTTTATTCTCTTATGAAAAAAGGGTAAAATCCCACCAGGCCATGCATTCCCTCTGGCAGTGTTTATGTAATGATAACATAGTACTCACGCTGTGTCCCAGATCTGCAGTACAGACAAACAAATGACCATTACAAGGTGCCAAAGATCAATAGTGCAATTGTTGCTGTTAAAATATAACAGACGCTGAAATCCATTTTTTGACAGTTTCCATCAAGTAAAATTTGTCAGGAAAGAAATAGAACAGAACATTGTGGGAGATTTATCTAACCTCAGCATGAGCAATGAACAGATCGATAACATGCAGGGCTACTAACATAGTAAATAATGTTTAGGCTTCAACTTTTAGGCAGAATACAAATGAACTGAAACATCTACTGAGACTCTTTTATATATGAGGCTCCCAATGTAATACAGGTGGTAATGTTTCTCACTTGTAGTTCATGTCAGATTTAAATAATATGTCATTCATCAGTCTGGACAGAAACCTTTACTTTGAAGTGACCCTTTTCTGTCTTGTACATTTATCCAGGCACAATATAACCCATACAGCACTTATCATACTAGTAGGCAATCCTGCCCTTTATTTAAAGTGTAACTCCACACAAAAACAATGAATTAAAAAATTGAAAAACAATGAAGCAATCAAGGATATTAATACAATTTGTAGCAGGTTCCTAACTTTGTAAGTTCTGAAGAAAACCTGTTTGTTTCAAAATGTCCTTTCAAGACTGATTTCATAATGGGAGGGTCTGGTTCATTACAACCACCTGGTTCACATTTAGGGTTCTAATGAGGAACATTGCAGTATCTGCATCACTTTAGAAGGAATTACCCACTAGGGAGTATTTCACCAAAAATTAAATTCCTATTGCAGAGGATGGCAAAAATGTTCTCATATTTTACTGCAGACTTCCGAGAAAATCAGTGAGCCAATCAAACAAGCAGGAATGGACATTTCTTGGGGAGTTCTGTACACCAGCTGTGCATAGAATGCCTGCAGGTTACCATATTGCGTTTTCGAAAATGACAACGTGTGCAATGTGAAGGCACCACACACCCACAGCTCAGTGTGTGTTAACCACTTAGACCACTTTCACACTGAAGGCGGTTTTCCGGCGTTTTAACGTCTGTACAGCGGCTGAAAACGGCCTCACCATGCCTCCCCAGTGTTAAAGCCTGAGTGCTTTCACACTGGGGTGGTGCGCTTGCGGGATGTTACAAAATGTCCTGCAAAAAGCATCTTTGGGGCCCTGCCCATTGGAATGCATTGGCAGCGTGTCTGAAGCGCCTGAAAAGCGATTTGGAAGCGCCGCAACATTGGCAGTTTTAACCCTTTCTTTGGCCACTATTAAAAGCGCCCCGCTAGTGGCCCAAAATTGCCACTAAAACTACGGTAAAGTGCCGCTAAAACTAGCAGCGCTTTTCTGCTAACGTGGTGTGGCCGCAGTGTGAAAGTGCCCTTAAAGTCTAGGCCTTTTTCTGACATTTGTTGTTTATAAGTAAAAATCTGTATTTTTTGCTAGAAAATTACTTAGAATCCCCAGACATTATATATATTTTCATAATAACGACTTATTTCTCTCACACAGAACATGCATACTTGCAATGACACCCCAAAATACATTCTGCTACTCCTACTGAGTATAGCGATACCACATGTGTGAGACTTTTACACAGCCTGGCCACATACAGAGGTTTAATATCCAAGTAGCACCTCCAGGCGTTCTACAAGCATAAATTGCACATCTCATTTGATGACAGCCTATCACACATTTGAAGGCCCTGGAGCACCAGGTCAATGGAAATGCCCACAAAATGAACCCATTTGGAAAGCTAACGCCCCAATGTATAATCTATGAGGCATAATGAGTCTTTTCAAAGGTTAATTTTTTTCCAGAAGTTTTTGGAAAATGTGGAAACAAAAAGAAAACGCTTTTTTATACAAAGTTGTCCATTTATAAGATATTTCCAACACATAGCATGTACATAGCAAAAATTACACCCCAAAATACATTCTGCTTCTCCTCCTGAGTATGGTGATAGCACAGGTGTAAGAGCTTTACACAGCCTGGCCACATACAGAGGCCCAACATTGAAGTGACACCTTTAGGCGTTCTACAAGCATAAATTACACATCTCATTTCTCAACCACCTATTACACTTTTGAAAACCCTGGAGCACCAGGACAATGGAAACGCTCTTTGAAGCCTCCAGACAACCCGACCCTGATCTGGGAACCAAAAACAGTTTTTCTCAACTCAGAATACTATTCAGGAGCCCCTCACATATGTGAGACCCCTGTGTAGCAGGGTGAAAGATCAGTCCATGGGGCAGGCAAAAACATGGTCAACAGGCCGAGGTCAGTGCAGGTAAAAGGCAGAAATAGACGGTAGGCAGAGGCATAGTCGATAGTCAAGGGTCAGTTCACGTAAAAGGCAGAAACATAATATAACGTATATAATAATTGGCCATATAAATGTGATACCCCTTTTTTAAGTGGGAATGCCAACTCCCAGACAATTTTTCCACACTTCTCTGCATAGTGACCGGCTGTGTTTCCCTTTTTTTTTTTTGTTTTGTTTTTTTTGTTTTTTGTTTTTTTGCTTTTGGGGTAGGTATAGGGAGGTAAAAAGTCGAGAAGGGAAAGCGGGGGCAGGAAGGGAGTGCACCCTAAAACCCCCAATACAGTAATTGGAAGAACAACGGTTAAAAGGCAAGGGTTTAACATGAAGAAATGTAGTATGTCCCTAAGCCGTAATTGTGAAGTGCAATATTATGTTGTGAAACGGAAGTTTATGTTTTCTGTTGTTCTTGTTATACAAATGGAATCTTTATGGACAATGTATTCTGTATTTCCCCTTTTCTTTTGAAAAATAAAAGATTAAAATATGAAAAAAATAAATTTTTTTATAGGTTATCTGTTTAGAGTTACAGAGGTGGTCTTGTGCTAGAATTGTTTCTTTCAATTTCTTTTAATGATCGCGGCGATACCTCACATGTGTGGTTTGAAAACCGTTTACATATGTGGGCGCGACTTGTGTATGCTTTTGCTTCTGCATGCAAGCTCAGAGGGACGGGGCGCTTACATATTTTCTTTTTATTATTATTTATTTTACTTTTTAGCTTTTACACTGTCCCTCAAAAAGACCTCAGATCTCTTATTTACCTTAACCACTTCAATACAGGGCATTTCCACCCCCTTCTTGCCCAGGCCGATTTTCAATTTTCAGCGCTGTAACATTTTGAATGACAATTGAGCGGTCATTCAACACTGTACCCAAATTACATTTTTATAATTTTTTTCTCCCACAAATAGAGCTTTCTTTTGGTGGTATTTGATCACCTCTGCGGTTTTTGTTTTTTTGAGCTATAAACAAAAGAAAAGCAACAAGTTTGAAAAAAACACAATATTTTTAACTTTTTGCTATAATAAATATCCCAAATTTAAAAAAAAAAAATGTTTTCCTCAGTTTAGGCCTATATGTATTCTTCTACATATTTTTGGTAAAAAAAAATCGCAATAAGCATATATTGATTGGTTTGCGCAAAAGTTATAGTGCCTACAAAATAGGGGATAGATTTATGGCATTTTTATTATTATTTTTACTAGCGGTGATCTGCGATTTTTATGGTGACTGTGACATTGCGGCGGACATATCGGACACTTTTGACACTATTTTGGTACCATTGACATCTATACAGCAATCAGTGCTATAAATATGCACTGATTACTGTAGAAATGTGACTGGCAGGGAAGGGGTTAACACTAGGGGGCGATCAAGGGGTAAAATGTGTTACCTAGGGAGTGATTCTAACTGTGGGGAGGGGACTGACTTGGGGAGGGGACCGATCGGTGTTCCTATATACTAGGAACACACGATCTGTCTCCTCTCCCTTGACAGGACATGGATCTGTGTGTTTACACACAGAATCACATTCCTGCTCTGTAACGAGCTATAGCGAGTGCCTGGTGGACATCGCGGCCGCCAGGCACACGCATCGACTCCCCTATATTGCCGGGAAGCCGAGGACATCATATGATGCCAGCCCAGGATGGGAGATCCCATCTGCGGACATCATATGGCAATGGGCGGGTAGCGAAGTGGTTAAAAGCAAAAAAAAATAAACATTGAATTTTGCCTTTAATAGGGAAAAAGACATCCCTTAAAGGCTGGCTGGCGGAAGTGACATCAGACGTCGCTTCGGTCCTCCAAGGGCATGGAGCCGAGTGGGCGCTATCTTGCCCTCTCTCGGCTTCATGCCTGACGATCGACCGCACCGGATGGTTTCCTGGGTTACCGACGGGTTCGGTAAGCTCAGGAAACACTGGGAAGCGGTGAGATGGGGTGGGACACTTCTCCGACGGCCCTATAAAGGTGATCCTGCAGCAGACCCGCTGTTGAGACCACTTTTATCTGAAAGCTGGCTGCCTGTTAAATAATGATACCAGGGTTATGGCAGCTAGCTGCTGCCATAACCCTTTTATTTAAAGTCAAAGTAATGACTTACATTTACAGGTAAGCGGTCGGCAAGTGGTTAAACTGTAAAGATCTGCATAGAGGGCCTCTATGACTAAGCCCTGGGTGCGGGGCGAAATGAGTCAGGCGTGGCCTCAGAAGGACCTGACGATGAGGCCACTCTTCACAGTTTAACACACACTGAGCTGTCGTGTGCCTCTCCTTCACATTGCACACTTCGGTATGCTTAGATAATCATTTGCGATGTCAGCCGCCCTTCATAGTAGTGGATCACCCGAGCAGCTTTGCTGGCACTTGGAGAGACGCTGTAAGAAGGTTATAACAGCTCGCAGTGATTAAATTAAAACATGGCTTGTGTAGCAATATTATATATGCTATATTATTATTTTAATAAAAATTAATCAGAGCAGGTATTTGTTCTGCATATATGTAAAATAAGCATTGGCGGTATCTAAAGTGTGAATTCACTTTTTCCAAAAAAATGAAAAAAACTAACACCCTACACCCCTCCCCACCCCCTGGTCCCTGTTGTTAATACCTGCATGGCTGATGAACTCTCAGTGCCCACATAGCAGGTGTAGTGGTTTGGGGATTTGAGATCTCCGCTCTTCTTCCCATTCTTTCTGTAGGGCTTCTGAGATGGACTAGACTAGAGCATAGCTCCCAACTGTCCCTGATTTGGAGGGACTGTCCCTGCTTTGGAGCAATGTCCCTCTGTCACTCTTTCCTCCTCACGTGTCCCTCATTTTGCTCTGATCTATATAGTTGCATATAATATGCACTTTTTATCTTTCAAAAATTGTTTCCCAGCGCTAAACCTGTCACCTGATTTCTAAATTGCTGCATTTCTACATTTAAAAGCCAATATAAAGGAATAGTAGTGGTTAAAAAGTCCTTGTGGAATTAATTAACATTTTTCTTGGTTAATTCTCCTTTAAGGGGGTGTGGCAGGGGGCGTGTCCTATGCCTACATACGTTTGTTAGTAGGTGTCCCTCATTCCCATCTCAAAATGTTGGGAGGTATGCTAGAGTGATTATGATTGGTCAAAGCAGTCATGTGCTGAAGGGGGAGAAGAGCGGGGATTTTAAAACCCTGGGATTTGGGGTCGGGAGGGAGTAGGTTGTTAGTTCACCGTTGAAAAGGTTTTTTCTGAAAAGGTGAACTAACCCTTTGGCTGAAAACTTACAGTAAGTTCAGTAGTCACAATAATACACAGGCTGTGAAACAATGGATAGACAGATACATAGATGGATGGGCTAAACTGTCAGACCTTTGCTTACATGCTTGGATGAACACAAGACAACAGTGTCACCACCCCTATATCATAAGCATTCAACTCAGCGATTAAAGTTGAACACCCTCAAAATCACTCCCTCCTGCTGAGTCCCCCCGTCCACAGCAAGCAGCTTGCTATGGGGGCACCTGAGCCGAGCCGCTGCTCTGTGTGTCCATTCAGACACGGAGCCGCATCTCGGCCTCACCCTCTCTTCTGATTGGCTCACTGACTTTGATTGACAGCAGCAGGAGCCAATGGGAGAAAGAGAGTCCTTAACAGCTGAGTTTCTCATGCAACATTGCTACATCGCTGGATCGAGATGGGCTCAGGTAAGTATTAGGGGGTCTGAGGGGGCTGCTGCACAGAATTTTTTTTTATCATATTGCATAGAATGTATTAAGATAAAAAACCTTCTGCCTTTACAAGCACTTTAACCCTTGGGTCCCACACCAATGTTCCACAACCACGTGCATTGCATGTGGTTTCGGGGTGCTTGCATTTGAATGGATCTTAATCGTGGCAGGAGGTATAATTCATGCCTATACCTACCTGACATGTGTACACCCCCGGCTGCTGCGTCTGCAATTCAAGAGGGAGTGGCAGAGAGGGGCAATTAAACCACAGCCCCTTAAACCCCATACACACTATTAGATGTTCTGCAGATTTTTGTCTTCAGATTTACTAAAACCACATACTATGAGGTCAAACCTTAAGAGTTTCAATTTGTATGCAATCAGGCAGGCCCTTGCACTACGTGGTAAATCTAAAGACAGAAATCTGCAGAAAATCGAATAGTGTGTATGGGGCTTTAGACTACATTCACATGTGCGGCCGGGAGACAGTAAAACCAGGCGGTTGAGCTATGGTTTTACCTTCCCCCAACCGCTGGCCTGAACACTAACATACAGCTGCTCATGGCTGTACAGACGCCACACCCAAGATGCTGCGCCTTGTGAACGCAAAACCTAAACAGCATGTTGCTTTAGGTGGGTGGTGCCACCACCGAACTCGACTAATATATTTCTGTGGGGCTGCGACGCAACCCTGATTGCGGCACAGTACTGCGGCAATTCTAAGGGTAAATTAGGCGGTGGGGGTACCCTTATATCAGTATGTATATCAGCTAATTTCTTATACATATACTGTATATATAAGAAAAGAGTAATTGGAAAAAAAAAATTATAATTTCTGTTATTACAACCATGTTTGCAAGTTCTATATATCAGCCTTATTGTTTTATTATTCCTTTTTACTTAAATATCCTTAATATTGCCTATATTTTTACTAATGTAATAAATGCAAGTTAAAGTGATGCAGTGATGGATAAAAATATTTTCTGTAAATTCTGCTCTATATAGTCCTATAATTAAAATATAATATAACATATAAATATAAAATAATAAATATCTAAAATAAAATAAATTAATATAAAATAAATAAATATAAAATATACATATAACATATAAATATCAAATATTATATAATTATTAATACAATGCAAATAAAACCTAATCATTTTTTTCATCCTTTCCTGGTGTGGCAATGTACAGCCACCTGCCTTGCCTCATCTATGCTCTGTGAATGTCATTAGCTTTGTTATCTGTCAGTGTCGTCCATACAGCTGGACATGGAGTGTGCATTAGATCAGGCCTGTACCATTCAAGTGTGTGACTGAAAAAAATTGAATTATTTATGGACATGTGAACAACGATGACTGGAGCTAAATGGGAAAGGTCTTCTGTTTCATGCAAAATACAAAACCACTTGTTTCCAAGGAGCCCATGTCTGTCTCTATTCTATCACCTATGCATACAGAAACCGCACACATTGGTTGCTGAGTTGGAATTAATAATCGGCTATCATTAATAGAATCACCTTCAGAAAGCAGTGCCGTCAAATCATTTTAGATGCATTCAGGTTGATTTACTAAAACTGATGAGTGCAAAATCTAGTGCAGCTCTGCATAAAAACCAATCAGCTTCCATGTTTTTTTTTTTTTTGTCAAAGCTTAATTGAACAAGCTACGTTCGCACGTGGCTGGTAAGAATTTTTTTGTGGGTAATAGCTGGTGTTGGCGCTTCAATCATCACGTCACCATGGTTGATATAGTGTCAGGGTGATTGAAGCGCATTATTTCTAGAATTACATTGTAATTCAATAATGAAATGGTTCAACTCACCATAATGCAGAATCAATGGGAGTTCCGAGTGTGTCACTTGCCACATCTCCTGCCACCAGATGCAGCTTGTCACTTGCCCCCGTCGCCTGTCACCAGGTGCAGTTTGTCACTTGCCCCCGTCACCTGCCACCAGATGTGGATTGTCACTTGCCACATCACCTGCCACCATTTGCAGATTGTCACGTCACCTGCCACCAGATGTGGAGGATTACCTGCCACTGTTTGCAGATTGTCACTTGCAATGCCAGCCAGTGCCATCAAATGTGCATTGTCACTGCATTGGTGGTAGGCTGGCAGCACTGGTCCATTAAGTTCTGAGTGAGGGACATCGGTGATATGGGGCAGGCAATGAGAGATGATGCCATCTCACTGCTCCCCGCCGCACCTCCGACATTGAAGAGGCCGGTGCTGTGAGGGCAGAAGAGCGGTAATGCGGGGCGAGCAGAGAGAGTTGTCATCCCTGCTTGTCCGCCGGCTCTCTTCTTTCATCCACCTTCCTGGCTCTCTCATGCCAGTCTCAAATCGAAAAGTGAAGAGGGTAGTAACTATCAGAAAAATTTCAGACGACAGTATTCAACGTTAGAAGTGACGTAATGTGTAAAATTGTTTTGTATGCATTCTTTCATTTCTGAGCATGCCTAGTCTTGCGCTTCAGATTTTTTTTGGGCAGAAACCGTACTAATGAAAAGAAAATCGGACGTTGTGGTCACATCTGCCGAAAAATTCTTAATCAGCTGTCAAAAGCAGCATACTAACAATCAGAAAATCGGCAGATCGTTCATCGGACAAAATTTAACTTCAGATTTTATGACCGTGTGTACGGCCTTTAGATACTCTTCATCCTCAGGTTGATGCTTGGGAGAGGGCTCCAAAAATGGCCACATGCTCTTGAAATGCCACCCCAGTGCTAAGAGGTACCCAGGAAAAATTATTTTTAACTTAACTGCCCCTTGAACTGCTTTATTATTTGTCATCAAAATTATGCAAAAATGAATTACAAACACACACGATTTAAAAAAAAAAAAATTGCAAAGAAAACCCTATTCCCTTCTTTCCCTCTTTTACATTTTAGATGTAGCACCCTGATGTTTAAGCAGGGTTGCTCCTAAATTTACCTGCCAGGTGTATTTGCCTTGGCAATTGTAAGGGATTGAGTTCACCCTAAGTCTGGAATTGCTGCACTTCTCTCTTCTGCCACTGGATGGCCGAGTATACAGTGGCATTAGATAAGACAAGGGCAAAGCAAGGACAGATTAGGAGTATATGGGGTATCTCAGCCAATGGGCAGGGGTTTCCTTCAATTTCTTGGCCTGCTGGGAGAACCTATATATTTGGGTGGAGTCAGGTGATCGGAGTTCTGTGCCATCTGGATGGCTGTCTGGGTGGATGTGTGTTGTGCTGCCCAGGCTGCTAGGCTGGAGTTTGGGCACATCTGGCTGCTAGACTGTCTGAGGGCCAATCCAGAAGCAAGAGAGCAGCGTAGGGTTGGGAGTCCAACCAGAAGTGACACCCACTATGCCTTGCAACCCACTCTACACAGAAGGATGTCAGCTGTCCTTGGCTCTGGAGGTTCTCATTAGAATAAAGGAGGCCTGGGACCTTGCTATATTATAAAGAAAAGAGTTAAAAATGAACCAAATTAGAATTCTTCCTTCTAGTCTTCATGGCATGTCTTGCTTCTATATGAAAAAAATAAAATAAAAATCAAGGGTAATTTTGGGGAGAAGTAGCTTCCCCATTTAGTGTACAATGGCTTTGGGTAAGAAAAGTTCCAAGATTTCTGATTTATTGATTTAGCGATACAAACAGGAAACTACTGATGTACATCCGATCACGTTGCCCCTCTATATAGAGAATTTCTGCTTCAATGCTTTGATTGAAGTTTGAAATACAGTTAAAGAACAATATAGCCATAAGCCTCTGATGGTAAACGCAGGCTAGACATGAATGGGAAAAAGTACAATGGTGAAGTACATAGTAAGCGTAGCCAACCCTGAAAGATTAAAGTGGACCCTCGAGAGGAAAACACCAGGATATATATAGAATTTTATAAGATATTCAGCTTGTTCTGTTGCTTGATGTCATGAAGTGTTGACACATTTTTTTTAGGAGGAAATAACAATACAAAACAAAAACACACATGACCTAGAATAAAGATTTCATTTTGAATCTTGTGTTGTTTTTTTTACTCTTCATTATAGTAAAATTGGAGCAAAAGGAGAGGGGGTAGGGGAGCAACGTTTCCTTTATAATACAGATTTATTTCAAGCTGGTGTGTGTTCCTATTAAATGCTTTAATTTATATGAGGCCCAAAGAATTTCACCTAACTACCGGTACCCTCCTGAGAGCTCTGAAGAGGATCCAGGATTGGGACCTCCATGGCATCGAGAGTGACCTTTTTAATCCTGCATAGGGTCAGAGTATTCTCCACCTATGCCTACAGAAGTTTGCATGTTTTTACCCTACAGGGTTGCCACAACTTTAGCAGATGTAAGTCATTTTCTTTATTACTCATTGATAAACTTTTTTGAGGTAATGATTATATTTGAGTTCTTTACAACATGATACGGGCTCTCCTGCCACCCTCTTTTCTGGTGGACACCACAAGTCACCCCATGGGACCACCATATACTAAATCCCACTGAAATGATCAGCAGATCCAGAAATAGATCCAAGACAGCCTCTTGTATGTACAGCTTCACTTTTCTAGTAAAAGTAGAAAGATTTTAGTTTACGGCATACCCCTTATTAGCTATCTTGTGTTAGTAAAGATTCAAAGTTTTGGGACCTCTTAGATCCAATTTTTTAATGCTGAAGAAGGGATTTAAAGCGGAGCTCCACCCTAAAGTGGAACTTCCGCTCATTGGAACCCTCCCCCTCTCCGGTGCCACAATTGGCACCTTTCAGGGGGGAGGGGGTGTAGATACCTATATAATACAGGTATCTGCACCCACTTCCTGGCATAGATAGCCTGCAGAATCTGCGGGTATTTACGCCACTTCCTGTCATCCCCCCGCTGTCTGTTGGGAAACACACGGATACCAGAGACAGCAGGGACCGTCCATATTGCGCAGCGTGACTCGCGCAAGTCAGCAACTGCAATATTTGTAGCTGCTGACTTTAAAAAAAAAAGAAAAACGGCGGAACTCCACTTTAAGGGATCCCAAATAGTTGCATCTTGAAAATAACTCCACTTCCTTAAAAAAATCCGACAACAGCATTTTATTTTAAATTAATAAACTTAGTAACAGTTACTTGCATTTATCTTTTATTTTTCCTGCAGTCTCCATGGTCTGCTCTCCCCCTGAATGTGAAACCCACATTGCCATTTAAAAAAATATATATATATTACTAGCGGCCAACTTCTTCTTACTTATGCTGTGCCAGCTCACCAGCGACTTTGAGGTTGATCTACTAAAGGCAAATGGGCTGTTTCCCCAAACTTTACTGAATGTTTGCAAAGAATACCAAATCACATGCAAGGTAAAGAAAATAAAACACAGTTTTTGACTGCACATGATTGGATGACGAAAGTCACTAAGTTTATGGGAAAATTACCGTGAACAAAGGCAAAGTGAACAGTCTATTTGCTTTTAGTAAATCAAGCCCCATGTCTCCTGATCTTGTGCATACAAGATATAGCACAGTATGTCTAACAAACCAAATTTGCATGAGGTGTATGATGAAGAATAACATATCTCACCATATCAGCATAACATGGGCAAGATCAGTCAAGATCTTCCTGAAAGGCATTGGTGATGTAGCCCTCCCAGGGGGCATCAGTAAGCCTGTCACCAGTTCCTACAGAAATCCCATACGTAGAAGGAAAAGTGTAACTTATGTAAAAACACATAGAGTTATAAAAATAACTTAATGATGTTTAGGGATGTCCATGCAAAGCTGCATGCATCATGAATTTTTGTGTATGGGGTAAATATACATTTTAATCATGGAAGTTAGTCAATAAAGGGTATTACCTAAACTCCAGACGTTCTTTATTAATCGATAGCTAACATATCTACTCCTGTAAAAGTAGATATGGAACTGCCATTCCCATCTCACAATCCTGCCTATGTGTCAGTCAATGTGACAGGCACGTTTACTGATGAACAGACAGGCCTAAGAGTCTACATTTTCAACTTTTACAAGAAAATTTAGATTTTATTACAACTTAAGCAGATTTTTTTCACTTCCATTAAAGTTAACTTCTTCTTAAAGCTGAACCCCGTGTACAAAAAATGTCATTTAAATATCATACAGCCTGCAGTTGCCACCACTGCCATCACCATATCAGTTATGTCTGTTAGCATCCCTGGTCAATCTTACCAGATCCCACACAAGACATCCTTCGTCACTCTGCATGCCTTTAATGGATCAGGACTTAAAGCAGAATCCCCCAACCCAGTCTCCTAAAGCACAGGCTCCTTCTCTTGCCATCTCTCCAGTAATGGCTTCTTCCCCACTTTTATTCAAAATATGGGATGCTTCTCCTCCAGACCCTGTTCAAAATCGGCATCATTCTTTACCTGATTGATCCAACCTTGCCACTTGACCATCAACACCAGTGGACCTTCATTTGATGACCTCTAGTAAAATACAACTGTTTTTTAATAGTAATAACAGGGTATCCTGTAGTAGAAAAGCAAATAAAAATAATTTGGAGCAAAGCTGGTAGTAGATAGTCACATTCAACTGGACTTCTTCTGTAATGTTCAAAGAAGTGGCTTAGATAAGCATTGAAACGTCTTCAATATTACAGAAGAAATAAAAAATCCAGCTAAATGTGACTAACCACTACTAGTTCTACCATGACCTGGATGGATGAGAACCTTCACAGACATGTTTGAGAACAGACTGGTTTCCCGAAAAGTGTCCCTATTTGACCATGCCTCTCTTAATGAACCATTATCTTTTAAAACATTGCTATTTAGCCATGCCACATCTATTAAGGCATAGCTACTTTTTACAGCAGTATCTTACCACTGGAGAGGAGACATCCAACATTTTGCTGTGTATCCCCTTAATTTGTAGTTACACCCTCGTGCACAAGATTACTTTCACTTTCCTGTGTCGCTGTGGACTTCTTGGCTGACAATCCTTCAAGCCTCCTGTTCAATGAGACTACCATGCTGGACAATAATGCTCTCTTGTTGAGCAGGGGGATGGTGGTGGGTAATGCTTATGTGCCAAGTCTAGAAGTCAATGCCTCCACAGTGAGGTGAAATTGATCCCTAAGAAGGCACAATGGTACCTTTTATTGAAAACATAGGGGAAAACAGGCAGTCCAAAATAGTCAGAGTAAAGCCTCATACACACGATCGGACCTTGTACCAACTTTCCTGTGGATTTTTGTACAAAGGGCGTCGGCCCCAAGTTGGTATTGCATACACACGATCGGACTTTTTAGGCAACAAACATGAACGTAGTGACATTTCAACGTACTGACGACACTTCAAAAGAGGAAGTTTGAATACTCCAGCACCACCTTTGGTCAACTTCTATATTGTCGTCTGATCTTTTGCATTGGTTCTGAGCATGCGTGTTTGTACTTTGTACAAAAGTCAGATGGTTTTGTGTACACACGGTCGGACTTTGCTCCATCGGACTTTTGTTGGCAGAAAGTTGGTCCGTTCGCACAGCCAACAAAAGTCCGATGAAAACTGAAAAAGTTGGTCCAATGGCGCGTACACGCGGTCGGATGTTGGTCCAAAACAGCTAATTTGCATGTTTGTTGTCAAAAAGTCGATCGTGTGTACGGGCCTTTAGGGAAAGGTTCACTTTCACTATTCCTACTGCTGACTACTGTACAGAAAGTCAGTTAAGTGCTTGAAAATATTGTTCTCTACTATACTATTTACCTTTTAAATGCATTTTGCTCTGCTAATGTCTTTTACACTTTTATATATTCACTCTTAAATGTTATTGAGCCATAAAACATCTTGTAATTTATAATTAGTAACCCTTTAAAGCAAACTTGTTCTTTGCTCTTTCAATGAGTTCCATTCTTCACTCTTGGTGGCTAAAGAGAGCTGTGGAGGAGCAAGGGAAAGCTATGCACGGTTGAGGAGGAAAGCAATAAAACATGCTACATTTTAGATAATAGTTTTCATTTATTTATAATGTTCTAAATATTACATATTTGAGTCTGTACATAACGGAACACATCCCCTGTGGATACTTGGATAGATAATAGGTGTTAGATGGGGACTGTTTGAGGCCTTATACTACATTGAATAATAGCTTATATGTTGTTAGGTGTATAGTGTGCTAATAATACAATTCTAATTTTATATACTATAAAAATGCTTTATCTGGGTATCTAAAAAGTCCACATTTTTTCTAACCTTTATGTATAATTACCCTTTAAAAGTGTTGATATATATTTAATTTTAATAAATAAAAATAAAAAAAAATAAGGAAAGAAATAACAAATAGCATTTAACGTGATACTAAAGGTTTTTTTTTTTTTTTTTCTAAATATGTTCCTTTAAGGTAGTGTACTGTTGGTTCACTTACCTTTTCCTTCGTTTTCCTTTGTAAATGCTTTTTTTCTGTGTGTGAATGTTCAGCTTCCTGTTCCTCCTCTTGAAGCTTGCCCCCATCATCCGAGCTGTTCTGGCTGGGGGTTAGTCAGCGTGCTCGCCCCCTCCCTTGGGATTACATCCCTGCGGGGAGACACTGTGTGCGTTCACAGGCACGGGAGGCAGGGGAGCCGTGGGCGTGTCTAAGACGCTGTAGCTCCCCGTGCTTTGCTATTGTAATCTGAATGACCATCTCAGCACAGCCCCATCTTTACTCCGCCCCCTTTTTTGCTGAAGTGGAAATGTAGCTCAGGTTCGTCGTCACACAACAAAAAAATTGGCACTGCGTATGCACAATGCCGCTAAGCATCAAGGGAATTGTAGTTCCTTTGAAGCTGTGACGTTGCTGCAGGGAGCGCGCTCGAAAACACAGAAGTTGAGGAGAACATACAGAGAGGAAAGGAGGAAGTGCTGATAAAGCCTATTTATTTAACAGGTAAATAAAACATGTCATCAGAAATAGCAGCTAGATTCATTATCTATATAGCAGCACAGTGGTGTAGTGGTTAGCACCTAGCAGTAATAGGGTCGCTGGTTCAAATCCCGACCATGACACCCTCTGCCTGGAGTTTGCATGTTCTCCCTGTGCCTGCGTGGGTTTCCTCCGGGTACTCTGGTTTCCTCCCACACTCCAAAGACATGCTGGTAGGTTAATTAGATCCTGTCGCTAAAATTGGCTAAATATGTGTATGTTGTATGTGTTTGCAAGCGTGTCTGGACCCCACAGGGCAAGGACTGCACCATACCACAGATGGACACCAGTGGCAAAAAGCGCCCTGAGGCGATTCAGTTCGCATAGGTAGCACTATACAATTCATTTAGATATTGCCAAAACATTTTTAGCTTTACAACCCCTTTACAATATACCTAATAATAAGGTAATTATCCTTTAAAAGTGTAGGAATTAAAACTATTGTTATTGTTGATTAAAAAAAAAAGATTTATTAATGTATTTTAAGGAATATCTATATTAAATAATTTTTCACCGTTTTTCACCATGACATTAGCATTAGCATTTTTTTTTTAATGCTTTCTGCTGCAAATTTTCCAGAACCAGCAATTCTTCATGTATTCAATTACCCATAGTAAACTACATCCCAGCCGCGCCGTGATCTCCAGTGTGAAGGTTCTTGTATGTGATTTAGGAAGCTCAAGCAAGCAAACCCAGGCTGTCAACGGAGGGCAATTGCTGCTCAACCTCACAGGGGGAGCTAGCTTGCCTTTGGTAATTCAGGCCTAGTGTGCCTATGGCCTTTAATAGGTAAGGTGACTTTTGAGAAAAGAAACTGATGAGGTAGTGCATGAGATTAATTAACATTACAGTATAATAAATTCTTTATAGTTATCTGCACAAATAGCCATGAATGCCATGTGCATGTTTCCACAAAATGCACGTATCCCGAAAATGAAAAAAAAAAAAAAAAAGGAAAAAAAATGGAGACAAAGGCCTTTAATTGTTACCATGGTTATTTGAAGTGCTTCATTTAAGCCAGCTGCGTAATCACGACTGGCACAAGGGTAATTCAGGGGGGACAGAACGTGTTGCTCTGTGACTGATATTGCTAAAAAGCAGAGACGGTAGAAGCCCTTTATCATCACAATGAATGATAGGTAGGGAAAAAGCTGCAGCATGCCAACTCTGCATGAGCACCATAGGAAGCAGTTCTCGCTGGCATTCATTCTCAGTGCATTTAATTTACAATGGATTTATTTATATTAAGTTATTTTATCAAGATACACCACAGATGCATGTCTTATTTGTAGATAACATAGAAAAAATACACATCATGATGGAAAAGCAACTACATTGCCGCCTTTCAATAACAAAACATCAAAAGAGACTCACAAACTAAATTCAAACTAGGAATATACCCAGTCAATAAGGGACAACAGGGAAAAAAAGAAAAAAAAAATAAGATTAGATGTGGAGTGCAATAATGCTGCGTACACGCGGTCGGACTTTCCGGCAGAAAAAGTCAGACGGAATCTTTTCATTGGATATTCCGATCATGTGTATGACTGAGACTTTTTTTTTCGAAAATTCTGACGGACCTAGAAATAGAACATGTTTTAAATATTTCCAACAGAATCAATCCCTATCGAGAAAACCGCTCGTCTGTATGCTGTTCCGCCGGACCCAGGGGCCCCCGGCCCACCCGGACCACTATTGCCTGGGGGCCCCATAATCTCCTATTGCCCGGGGGCCCCATGAGTTGTCAGTCCGCCCCTGGCCGGACCAAAAACGACGCATGCTCTGAAGCAAGTACGAGACGGCAGCTATTGGCTACTGGCTATTGAACTTCCTTTTTTAGTCCCGTCGTACGTCACCGCGTTCTAGACGGTCGGACTTTGGTGTGATCGTGTGTAGGCAAGACAGTTTCAGTGGAACTCTGTCGGAAAAAACCTTTGAAGTTTATTCTGACGGGAAAAAAGGGCGTGTGTACGCGGCATAACTTGTAGAATTCAACTAGCTTTCAATTCACAAAATTTGATTGGCTACTATGGGCCACCTTCTATATATATATATATATATATATATATATATATATATATATATATATATATAGATAGATAGATAGATAGATAGATAGATAGATAGATAGATAAATCTATAGCAGCTCTCCAACGGGCACTCGAGAAAAGGAGGAGCCAGGCACGTCCTTGAGGGACCCGAGAAGAGGAGGATCGGGGCCACTCTGTGCAAAACCAATTGCACAGAGGAGGTAACTATAACATGTTTTTTTTTTTAACCTTTAGTTATTCTTTAAGACATGCTTTAGGTGTATTTGGGTGCAATGCCCTGGTTTTGTTTTTGTATTGTTTGTGTTTTTTTATTTTGGTTTGGTTTTCTTTGTATTTTGATTACAATGCAAAGTCCTGCTTGCTGCATTTTTTAGCAGACTTTTCAGCAAAATGTGCTGCTAACAAAGCAAACAGAATATTGGCATGCATGAAAAAGGGGATTCATTCCAGAGATAAAATGATAATTCTCCCACTCTACAAGACTCTGGTCCGGCCGCACCTGGAGTAAACTGTCCAGTTCTGGGCACCAGTCCTCAGGATGGATGTACTGTAAATGGAGCGAGTACAAAGAAGGGCAACAAAGCTGATAAAGGGTCTGGAGGATATTAGTTATGAGGAAAGGTTGTGAGCACTGAACGATAATTCTCCCACTCTACAAGACTCTGGTCCGGCCGCACCTGGAGTATGCTGTCTAGTTCTGGGCACCAGTCCTCAGGAAGGATGTACTGTAAATGGAGCGAGTACAAAGAAGGGCAACAAAGCTAATAAAGGGTGTGAAGGACATTAGTTATGAGGAAAGGTTGCGAGCACTGAACTTATTCTCTCTGGAGAAGAGATGCTTGAGAGGGGATATGATTTCAATATAAAAATACCGTACTGGTGACCCCACAATAGGGATAAAACTTTTTCGCGGAAGGGAGTTTAACAAGACTCGTGGCCACTCATTAAAATTAGAAGAAAAGAGGTGTAACCTTAAACTACGTAGAGGGTTCTTTACTGTAAGAGCGGCAAGGATGTGAAATTCCCTTCCACAGGCGGTGGTCTCAGCGGAGAGCATCGATAGTTTCAAGAAACTATTAGATAAGCACCCGAATGACCGCAACATACAGGGATATACAATGTAATACTGATATATAATCACACACATAGGTTGGACTTGATGGACTTGTGTCTTTTTTCGACCTCACCTACTATGTAACATTAAAGCGGAAGTAAACAAAATGATTTAACGGCTTCAAAAAAAAGTTACATTCCCGGCATGCCGTAGAATGCTAGCTGTCACATTGGTTGTGCTCTCAACAAATCTGTCAAACCATCCAATGACTGGAGTCATAACTGATCACATGTGCCTCATCATGGCAGTTGAAGATTAGACAGAGACCAAGATGGCAGCTTCCTTGGCTGAAAATGATAGGAGGGTTTACTTCCGCTTTAAGTTTATTAGTAACACATGTAAAAGGCACCAATGTTGTTTGAAAGTGTTTGATGAATGCTTAGTAACGAAACACATTTTGAAATCACAAGGCTAGCAGTCCTCAAAAATAACTAGACATGTGCACAACAAAAAAATGTGTTTATTTTCGTTTCGTTTTTTTTTTTTTGGTTTCCGAAAAAAAATTTTTTTTTTTTTTTTTCGTTTCGTTTTTTTCGTTTCCGTTGATTCGTAACAATTCGTACATTCGTAAGTCGTCTTGTTCGTATTCGTAACGATTCGTACATTTCGTAAGTCGTCGTTGTTCGTTTTCGTAACGATTCGTACATTTGTAAGAGTTATTTTTCGTTGATTCGTTTTTTCGTTAGTTTAATTTTCGTTCATTCGTTTATTCGAAATTCGGACGCATTCGTAGTTATTCGTAGATTCGTAATCGGAGCATAATTCATAATTTTATGTAATGTGTATGCTATTATTACATTTTAATAATTTACGAATCGAAAAAAAAAAAGTTACGAATCGAAAAAAAAGTTACGAATGTACGAATTTTTTTGTTCAATCCATTCATTACGAATCGAAAAAAAAAAAAAGTTACGAATCGAAAAAAAAAAGTTACGAATCGAAAAAAAAAGTTACGAATGTACGAATTTTTTTGTTCAATCCATTCGAAAGCACGTTAAGCAGCACCATTGTAAGGGACACGGAAAATTACCAATTCAACAAAAAAAAAAGTTACAAATGTACGAATTTTTTCGTTTTTCGGATTTTCGTTGTTTGGTTTTTCGGATTTTCGTTGCTTTTCGGATTCGTTCGATTCGAACGATTCCTTAACCACTTCAGCCCCGGACCAATTGGCAGCCAAAGGACCAGGCCCCTTTTTGCAATTCGGCACTGCGTCGCTTTAACTAACAATTGCGCGGTCATGCGACGTGGCTCCAAAACAAAATTGGCGTCCTTTTTTTCCCACAAATAGAGCTTTCTTTTGGTGGTATTTGATCGCCCCTGCGGTTTTTATTTTTTGCGCTATAAACAAAAATAGAGCGACAATTTTGAAAAAATGCAATATTTTTTACTTTTTGCTATAATAAATATCCCCAAAAAATATATAAAAAAACATTTTTTTTCCTCAGTTTAGGCCGATACGTATTCTTCTACATATTTTTGGTAAAAAAAATCGCAATTAGCGATTATTGATTAGTTTGCGCAAAAGTTATAGCGTTTACAAAATAGGGGATAGTTTTATTGCATTTTTAATAATTTTTTTTTTTTATTAGTAATGGCGGCGATCAGCGATTTTTATTGTGACTGCGACATTTTGGCGGACACATCGGACATTTTTGACACATTTTTGGGACATTTTTCATTTATACAGCAATCAGTGCTATTTAAATAGCACTGATTCCTATGTAAATGACAGTTGTAGTTAGGGGGTTAACCACTAGGGGGCGGGGAGGAGTCAGTGTGACGTGTTGTGTTTTTTTTTACAGTAGGGGGGCGTGGCTGTACGTCTGACGTCATTGATCGGCGTTCCCGATGACAGGGAACCGCCGATCACTGACAGTCAGTGTAGGAAGCGCGGGGAGAGGTTTGTTTACATAGACCTCTCCCCGTTCTTCCGCTCCGTAACCCGATCGCGGGATACCAGCGGCGATCGGGTCCGCTGGTCCCGCGGCCGGGGTCACGGAGCTCCCGACCGGGTCGCGAGCGTGCCGCTAGCGGCGCGCGCGCGACCCACGGGCAGGCACATGCACGATCACGTACAGGTACGTGATTCTGCCTGCCCGTGCCATTCTGCTGACGTATATATGCAGTGGCCGGTCGGGAAGCGGTTAATCGGATTTGTACGATTCGAACGATTCGTTATTCGGATTCGTTCGATTTGAACGATTCGTTCATTCGTACGAAAACAAACGAACGAAAAAAACTAAAAAAAAAAGAAAAACTAAAAAAAAGGAAATGAATTGCACATGTCTAAAAATAACTGCTGTATTAATTAGTTCACTTGCTGTCAATCTTAGATGCTACATGTGTAAACTTCGCTATACTTTCTACTGTTATCATAAGATGACCTATACAGAGATCAATGAGAGAGAACCTTAAAGACTGAAACTTAGAGATATATGGAAGCTGCCATTCCTGACGTTCTTTTGAAAATGCTAATTTCTCACTGCCCTGCCTAATATTTGAATATAATATTTTCATAGTCAGCGACCCAAAACTTCATCAGCAAGTTAAAGCTTTAACCTTTCGGCTGCCAGAGCCATTTATGCTGGGTTTTTTTTTTGCACAAGTTTAAAAAAATAATTTTAGGCCTGAAGATTATGTGAAGATTATGTGAAAACATTTCTGAAAGTAGAAACCCTATAGAATAAAATAGTGGTAGTTCCAATTTTGTCACACGATATTAGCACTACAGTTTATGAAATGCATAATTTCAGTACAAAAATACACAAAACTTAAGTTTAGGGCACACATATGCAATGTATTAACCGCTTGCGAACCACCCAACGTACATTTACTGCAAGGGGGGCGGCCCGGCTGCACAAAATCAAGTACCTGTATGTGATTCCGTGCCCGCGGTTTAGGGATGTGGACAGCCAATCAGCAGCCGGCAGCCACAATGGTCACTGCGACCAACCGATCGTTCACAGGAGAGACAGATCAGCCATCTGCCTATGTAAACAAGCAGAGGCTTTGAGCCTACCTTCCACTGTGGGTGCCCGTTCTTGGCGGTTGCAACCAGGCTGGGGGGTGGAACCCACGGTGGAACCAATGATAACAACACAAAGTAAAAAAGGAGGTAGTGGCGCGCAAAGATAAAACTAAATATTTAAAAGACAAGACGGTTAAATAGACATAAAAAGCTCCAGATGGGTAATATGAATAGGATAAAACAATATAAACCAGCAATAGTGCATATAATGGTGTGATATAACCAGAACATGTGGTAAAAAACAATCTTTGTTAAAAATGCATCATAAGACACGCATGGTGCGACTGGATAAAATAATAGTGCATATAAGTGTATATAAAAAATGGGTGATGTGGTAAAAGAAAGGTGAAATCTTCCTGCACAGCGTAGGTGTGTGTCCAATAAATAGTGAGAGGGGAGTGATCCAAGGTAAATGGATATATCAAAGAAATGATACACAGACTAAAGTGGTATGAAGTGCAGCAAAGTAAAAAAGGACTGGCGAAGCTAAATGCCAAATGAAGGAAACAAAACAATCCGTGCCAAATGGCAACTTAAAGTGAGACTGCAAATACTACAGAAGGTGAATAGCGATTAAAAAATCGCATAGTGAAATAGTCCAAAATAAAGGAAGTCCATATATATCGTGGGTGAATCTGGGTATCTTCTATCCGATAAGCAGGCAAAAATATCTGTGCTGGGGTGTCCAATAGTGATGGGAAATGGGGGTATAAATCCTGTGCGATGCTCCGTATATGTATCTCGTGCAATCCTAAAAGGAGATAAGGGTGGCCCCTTACCTTACAGCTGTAAGGTTACAGCAGTATAATGTGGGTCTTAGGTGACCGTCCTCTCGGGGGTGTCCTCCTGGGTTTTCAGATGGTGATCCTGGATAGTCTCTGTCTGTATGTTCGGTGTGGGGCCCTTCAGCTTGTTCAAGCAGGGGATATGGCAGGCGGGTGGGGGGTTGGTTTTCACCTCAGTGGTACATGAAATTAAAATTGCCTCATAGTGTAGTATGCAAAGTGATAAAAAGATGTTTATTGCATTTAAAACAGTTTAACAGTAAAAAAATGGGTACTCACATTTAGGTAGTGAGTACAAAAGCAGGGTATAAACGAGCGTTCGAGCTCGGTGGCATCACTTCCGGTAGATCACGTGTCCCGACGCGTGTTCGTCACAAGGTCACGTGACTTCATCAGTGACGAACACGCGTCGGGACACGTGATCTACCGGAAGTGACGCCACCGAGCTCGAACGCTCGTTTATACCCTGCTTTTGTACTCACTACCTAAATGTGAGTACCCATTTTTTTACTGTTAAACTGTTTTAAATGCAATAAACATCTTTTTATCACTTTGCATACTACACTATGAGGCAATTTTAATTTCATGTACCACTGAGGTGAAAACCAACCCCCCACCCCCCTGCCATATCCCCTGCTTGAACAAGCTGAAGGGCCCCACACCGAACATACAGACAGAGACTATCCAGGATCACCATCTGAAAACCCAGGAGGACACCCCCGAGAGGACGGTCACCTAAGACCCACATTATACTGCTGTAACCTTACAGCTGTAAGGTAAGGGGCCACCCTTATCCCCTTTTAGGATTGCACGAGATACATATACGGAGCATCGCACAGGATTTATACCCCCATTTCCCATCACTATTGGACACCCCAGCACAGATATTTTTGCCTGCTTATCGGATAGAAGATACCCAGATTCACCCACGATATATATGGACTTCCTTTATTTTGGACTATTTCACTATGCGATTTTTTAATCGCTATTCACCTTCTGTAGTATTTGCAGTCTCACTTTAAGTTGCCATTTGGCACGGATTGTTTTGTTTCCTTCATTTGGCATTTAGCTTCGCCAGTCCTTTTTTACTTTGCTGCACTTCATACCACTTTAGTCTGTGTATCATTTCTTTGATATATCCATTTACCTTGGATCACTCCCCTCTCACTATTTATTGGACACACACCTACGCTGTGCAGGAAGATTTCACCTTTCTTTTACCACATCACCCATTTTTTATATACACTTATATGCACTATTATTTTATCCAGTCGCACCATGCGTGTCTTATGATGCATTTTTAACAAAGATTGTTTTTTACCACATGTTCTGGTTATATCACACCATTATATGCACTATTGCTGGTTTATATTGTTTTATCCTATTCATATTACCCATCTGGAGCTTTTTATGTCTATTTAACCGTCTTGTCTTTTAAATATTTAGTTTTATCTTTGCGCGCCACTACCTCCTTTTTTACTTTTACTTGGGTTCAGACATTTCCTTTAAGTGTGCGCAGCATTCTTTTAGTCATTGTTCGTTGTGTTGGCGCAGGATTAACCCTTTAAACAATGATAACAACACAATTTACCACCTTCTGGCCAGCCAATATAGACTCCTCCACCCCTCAGATGGTGTGGGATTCTTTTAAGGTGGTCATTAGGGGTAAATATCTGTCAGGAAGGGAAAGAGAGATCTTGTGATTCAGCTAAGCTGAATCACGGATCTCTCTTTTCCTTCAGTGTGACACTGCCCCACACAGTTAGTAAGCACCTCCCTAGGGAACATTTAATCCCTTGATCGCCCCCTAGTGTTAACCCCTTCCTTGCCAGTGCCATTTATACAGTAATCAGCGCATTTTTATAGCACTGATCACTGTATTGGTGTCACTGGTCCCCAAAAAGTGTCACTCAGTGTCAGATTTGTCTGCCGAAATGTCGCATTCCTGCTAAAAATCGCAGATCACTGCCATTACCAGTAAAAAATAAAATAATAAATAAAAGTCCCTAAATCTATCCCGTAGTTTGTAGGCACTATAACTATTGCATAAACCAATCAATATATGCTTATTTTTTACCAAAAATATGTAGCAGAATACATATTGGCCTAAATTACTAAAGAAATTCATATTTTTTTACATTTTTTTTGTGGATATGTATTATAGCAGAAAGTCTTTTTTGTTTTTTAGCGCAATAAATAAAAAGCGCAGAGGCGATCAAGTACCAGCAAAAAAATGCTCTATTTGTGGGAAAAAAAAGGACATCAATTTTATTTGTGTACAGCATCGCACGACCACACAATTGTCAGTTAAAGTGACGCAGTGCCGTATCGCAAAAACGGTCTGGTCTGGTCAGGAAGTGGGTAAAACCTTCCAGAGCTGAAGTGGTTAACAAGTTTCATGGTATAACATAAAAGACAAGGTTTTGCCAAGTAAATAGATACCCAACATGTCAAGGCTTAAAGCTGTGTGTGCCTGTGACACAGTGACAACATTTGGTACACTATATTTTCCATTGGCAATGCTTTGAATGGCCCTACAAGTCATCAGTTTAGCAGCAATATGTAAAATGTGTATCACATGTCAACGTTTTCATGTGTAGGGAACCCCAATTCTGTTTACATTTGTATGTGGGGCGGGGCGTCAAATATTTTTGGGGGGAAGTTTTAAATGCTTGAGTGTAACTGTATTTCGTATGCCATATGCCAACACAAAGCATATGCTATACAGAAGTGGTGGTAAAAGGGTTAAGAGCTCAGACACTCCTTTATGACAGGCTGCATTTTGGCTGTTTTTAATGGTAATAAAACATACTAAGGCATTGCATTTCCGATACTCCTGCATTTTGATCAATTCTTTTGCATTGGCAGTCAATTCCAAATGAATGAATTCTCCTTTGCAGCATTTACTAACAGGGCATAACATGCTCCACTGAAACATTTCCAAGTATTAAAACACAATGTAAATCTATTTGGTATCTGCTCTTTGAGTTTGTTTAATTACGGTCTAAATTCTTAAGCCCTGATGAAGGGGGAGTGAGTTTGGCCCCCCGAAACGCGTTGGCTTTATTCTGCTATGAATCACTGTTATCATTAAATGACCCTGAAATCTTGGACATTTGTTTGACGTTCTCATTGGCTCTGCCCCGCCCCTGCTCCCTCCTCAGTGGCTGTGATTGACAACAGCAGAAGCCAATGGCTCCCACTTCTGTGTCTCAGCTATTGAGGAAAGAGATAGCAGAGAAAGCCTTGGCTCTCACGCACATCACTGGATCAAAATCAGGCTCAGGTAAGTATAAGGCTGGTGGCAAAGTTGCTTGCAGAAGGTTTTTTACTTTACTTTAATGCATAGAATGGATTAAAGTGAAAAAAACCTTCTGCCTTTAGAACCATTTGAAGTAAAATAATTTTTATATAAGTATCATAATACTGGTTTTCTGAGATGTAAGTAAAGAAAATTGTGGGTCCAAAAAAAAAAATGATTTTTAAAATATAGTTTCAGTGTAGTGATGTTGTGTCCTTGAAAAAGAAAATCTGCATATAAGCAGTGGTTTATTTTGGTTTTGTGCTGCCATAGGTAAAATTAAAATTGGGCGCCCCCCCCCTCCATCTAAATTTGTCCCACCCCAGCCATGGAATATCGCTCTTATCTCAGGGTCTGATGGGGAAGCTACAGCCATTCACAGTAAACAGCTGTGGCTTCCTCATATGACCATGAGACATCCAAGTGCCATATATAGAATTAGTGCCCATGATCTGACTTTCACGGTGATACCTCACTTGTGTGGGATGATCGCTGTTTGCGTAATTTTTTTAATGATTAATAATTTTTTTATTTTATTTTTTTACACTGTTGCTTTAATCATTTTTTTTCATCACTTTTATTGCTGTCACAAGGAATGTAACATCCTTGCAACAGCAATAGGCATGTGACAGGTACCATTTATGGAGAGATCTGGGGTCTATAAGACCCCAAATTCCTCCTCTGCACCTAAAAGCATTCAAAAAGATCAGTGTTTTTGAATGCTTTAGATATTTAGAAACTGGTGCTGATGGTTTGGAAACCAAAGTAAATGTCAGGTCATTGCTTCAGGTTTACTGTTACGAACAGCCGACCAAAGCCGATCCCGGCTTTGCTTGGTTGTCCAGCCAGTCAGTGGACGTGCTGGCTGTTTTTTTGAGACAGGAGAGCACGAGAGAGCCACAGAGGGTGGCGGGAGGGGGGTCTCCCCTCCCGCTGCTTGTAATTACAATCGAGCGGCTAGTAAGCCGCTCTGATTGCTATTACAAGAGAACCGACTGCCAGCTCTTAAAAAACCATACCATGGTGATGCCTTGGAAGGAGGAGGGGGGGTCGAACGTTCTGAGGGACGGCGCCCGAAGTGGGGAACAGTATCTGTAAAAAACAGGTACCTGCCCCCCCCCCCCCGAATTGGACTAATGTGGCACCGGAAGGGAGGGAGGAAGCAGATAATCAAAGGTTCCACTTTTGAGTGGAACTCTGCTTTAAATTCCAGCAAATGAGACTCAGGAATTGCATGACTTACCAACAACTAAGCAAATGAACTAATGCATATTTATGACCCATAATTCGCATGGAAAGAATAAAATTTACCGGTTCCATTTAGACTCCCTTTGAACTTATTTGTTTCAAATGTCCAAGTCGTTCACTCACATCTACGCAGATCATCGACTCTAAGGATCCGAGATCAATAGCACACTAATTACTGGAGTACCAACTTAAATGTGATTGAGGGCTATTGGTCATGATAGAGCAGAGCTCTGCACCAATTTTGATGAGAGGGTTATCATGGTCGCAGTGAAAAGGGACAATGTAGTACATTCAGTGAAATACTATCGAAAATTGCTTTCTTCAGAATGGTTAGCTGAAACACACAAGAAAAGAAATCCTCGTAGCTTTTTACATTTGCTAGATAGCCTAAAAGTGTTACTTTCCTGGAGGATGATTTGAATTTATTATCCCTATCTATATCAGTTTATAGCTGTGAATCATCTGCCTATAAAAATATATCAGATGTGACAGAATTTTTTGTCATTTGGCAAGTTTATAATGCTCGTAATAATAGGCGTAAATTATTTATCTAGTACCGTCTTCCCAGAGGAATGAAACCTGCCTTTATTCTGCCAGTTTAATGATTGCATACTAAAACAGCATAACAATATCCACTTATATGTGTACCATGGAAATAAAAACTTGATATTTGGGATCTGCTGGGATAAGAGTGCAATAAAAAAAAAGAATAACAAACAGAATGAATCCATTTTTTTTTAAATACATGTATTCAAGACTGATACAGAAAAGCAAAGGGTAACTCCTGGTGTAATTTTCACAGGCATAACCACTACTGTTGATACCTTAATGTAATCTACATTTTGGGAGAACTATTGCCAACACTGTATCCTGACCTAGGCCGACAAGGCCCAGGCCCGGGGCAGCACTTTGCAGAGGGGCAGCAAGGAAAGAGTCCCTCCGGCTTGCGCTGTTTATTTTTTTACCATCCCTGTCCTATTGCAGAGATTTCCCTTTACTTCCTGACCCATAGCCAAACAGGAACAGGAAGTGAGAGGAAATCTATGCAAATTAAGGGAATCCATTGCCCCCCCCCCCCCCCCCCAAGGCCGTTCAGAGCACACACAGCCAGACACACAGCATTTCTTTGAGTTTTCCACTGGCTCCAAAGGGTTCTTTTTAGTTTTTTTTTTCGGAACAATGAACTTGGATAGAGGTAGGGGGCAAAGGATACCCCAATAAACTATAAACTTGACAATTTGAGAACTCCTTAGTTTCTGGCTGCACTTCAAAAACTTCTGGCTGCACTTCATAGAGTAAATGTCCAAAAGGATTCCTAATGCCCTTAATGACATGTACTGCCTCAGGAGTTGAAAGCTACACACTGTCACTTTCCTTGACCATCATCTACTCACTTAGCCACAGGATCACCGGTTGCCTCCTGGCAATTTCCATCAGGCTCTTTCCAGTGAGGGAGATGTAAACTCACACCACAATAGGATGGTTGGACTCTTCCCCACCCCAATAAACTACAAACCTGACAATTTAAGGACTCCTCCGTTTCTGGCTGCACTTTATAGACTAAATGTCCAACAGGATTTCTAATGCTGCTGGTGACATGTACTCCCTCGGGAGTTGATAGCCACACACTGTCCCTTTCCTTCAGCATTGGGGGTCATCTACTCACTTAGCTCACATCTACTCACTTAGTGACAGGATGACTGGTTGCCTCCTGCCAATATCCACCCGTCTCTTTTCAGCGAGGGAGATGTTGACTCACACCACAATATGATGGTTGGACTGTTCCCTGCCAACTTCCTCCTGGCTCTCTCCAGTGAGCTTTCTCCAAACGTAATACCTGGACAGGGATCTGCGAATAGCCTTCCCCAGACCTCAGGGTCTTCCTCGACAAGCTCTCTATTAAGGATCCTGCACCAGGGGACAGAGCCCCTGCACAGGGGTCTTCTCCTGCAGGACTGGACCCAAGAACACTGCACTCTGCTGCCAGGCCTCAGACTATTTATGGTCTTTCTCTCCACCTTCTGGGCACACCTCCCCAGGGATTGCCTGTTTAGCTCTCCCTCCCACTAAAGTTCTACAAGCCTCTAAAAAACAGGAAGAAGTAGCATAACAGCAGCCTGTGAAACATTGAGTGAAACATTGAGCAGACCTAGCTCCACTGATTACAGAGGAGCTAAGGTAAATTTACCTAGCAGCCTACTCTATACTAGTAAGACCACCTAGGGATACTAGAGTGATGTCATAGAAAAAATGCTGGATCACAGGGCAAATGGGTAATCAGTACATTTTTGGGAGATACAACATACTTCTATCCAAAACTGTTGAATTGATGAGCTTCCGCTATTTTTAATGTGTTCCTTTCTATTTAATAACAAAGAAAGCTGGCTATAAACCAATGGGATGTTATAAAAAAAATATTTCCTTTCTAATGGTTAGTGGGGTAAAATCAGCATTTTTTTTCAAATCTTGTAAATGTGGCTTTCGTTCAGGAAAAATCACACATATTGTAATAAAACCGACTTAAAGGTGACCTTCAGTCATTTTTTTAACTTTCCATCTAATAAATCTTCTGCCCTTGTTGTTTTAACTTTGGATAGTAAAATTTTTTTTTCTGCCAGTAAATACCTTATACAGCCCACTTCCTGTTTCTTGTCTGGAAAAAAGCCTAGGCTTATGACATCATGCCCAGCTCTCTCTCTGACTCCCGTGAGAGTTTGCTAGGAAGGGAAAGGGGGTGAGTCATAAGAGGGCCAATGAGAGCTGGAGAGCTGAAGGTGTGTCTGTGTAAACCCAGGAAGTGAACAGGCAGCAGCTTCAGCTGCCCACGATTTAATGATTGCAGCCAGACTCAGCGGAGGGAGATTTCTGCAGCATATTTGGCAAGTACAGAATCACAGTATATATAAAAAAATATGCAAAGTGGTTGGGGGGAAGCTTCAGAATGGCAAAGATGTTTTTATTACAAATTATGTGAGCAGACTGCAGTTCCTCTTTAATAGGTCTGGGATACTCAAATAGCGGATCTGGATGAAATTTGAAGGGCTTTTAAACAAAATGAGTTGACAGTAAGGATGAGCCCGGTGTTCGATTCGAACCCATGTTCGAATCGAGCACCGGGTGTTCGCTCGCTCGCTCGGCGAGCCCAGAACTATTGGGGCCACTCGCATCAAATTCGTGTGATGCGAGCGGCCCCGCAATGCATTGCGGCCCGCGCAGTGCAATGCTGGCTGATGATTGGCCAAGCATGCACTGTGACCCCGCATGCTTGGCCAATCACAGCGCCGGCAGCGAGGAGAGCCATAATTGGCTACAGGCAGGATGCCTGTAGCCAATTATAGCTCAGGGGCTTTAGTACACGCCCCACGGTATAAGAGGCCGCCGCGCCGGCGGCCTCGCATATTATGTTTCAGACAGTGTCAGCGTGTCAGTGTGCCGCTGACTGCTGACAACAATATGTGCTTTATTTCTGGGGATATGTGTGTGCATGCTGTTAGAACAGCATTGCAGTATCACATCTGGGGGGTGTCTATAGGTGGCCTGTGAAGGAGGGCAGGTTTCCTGTGCTTAGAACTTTTCCTGCAAAAAAGTGTCATTTTTGCAGGAAGAAAGCTATTTAAATCACTCGCGGCTAATGAATTGAAAAAAAAAGCGTAGGGGTCCCCCCAAATTCAATAACCAGGCCCTTCAGGTCTGGGATGGATATTAAGGGGAACCCCAGCCAAAAAAAAATGGCGTAGGGTCCCCCTCAAAATCCATACCAGACCCTTGAGGTCTGGTATGGATTTTAAGGGGAACCCTAGCCAAAAAAAAAATGGCGTGGGGTCCCCCTCAAAATCCATACCAGACCCTTATCCGAGCACGCAACCTGGCAGGCCGCAGGAAAAGAGGGGGGGACGAGAGCGGCCCCCCCTCTCGCCTGAACCGTACCAGGCCACATGCCCTCAACATTGGGAGGATGCTTTGGGGGTCTAAGACCCCTAAAGCACCTTGTCCCCATGTTGATGAGGACAAGGGCCTCTTCCCCACAACCCTGGCCGGTGGTTGTGGGGGTCTGCGGGCGGGGGGCTTATCGGAATCTGGAAGCCCCCTTTAACAAGGGGACCCCCAGATCCCGGCCCCCCCCCCTGTGTGAAATGGTAAGGGGGTACAAAAGTACCCCTACCATTTCACCAAAAAAGTGGCAAAAATGGTAAAAATGACAGGAGACAGTCTTTGACAATTCCTTTATTAAAATCTTCTTTCTTCTTTCTTCATCCTTCGGTTTCTTCATCTTCTCCTTCCTTCATCTTCTTCCATCTTCTTCTTCCATTTTCTTCTTCCTCCGATCCGCTTCTTCTTGCGCTGGTCTTCTCGTCCTTCTCGTCCGGCATCTTCTTCCGTCGGCGTCGGTGTCGGTGTCTCTGTCTCTTCTTGGGCCGCTCCGCGCAATGGGAGGCTCCCGGTGTGTGAGGCTCCGCTCCGTCTGACAGGTCTTTTATAATGGAGGGCACCTGGTGACCCCGCCCCCTCTGACGCACAGGGACGTCATGGGGAATTCCATGATGGCTTTCCCCATGATGTCAGAGGGGGGCGGGGTCACCAGGTGCCCTCCGTTTTAAAAGACCTGTCAGATGGAGCGGAGCCTCACACAGCGGGAGCATCCCATTGCGCGGAGCGGCCCAAGAAGACACCGACACCGACGCCGACGCCGATGGAAGAAGATGCCGGACGAGAAGGACGAGAAGACCAGCGCAAGAAGAAGCGGATCGGAGGAAGAAGAAAATGGAAGAAGAAGATGGAAGAAGATGAAGGAAGGAGAAGATGAAGAAACCGAAGGATGAAGAAAGAAGAAAGAAGATTTTAATAAAGGAATTGTCAAAGACTGTCTCCTGTCATTTTTACAATTTTTGCCACTTTTTTGGTGAAATGGTAGGGGTACTTTTGTACCCCCTTACCATTTCACACAGGGGGGGGGCGGGATCTGGAGGTCCCCTTGTTAAAGGGGGCTTCCAGATTCCGATAAGCCCCCCGCCCGCAGACCCCCACAACCACCGGCCAGGGTTGTGGGGAAGAGGCCCTTGTCCTCATCAACATGGGGACAAGGTGCTTTAGGGGTCTTAGACCCCCAAAGCATCCTCCCAATGTTGAGGGCATGTGGCCTGGTACGGTTCAGGCGAGAGGGGGGGCCGCTCTCGTCCCCCCCTCTTTTCCTGCGGCCTGCCAGGTTGCGTGCTCGGATAAGGGTCTGGTATGGATTTTGAGGGGGACCCCACGCCATTTTTTTTGGCTAGGGTTCCCCTTAAAATCCATACCAGACCTCAAGGGTCTGGTGTGTATTTTGAGGGGGACCCTACGCCATTTTTTTTTTTTTTGGGGCTGGGTTCCCCTTAATTATCCATCCCAGACCTGAAGGGCCTGGTTATTGAATTTGGGGGGGACCCCTACGCTTTTTTTTTTTCATTTTTTTTCATTTTTTTTTTTTTTTTATCAATGACTTTTTTTTATGAATGAGTTTCAATGAATCACTGTTCTCTGTGTTACGGGAGCCGTGAATTAACATTAGCCGCGAGTGATTTTAAATAGCTTTTTTACTTTCAAAAATGACACTTTGCGCAGAGACAGTTCTAAACACGGGAAACATGCGCCCCTTTACAGGCATACTATAGACACCCCCCAGGTACGAAATTTAAAGGAATATTACACTTTTATTGTTTCAATTTAAGCATTATTAAAATCACTGCTCCTGAAAAAACGGCCGTTTTTAAAAAAAAAATTTGCATTGATACATGTCCCCTGGGGCAGGACCCAGGTCCCCAAACACTTTTTATGACATTAACATGCATATTAGCCTTTAAAATTAGCACTTTTAATTTTGAACGTTCGCATCCATTATAACTAATAGGGTTCTAAAGCTCGCACGGACTTTAGGTCCGTTCGCGGGTTCTGGTGCGAGCCGAACGGGGGGGTGTTCGGCTCATCCCTAGTTGACAGCATGGCAAGATAAATTGGATGATATAGTTGGATGATATGTGACATTGTTTTTTTTATTTTTTTCTGGACACTAATGCCGCGTGCACACAAGCGGAGTTTCCGTCAGAAAAATCTTGGATGGTTTCTCTGACGGAATTCCGCTCAAGCTTGGCTTGCACACACACGGTCACACAAGACCGCCAAGAACGCGGTGATGTACAACACTACGACGAGCCAAGAAAATCAAGTTCAATGCTTCTGAGCATGCGTCGAATTGTTTCCGAGCATGCGTAGGAATTTTGCGTGTCGGAATTGCTACAGACGATCGGAATTTCCGGTCGGAACTTTTTTAGACATGAAAAATTGAGAACCCGCTCTCAATCTTTTGCTGGCTGGAATTCGGCCAGCAAAAGTCTGATGGAGCCTACACACGCATTTTCCGACCAAAAGCTCTCATCAATCTTTTGCTGGCTGAATTTCCGATCATGTGTACGCGACATTACAATCTAACTGGATGATATATGTGACTGTTCTCACATTTTTTTTTTTTTTAACTTATAACCTAATTGGATGATATATGGGATTGTTTTGACGTTTTTTACTTTTTTCTGCACATGATTTATGCTGATTGTGTAATTTATGAGCTTTGTTGTTTATATGCGCATTTGAGTCTACATTTGGTAATTTATATTAACTCCTTGAATTACCGTGATTTTAATCCTTAGCGCAGTCACGTTTATACACTAAAAGAACTTTATATATTATTATATTAACTCCTTGGCACCAACAGAATACAAATATGCAGCCTCTTGGCGGGTGTGCCTTAACGCAGGCAGGCCACATATTTGCATATCAGAATGTAAACACAGCTGTGCCAAGAGCATGCACCCTGCGTACTCCCAGCACAGTTACTGGCGACTAGCGCAAAGATCGCAATCGCAACTTACGATTGGGAGCTTTCTGATCATGTTACCACTGTGACAGCCAATCACGGCGGTCACATGATCATAAACCCTGCCATTCCTCCGGGCATCTGAAACCCCTTAAAGGGCCAGAAGGCACTAGCGCCAAGGGGTTAAGGAACGCTTCACTGTTAGTAGGTATACATTTTAAGATGGCAAGAAAGAATGTTCTAAGCGAGCGATCTTTCAGAATTTCCGCAGGAACGATGTTACACTAAAGTCTTTAGTCTAGCCAAGACAAAGGGGGTTATTTACGAAAGGCAAATCTACTTTGCACTACAAGTGCACTTTCAAGTGCAGTCACTTTAGATCTGAGGGAGACATGCAAGGAAAATAAAAAACAGCATTTTATCTTGCACATTATTGGATGATAAAATCAGCAGAGCTTCCCCTCATTTCAGATCTTCCCCTCAGATCTACAGCGACTGCACTTCCAAGTGCACTTGTAGTGCAAAGTGGATTTGCCTTTTCGTAAATAACCCCCAATGGTACACAATTGTGAATTGTGTTCACCACAGGAACCACTTACTATACTTGAACTCATACTTGAAGGTTGTTGTAAAATCTCAGTTAAAATGATGTGTGGCTTTTTAGGAAAACATGCTCCGTACCATGAGTTCAAAATACGAATTGTTATTCATCATTTTCAGTGTACAGAGTAATGGAGCCTTAAGTATTGGCTGCTATAGAGGACCTCAGGCATGTATGAAGTGTTGTATGACTTTTCATATGTGTCTGGAGAGCCGAAGCTGTCCTGAGCAATGAAAATCTGCGCCATGAACAAAGCCATTGAGACTTATATATTAGGATGTAAGAAAAGAATTGAGATGTTGCCTATAAATAATAGACATGTGCATTTGTTTTCGTCCGAATGCATTTTTGTCCAAATTTTGGGTATTTTCGTCATCGTTTTAACAAACAATAACGAACGTGCAGAATGCGAAAACCGAAAGATCCAACATAAACAGATGCTTTATTTTCGTTTTCGCTGCAACAGTTCGATATAGATAGGAGATTCGACATGACGCTGACAATAGCGATCTGTGTCCATCGAACCTGTGGTCGAATGTGCCTAACCTTAGCTCTATTAGTCCAAGATTATTCTACATAGAGAGAAAAGATTCGACATAGAGAGAAAAGATTCGACATTATAGAGACAATATCAAAAAAGGTTGAATGTGCCTAACCTAACTCTATTAGTCCAAGATTATTTGACATAGAGAGAAAAGATTCGACATGAAGATTCGACGAAGCAGTCGGCACGAGCGGACATTTATGGTCAAATGCTCTGCCCATAGGCTATAAAAAGAATTCTAATGTTGGTTGACTAGTAATAATAATGAATAAATATAATTATTACTAGTGACATACAACATTAGAATTCTACTATAGCTTGTAAGCGGAACATTCGACCGGAAATGTACGATTGCGGCGTCGTACAGTTTAGCTTCTCCGTCAAATCTTCTTAGAACATTCGACAGACACCATAAGCCTTCAATGGCAGATCCGACCTTAATTATTTCGGATTTTCGGACTAATGCATTTTTTAACAAAACATAATAAATAAAAACAAATTTCGGGAGTAACTAAATTAATGTATTTTTCAGACGAAAACTAAATTCCGAAAACTAAATATTTGAGTGTGCCAATGTTCAGTGTGCACAGTGTGCAAATAATAGTACAGAGTTTACTGGTCATGTTTCTTTAGAAGATTAAAAAATGAAAGCAAGTAAATTACTCGTTGCTATGAGCAATTTTTCTATTTTTTTTTCCAGCATTCATGCATCAGTCCTGATGAGCTTTCATTTTGTCAGATGCAGAACAGGAAAATATCTTATGATTACCATTAATTAGCATGTGCTCTCTTTTCAGGATTTCCCATTCACCACTTGCATTCTAAAGGGAATGGCATTAGTCCAAATAAAGTGCTTTAGTCTTATGAAATCCATAGTATAATGATCATGACATGATGCTGCCTACACAAGCTAAATTTTAGGACAGGCTAGAAAGTGTAGCGGTCAGGGAGAATACGTATTTTGCCGCGTACACACGAGCGGATTTTCCGTCGGAAAAATCTTGGAATTCCGCTCAAGCTTGGCTTGCATACACACGGTCACACAAAAGTTTGCAGAACTTTCCCCCGTCAAGAACGCGGTGACGTTCAACACTACGACGAGCCAAGAAAATTAAGTTCAATGCTTCCTAGCATGCATCGAATTGTTTCCGAGCATGTGTTGGAATTTTGCATTCCGGGTATTGTTACAAACGATCGGAATTACCGATCAAAACTTTTTCCGACCGAAAAATTGAGAACCTGCTCTCAATCTTTTCTGGCTAGAATTCCGCCAGCAAACTTCCGATGGAGAATACACACGGTCGCATTTTCCGAACAAAAGCTCTCATCGGACTTTTGCTGGCCAGATTTTCCGATCGTGTATACGGGGCATTTCTGGACTGAACAGGAAGGGAAAGGTGAGAGTGCAGGATACATATTCATGGTAGGACAATGCAAATAACATTTGACAAATGTAAACCTCTTTGACTATCGCTGTTGATGGAGGGATCTGATGGCCCATAAATCTGTTGTTGCCAAAGCACTATTCCCAACGCACACATTCCTGTAGAGATGCCTGTATATGCAAGTGGGTGCTGAAGTGACCACCAGCTGGAAATCCATGGATAGTGAGAAAGAGAGATGTCACCAGCACACCAAGATCTCCAAAATGGGCCCAAAGTTTTTTTCGGCGATCACATCTTTGCAGCAAATAGCAACATTTCGGAGCCACGCAGGACCCCTTCATCAGGTGTGTGACATGCCTAATGAAGGGGTCCTGTGTGGCTCCAAAACTTTGCTATTTGCTGTTACGATGTGATCGTTGAATAAAGGTTTGGACCCATTTTGGAGATGTGGTGTTTTGGTGACATCTCTCTCTCTTTAGAGGAAATTTGGATAATGGAATTTATAGGCACCACAATGACAACATAGTAAAATTAAATACATTTTATTACAGCATATTTACAATTAAACAATACTAAAAAAATTGACTATTTATTGTGCACCAATGTTGCCTTGATACACTTGACACACCACCTATTAAACCAATAACATTGGGCTACTTATTGTCAAAGGAACCAATGATCAATTTCCATTGGTATTGTTCCATAAGGTGTAGCGCAGAATAATAGAACATGGCACTTGTGTATCTGTTTTTGTATCCACAGTACCACTCTGTGGCGATACCAATACAATCTCTCTTCATCTCTCTCTCTTTGAATCTGTTGTTGGTCATTTTCTGACTGGGACACGATTGCTGAAGAAGAATAGAAAAGCATTGCCACTCTCCCCTTTCTATCCTTTTTCACTTATGGGCTTTTTAGACTAATGCCCCGTACACACGGTCGGAAATTCCGACGGAAAATGTCCGATCGGACCATGTTGTCGAAAAATCCGGCCGTGTGTGGGCTCCATCTGACTTTTTCCGTCAGAATTTCCGACGGAAAAAATTTGAGATCCTGCTCTCAAATTTTCTGACAACAAAGTCCGATCAGACTTTTTCCGATCGTGTGTAGAGAATTCCGACAGACAAAGTGCCACGCATGCTCAGATCAAATTACGAGACCAGAGCTATTGGCTACTAGCCTCTACGTAGTTCTGTCGTACACAATGAACGTCACCACGTTCAGAATGATCGGATTGTCCGACAACTTTGTCCGACCGTGTGTATGCAACACCAGTGTCGGACAAAATCCGTCGGAAAAAAACAGATGGATTTTGTGGTCGGAATTTCCGACCGTGTGTACGGGGCATAATTCTGTGTTTGTTCTGATCATTATTGTTTAAGCCAGTCTTTCTCAAACATTTATACCCCAGAAGAACCCATGAAAAAATGTTCAGGTCTTTGGGAACTAAAACAAATTCATTGGGGGATCTGTGGACAAATGTCCCTTACATTGGTGGCCAGTGGAAAGAATGCCCCTTACAGACAGCTGAGAAAATCTTTGGTATCATGCAACTGGCTCAGCCAAGTGACACTATCCTTGGAACTATGTTGGCACCATCAAATGGAAGGATTGCCGTAATTAGTCACAGCCCAAGGAACCTCTAGCAACCTGTGAAGTAACTCCAGTGTCCCACAGAACCCTGGCAGAGAATAGCTGGTCTAAGCTGTATGCAGGTTCCACTAAAAAAGCTTCCTTATAAGATATGAAAACAATGTGATTTCCATTTTCATGCGAATATGTGCAATTCAAGTGGCATCTGAAATTGCACTAGTGTAGATAGAGCCTAAAGGTTTCCTTCAATGAAAAGAGCACTTTAAACAATTTGTGAATCTAGAGATAGAGGCAGCTTAAGTTATATGTAAATCTTGGCTTCGGCTGTGAAAATGTTAAACATGGCGGACTTGGGGGCCAAAACCAACATTTATGGAAACAGTCCAAACTTGCCTATAACTTTATCTAACTTTTTGAGATGCTGTTTTTCTAAAGATAGCTTCTAATTATGCAATTGTCATTGTATGATTCATTGTGCAAATTAAAAGAGTTCTTTTTAGACCACAGTTCCACTATGTCCCCTGCCACGACTAATCAATATCCACATCCTCCAGAGATCCTGAGAAGCCTACATACAATCTTTGTCTTTGGGTAGAAACACAATGTATAACAACAGTCACCAGGGTAGAGATGTTTACCAAAAGTCCAAACACTGGAAAGGAGTGGGGCAGTACCTGAAAATGCAAGGGTGAGTTAAGCCAACTTCACACCTGTGCATTAACACATACGCATTAGCACACAATGCCATCCATTGCATTAGGGCAGCAAATTTATTTTTAATGAGCTGCCAACCTACCCCATCACACAGGAAACCACACCGGACCCTACCCCATACACACGATCGGATTTTCCGACAACAAATGTTGTATGAGAGTTTGTTGGCGGAAAGTCCGACCGTGTGTATGCTCCATCGAACGTTTGTTGTCGGACTTTCCACCAAGAAATGTTGGCTAGCAGGTTCTCAAATTTTCCGCCAACAAATGTTTGTTGTTGGAAAGTCCGATCGTGTGTACACAAGTCCGACGCACAAAAGTCCACGCATGCTCAGAATCAAGTACAAGCCGGAAGCGCTCGGTCTTGTAAAACTAGCATTGGTAATGGAGATATCACGTACGTCTTGTACGTAACCACGTCCGTAATTGTTGGCCAACATTTGTGTGACCGTGTGTATGCAAGACAAGTTGGAGCCAACAACCTTCGAACAAAATTCCACGGTTTTGTTGTCAGAAAGTAAGATCGTGTGCAGGGGCGGACTGACAACTCATGGGGCCCCCGGGCAATAGGAGATTATGGGGCCCCCGGGGATTAGGAGATTATGGGACCCCCAGGCAATAGGAGATTATGGGGCCCCCAGGCAATCAGAGATTATGGGGCCACACAGTATACACATACACAAACACACACACACACACACACACACACAGTATACAATCACACAGTATACATATACATGTACACACAGTATACACAGACATGTTTCTATTGGCTGAGAAGGTACTGGAAAGGTGGGGCAGCTATAATCTCAGGATTTTTAGACCAAAAGGATGTCGGTAAGGGACATTTCAGAGACAGATGTAAAAAAACACAGATTTTTACCTACTGTCCCTGGTTTTACTGAGGCTGGCAGCCCTGATGGGGCCCCCTAGTGGCCCGGGGCCCTCGGGCAGTGCCCGAGTGGCCGAATGGTCAGTTCGCCCCTGATCGTGTGTACGGGCATTATTTTTTAGGAAAGTAGTGCACAACAATGCAGGTATGTATCTTTGGTGCATTGGGGCGTCATCCAAAAAGCATGCAAAAATGCATGCATGGTACGGTGTGCCTAAGGGCAAAGAAAAGGTGCGAAGCTAGCCTTGCAAGACATTGTTTTTCTTATGCCATGCAGCCGTATAGCAAAGCAGTGGTTATTTGTCCGGTACAACATTTTCGGTATATGTGTTTAATCTTGGGTTTAGCCGGAGCTGATCTCTGTAAATACACATTAATGGAGTTTTGCTTTTCCACATTGATTTTGTAGTAACTTTGCTTGTTTGTTGCCAAACATGTCATGTGACATTACCGTATCCGAGAAGCCAGGAGCTTTGCCAAGCAATAGTTGATGTGCTCACAACTGAAGTTCTTTTTTTCTTTTTTAAATGACACGTTGCCCACACACGTTGCCCAGATTGATAGCCTTATGATGGAGCCATGAATATGATTTTATATCTTGCTGTGGTGAGGAAATGAGAATGGGAAAAGAAGGGGGAATAAAATAATAAGGAAAAAAAAAAAAAAAGAATTAAAAAGCAGCACGGAGAGAGAAGGGTAATTATCCCTCCCTTCTATCTCAAATACAATTAAGCCGACTCTCCACAAGCCCCCTGGATATTGTGGTTTACTAATTAACAAGTGGATATGCAGAGGCCTTAGTCAAGGCAATTACGGTGAGAGACAGGCCTTAGGATTTCTAATTACACATCAGACTGAGACACATGCTGAATCACAAATTAACAAGGGTCTTTGGCATTAAAGGGAATACCTAACAAGTGATTACTGCCAATAAGTGATTGAAATACAGGTTGAGGGGGGGTGGAGCATGCATGTTCTGGAAAAGGCCTTTGTATTACAATTTCAGTTTGGCAAATGATCCAAAAGGCTTAAAAGAATATAAATTGGTAGAACAGATTTCCTGGGTAAACCAGTGTAAAACTATAAGAATAAAAAAGAAAAATGATAGTATGTCTGTGCAAAATATAAATCAACCAACAACACAACAGGGTTTATCAACCGCTTAAGGACTAGGGTGACCACGCGTCCCGGATAGCCCGGGACAGTCCTGCATTTTTCAGGTCTGTATCGGGCACCTTCATTTCAGGACTATACTGTGTCCCCGAATGCAGGCATGTACTGGCCATCTGGACTACAGGGAGTTTCCCGGTGGGCCGATGGCTCAGTGGGCCGGTTTTAGTGACAGCCTGTCAAAGTAATGGCTGCGCGGCTCGCCCTCAACTTCACGCAGTGATGTGAGAAGGATAGACATATTCACAACAAAAAAATTTGTTTATTTTTGTTTTGTTTTTTTCGTTTCCATTGATTCGTAACGATTCGTAAATTCGTAAGTCGTCGGTGTTCGTATTCGTAACGATTCGTATCGTTTCGTAACGATTCGTATTTTCGTAAGAGTTATTTTTTCGTTGATTCGTTTTTCCGTTAGTTTAATTTTCGTTTATTCCTTTATTCGAAATTCGGACGCATTCATATTTATTCGTACTTTCGTAACATTCGTAACATTCGTAGATTCGTAATCGGAGCATAATTCATAATTTTATGTAATGTGTATGCTATTATTACATTTTAAGAGACACGGAAAATTACGAATCTAAAAAAAAAGTTACGAATGTACGAATTTTTTCGTTCAATCCATTCGAAGCACGTTAAGCAGCGCCATTGTAAGAGACACGGAAAATTACGAATCGAAAAAAAAAAAAAAAAAAAAAGTTACGAATGTACGAATTTTTTCGTTCAATACATTCGAGGCACGTTAAGCAGCGCCATTGTAAAGCCCCATACACACGGTCGGATTTTTGCATGGATTCTGTCCGATCGGACAATGTTGTTGAAAAATCAGACCGTGTGTATGCACCATCGGACAGTGTACGTCGGATTGTCCGACGGACAAAGTCCTATCTCCTGCTGGATAGATTTTCCGACAACACGGTCCGATCACACCAAATCCGATCGTGTGTACGGTTGTCCAACGGACAAAGTGCTACGCATGCTCAGATCACATTACAAGACCAAAGCTATTGGCTACTAGCCTCTACGTAGTCCCGTCGTAGGCAACAAACGTCACCACGTTCAGAATGATCGGATTTTCCGACAACTTTGTCCGACCGTGTGTATGCAACACCAACATCGGACAAAGTATGACGGACATGATCCGACGGACCTGGTCCTCGGATAATCCGAGCGTGTGTATGGGGCTTAAGGGACACGGAAAATTACCAATTCAACAAAAAAGAAAAGTTACGAATGTACAAATTTTTTCGTTCATTTTCATTTTCGTTGTTCCTGTTTTCGTTTTTCGGATTTTCTTCTTTCATACATTCGTTGTTTCTAATTGTTTTTTTCGGATTTTCGTTATTTTCGGATTCGTTCGATTCGAACAATTCGTTATTCGTTAAATTTTTTAGCGAATCGTTCGTTCATTCGTACGATAACGAATGAACGAAAATAAAAAAAAAAAACAAAACGAATTGCACATGTCTAGAGAAGGATGAGAAAAATACAGAGGGAAATAATTTAAATAAAAGAGGTTAGTGAGGACTCCTTATGTTATGCTACTTATGTTTTTTTGCACAATTGCGTATAGTCTATATACTGTTTTTGTGCTTGTTTGCAAAATTAAAGTGGGCCAAGCTGGATGAAGTCCAGGGCCAAGTTTTTGTCCCAGTCCAGCCCTGCCCGAATGAAACTGACACTGCCACCCACCCCCAGGGCTGATCTGATGATCCCAAAAAAAGGCCGCCACATCACTGACAGTACTTGTCCTGACCGGGAATGTCTAGAGAGGCACAATCCCCACCCCCTGCTTGTGATTGGAGAAATCATAAACCCTGCCTCTTGCGTGTAATCACTGTAGAGCCAGCGTTGGAACAAGGTAAAATGGGTCACGGCCGGCCAGGACAAGTGCTGTCAGTGAGTAAAGTGGTGATGCGGTGGCCATTTTTGAGGGGCGGCATCAGTGCGTCTGGATAAAGCGCGCACCCGCCGCCCCAGCTGTGCCGTGATTTTTAGAAAGGGGGGGTGTCCCTAAATGGCAGTTTGGAAATGTGGTCACCTTATTAACCACTTCCCTACCGCCCACTGTCATATGACGCCCACAAGGTGGATCTCCCATCCTGGGTGGGTGTCATATGACGTCCTCCCATTCCCGGCCACCTAGGGGGCGCACACACGGCATCGCTCGGGATCCGGTGCGAGTGCCCGGCGGCCGCGATGTCCGCCGGGCACCCGCGATTGCCCGTTAAAACAATGGGACCGTGCAGGACCGTGGAGCTGTGTGTGTAAACACACAGCTCCACGTCCTGTCAGTGGAGAGGAGACCGATCATGTGATCCCAGTACGGAGGAACACGGATCGGTCTCCTCCCCTTGTGAGTCCCCTCCCCCCACAGCTCGAATCACTACCTTAGGGAACACATTAACCCCTGCAGCGCCCCCTAGTGTTAACCCCTTCCCTGCCAGTCACATTTACACAGTAATCACTGCAATTTTATAGCAACGATTGCTGTGTAAATGTGAATGGTCCCAAAAATGTGTCAAAAGTGTCCGAAGTGTCCGCCGCAATGTCGCAGTCACGAAAAAAAATCGCAGATCGCCGCCATTACTTGTTAAAAAAAAAAATGCAATAAATCTATCCCCTATTTTGTAGACGCTATAACTTTTGCGCAAACCGATCTATATACACTTATTGCGATTTTTTTTACCAAAAATATGTAGAAGAATACGTATCGACCTAAACTGAGGAAAAAAATATTTTTTTAAAAAAAAAATGGGATATTTATTATAGCAAAAAGTAAAAAATTTTGTGTTTTTTTTCAAAATTGTCGCTCTTCTTTTGTTTATAGCGCAAAAAATAAAAACCGCAGAGGTGATCAAATACCACCAAAAGAAAGCTCTATTTGTGGGAAAAAAAGGACGTCAATTTTGTTTGGGTGTAACGTCGCACGACCGCGCAATTGTTAGTTAAAGCTACGCAGTGCCGAATCGCAAAAAGTGCTCTGGTAAGGAAGGGTGTAAAGTGGCCTGATGCTGAAGCGGTTAAGGACCACCCCACGCACATATAGGACGGCAGCAGGACGGCTCTTTAGCACAAATTCACGTACCTGTACGTCATTGTTCGTACCTGTTCTGGGGCACGCATGCGCCACCGGAGCCCCGCTCCCGGGGTGATTGGACACAGTGGGAGCCAATCAGCGGGTCCGGCAGTCACACTCTTCCCGAGGAGAGGCAGAGCGACAGTCTGCCTATGTAAACAAGGCAGATCGCTGTTTTGCCAAAGAGGGAAATGGAGATCTTGTGTTTCTGCTAAGCAGAAACACAGATCTCTGTTTTCCTCCAATGTCAGCATTCCCCCCACAGTTAGAAATCACTCCTTAGGAGCACACTTAACCCTTTGATCGCCCCTGGTGTTAACCCCTTCCCTGCCAGTGTAATTTATACAGTGGATACAAATCTATTTTTTATTTTAAAGAAATCCGGAAAATCTGATTGTTTTGATTTAAATCAGATTTTTTTGATTTTTATCAAATTTATTTTAATAAAATGCTTTTAGAGTAAAAATCTATCTAAAGATAGTTTTCTATTTAAGATATGTTAATAATTTTGTTTATTCAGCATGAAATGGAGCTTAGTTATGTAACATAAGGCTGTATATTCTGCAATATTTATATTTTTGGTAAACTCATTCAATGAATCCAAGCTCTGCAAGCTGAGATAACATACACTGCATTGATGCATTCACACAATGTCACGGTAACCATGAGATAAAACAAAGTTCAGGAATATTCTTTTATCCCATTGTTTTGCAAATCTATGTACACTACAAACTGTATGATTGAATCGGTTCTGATATCGCTGTTTTACTAACCTGACAGCTTATTATTCTAAATAGGAAACCTTCATTTTGTTTGCAAATATTAAAGATTCTAACTACCAGCAAGAATAAGTGCTTACATTTAAAGATCACCTGTCACTTCAGATCCATCATGGCAGCCTCTGTTAGCAGGCATCCACTCACCTGCTGCCGCCACGTCCCTCAACTTGTTGTGGCATTGCCACATCACCAGCTGTCCCAATAAAGTGAATGGGACTGTCGGTGAGTCAACAGCGGGTCAGAGGAGGAGCCGCTGCGGGACAGAGATGACAGTTGCTCTTTAAAAGTTATGATTTAAATCAAGTCATTTTTTACTAATGATTTAAATCATGATTTAAATTGTGATTTAAATCGACTTGATTTAAATCAAATCCACCCTGGTTACAGTGCATTTTTTTTAGCACTGATCACTGTATTGGTGTCACTGGTTCCCAAAAAGTGTCAGAGTTGTCCGCCGCAATGTCACAGTCCCGCTAAAAATCGCAGATTGCCGCCATTACTAGTAAAAGCAATAAAAAAAATAAAAAGTCCATAAATCTATCCCATAGTTTGTAGACGCTATAACTTTTTGCGCAAACCAATCAATATAAACACTTAACAATATAAAAACAGATTTTTCTTACCAAAAACATGTGGCAGAATACATATTGGCCTAAATTGATGAAGAAATTAGATTTTTAAAATTTTTTTATGGGATACGTTTTATATCAAAAAAGTAAAAAAAAAAAAATTTTTTCAAAATTGTCATAATTTTTTTGTTTATAGCGGAAAAAATAAAGACCGCAGAGGGGATCAAATACCACCAAAAGAAAGCTCTATTTCTGGGAGAAAAAGGACATCAATTTTGTTTGGGTACAACGTTGCACAACCGTGCAATTGTCAGTTAAAACGACGCAGTGCCGAATCGCAAAAAATGGCCTGGTCAGGAAGGGGGTAAAACCTTCTGGAGCTGAAGTGGTTAATAAATGTTTTCACATAAGATCCACACAACTTTCACACAGGATTCACTTTCCAATTGAATCTAATAAAAATGCATGAATCCTGGGTGAAAGCTGTGAGAAATTATTTAGAAATCAAACCCTATGGGGTTGATTTACTAAAACTGGTGTAAATCTGCATGGTAGCCATTTTTAGATTTTTATTAGGACTGCGACATTGCAGCGGACAAATCTGACACTAATGCACACCGTACACACGGTCGGAAATTCCGACCACAAAATCCGTCTGATTTTTTCCGACGGATTTTGGCCGACACTGGTGTTGCATACACACGGTCGGAAAAAGTTGTCGGAAAATCCGATCATTCTGAACGTGGTGACGTTCGTTGCGTACGACGGAACTACGTAGAGGCTAGTAGCCAATAGCTTTGGTCTTGTAATGTGATCTGAGCATGCGTGGCACTTTGTCCATCGGAATTCGCTACACACGATCGGAAAAAGTCAGATCGGACTTGTTGTCGGAAAATTTGAGAGCAGAATCTCAAATTTTTTCCGTCGGAATTTCCGACAACATGCCCCACGTCCCACACACGGTCGGATTTTCCGACAACATGGTCCAATAGGACATTTTCCGTCGGAAATTCCGACCGTGTGTACGGGGCATAAGACCCCTTTCACACTGAGGCATTTTTTAGGCACTTTTGGGCTAAAAATGCGCCTGTAAAGCGCCTGAAAAAAACCTCCCCTGCAGCCCCAGTGTGAAAGCCTGAGTGCTTTCACACTGGAGCGGTGTACTTGCAGGTCGTTAGAAAAAGTCCTGCAAGCAACATCTTTCTGGCGGTGGGGGGGTGGTGTATACACCACTCCTCTACCGCCCCTGCCATTGAAATCAATGGGCACCGCTGCCAAAGCACCTGCAAAGCGCTCCTGCAGCGGCGCTTTGCAGGCGCCTTTAACCCTTTCCTCACTAGCTAGCAGGGGTTAACAGCATCCTACTAGTGTCCGAAAAGTGCAGCTATAACAGTGGTAAAGCGCCGCTAAAATTAGCAGTGCTTTACCGCTTATCCCCCCCCCCCCCCTACCCCCGCGCTCCAGTGTGAAAGTAGCCTTAGTGACATTTTTTGGGGACCAGTTGACACCAATACAGTGATCAGTGCTAAAAAAATGCACTGTCACTGTACTAATGACACTGGCAGGGAAGGGGTTAACAACAGGGGTGATTAAAGGGTTAACTATGTTCCCTGGGAGTGTTTTCTAACTGTGTGGGAGGTGCATTTACTGTGGGAAGGCAGAGATCCATGTTCCTGCTTAGCAGAAACACAAGATCTCTGTCTTCGCTTCTCAAAGAACGGCAATCTGCCTTGTTTACATCTCCGGAATGATCAGCGGGTCCTTATGTTTGCCGGACCCGCTGATTGGCTCCCACTGTGTCCAATCACAGCGGGTCACTGGCAGATGATTAAGTGATGGAAGTCAGCAGTGCTTTGCCTCATTGACAAAGAAAAAAATCCCTTGCAAAGTGAACATCCCATTTGCCATTAGTAAACGAACCCCTGTGTCTCAAAGGGGCGATAGAAAGAAAGTTGCACAGTACAGAGTCATGTAACTGGAAGAAGCAGGCCCACCTAGAAGTACATGCTATTGTATGGTACTGCTACACTGGAATACATAAACTAGAGAAAAAGGATAATTAACCCCTTGCCAGGCCAATTCTCACACTTCTCTTCTACATGTAAAAATCTTCATTTTTTTGCTAGAACATTCTTTACAACCCCAAAACACTATATATTTTTTGTAGCAGAGACCCTAGGGAATAAAATGGTGGTCATTTATCTTGCACGGTATTTGCGCAGCAATTTTTCAAAAGCTTTTTTTGGGAAAAAAAAAAACAGATTACTGTATTAAAAAGCAATAAAGTTAGCCCAATTTTTGTTGCATAATGTAAACAATGATATTACGCCGAGTAAATAGATACCTAACATGTCACACTTAAAAAATGCACACACTCTGGCCATCTGGCCCGCGGTATTCTCTACGGTGAACTTCCGGTGCTGGCGGATTCCTTCTCCGGATCGCCGATCGCACGGGAGCGCACTCTCTCTTGTATAAGTCTCCATCCCACCCACATTCTAAACTAGAGATTACCAATGGAGCATGTGTAGGAGAGAATCGTCTTTGCTCACTTAGCAAATTGATATGCCTGGTAGAGCGCATTGGTGATCTGGTGCAAGCATTTGATCACTATAGTTTAATCTGACTACTTGCAAGTACAACTTAGCCCCCGTTCACATTGGAGCGACTTTCGGTTTGGAGGGACACCCCCCCCCCCCACACACACACACAGCATACAGGAACATTATACTATGTCATTATACTGCGGCAGGTTGGCACGGCTGCGCGAATCGCTGTAGGTGCTTTAGGAGCTATAGGTGGCATGCTTGCGTGCCTGTGGTGCCATGTCGGAGCTGATGCGCGTGACCTGTGTCCACGATATCCGCAGGCCACCCGCGATCACTCCTTAGAGGACCAGAACAGGGATCTGTCAATGTAAACAAACAGATTCCCGGTCTGTCAGGGGAGTAGAGATCATCTGTTCCTAGTGATCTCTCTCTACTCCCAGTCAGTCCCCTCCCCCCACAGTTCGAAACACCTCCCTAGGAACACTTAACCCCTTGATCGCCCCCCTAGTGTTAACCCCTCCCTGACAGTGACATTTATATAGTATTCAGTAGCCATTTTTAGCTCTGATCCCTGTATAAATGTCAATAGTCCCAAAAAAGTGTCAAAAGTGTCCGATCTGTCCGCCGCAATGTTGCAGTCCCGCTAAAAATTGCTGATCACCGCCATTACTAGTAAAAAAAAAAAATAAAAAAATGCCATAAATATATTACTATAACTTTTGCGCAAACCAATCAATACGCTTATTGCAATTTTTTTTTTACCAAACATATGTAGAAGAATATATACTGAGGAAGAAATTAAATTTTTATTTGAGATATTAAATTATAGCAAAAAATAAAAAATATTGTGTTTTATTCAAAATTGTCGCTCTTCTTTTTGGTTTATAGCGAAAAAAATAAAAACCGCAGAGGTGATCAAAAAAGCTCTATTTGTGGGGAGAAAAAAAAGGACATCAATTTTGTTTGGGTACAGCGTTGCATGACTGCGTAATTATCAGTTAAAGTGGCGCAGTGCCGTATCACAAAAAATGGCCTGGTCATTAAGGTGGTAAATCCTTCTGGGGCTGAAGTGGTTAAAGACATTGAAAATACATAGACCATAAAATGATTGTTGGTGCTGGACACTGCAGTTGTCATGTTTGGTTAATGTAAACCATTAACCAAACATGACAAAGGCACGATTCATAGACTATAATTCATCAATAAAACATTACTATTTGTAGACCGTGTCTTATCATATGGTCTGTTAAGTATACATGAACATCAGAAAGCTCAAATATAAAGAGTCCACACTAATATAAAGAGTCCACACTAATATAAAGAGTCCACACTAATATTAAGAGTCCACACTAATATAAAGAGTCCACACTAATGTAAAGACTCCACACTAATGTAAAGACTCCACACTAATGTAAAGAGTCCACACTAGAATATGACCCTTTTCTCTTCTTTAGCCCATTTCATAAGATAACACCATGGGCTATTCCAGCATTAACATTTTGTGAATGATCATATTTTGATATATGTGATTGTTTCTTAATGCTTTATTTCCATACATCTTATACTACCCCAAGTCAGTATATGTGCGCCTGTAAAAAAGATCCTCATTTATTTCTTATATAATGTTTAATAGACAAATCAGTCATTGTTAGAAATGTAAAAATCAAGTCCTACAAATCTTCAGGGGAATTTCACGCAAAATAAAATTCCTGGTTCCGAATCCCCTGATAAAAGCAACTGTCCCCATCTCATGAGGAAGTTCCAGGCCAATGACTTCATTCAATGAACCTGAACAGTGCTGAAATTCAAGCTCAGGTTTAACGCAAATTCAACCTAAATTTCCAGAGTTTGAATTCTATCAAATTTTGGGAATTTGAATTTTGAATTGCATTGTACTCAAAACAGGACCACCTCTGATGGTCACTTTTGGTCCTTTGGAGGGACGCTATTGTCACCCAAATGTCTTAAAGCTGTGGGGGTTGATTTACTAAAACTGGAGAGTGCAAAATCTGCATAGAAACCAATCAGCTTCCAGGTTTTTTTCTTTTCAAAACTTAATTGAACAAGCTGAAGTTAGAAGCTGATTGGCTACCATGCACAGCTGCACCATATTCCGAGTGCTCCAGTTTAAGAAAATCAAAAAAAAAATTGGCTATCGATGGTAGACATGTGCATTCGTTTTCGTCCAAATTTTGGGTATTTTCGTTATCGTTTTAACAAACGATAACGAACGTGCAGAATCCGAAAACAGAAAGATCCGACATAAACAAATGCTTTATTTTCGTTTTTGTTGTGACAACAGTTCGATATAGATAGGAGATTCGACATGACGCTGACAATAGCGATCTGTGTCCATCGAACCTGTGGTCGAATGTGCCTAACCTTACCTCTATTAGTCCAAGATTATTCTACATAGAGAGAAAAGATTCGACATAGAGAGAAAAGATTCGACATAGAGAGAAAAGATTCAACATTATAGAGACAATAGCAAAAAAGGTTGAATGTGCCTAACCTAACTCTATTAGTCCAAGATTATTCGACATTATTCAAAGCAGTCGGCGCGAGCGGACATTTATGGTCAAATGCTTTGCCCATAGGCTATAGAAGAATTCTAATGTTGGTTGACTAGTAATAATAATTAATAAATATAATTATTGCTAGTGTCATACAACATTAGAATTCTACTATAGCTTGTAGGCGGAACATTCGACCGGAATTGTACGATTGCGGCTTCGTACAGCTGCTCCATCAAATCTTCTTAGAACATTCGACAGACACCATAAGCCTTCAATGACAGATCCGACCTATATTATTTCGGATTTTCGGACGAATGCATTTTTTTATGAAATTAAATAAATAAAAACGAATTTCGGGAGAAACTAAATACATTTTTTTTTTTACGAAAACGAAATTTCCGAAACGAAATATTTCAGTGTGCACATGTCTAATCGATGGGACGTCTTGGGAGAGGCTGTTGATGGACCAGATTCACTTTTACTATCTTAATGAATTGGTCTATGCCTTCCACTTTCCCACCAACCCCTCTGCCTGCACTGTCACTGCTCCATATAGATTTTCCATTTGTGGGTCCTCAGTACACATGATATTTTTCGGCTGTATCTCGGTCTCCAGATTTCAGCTGTGTTTGGTGTGATTGGGGATTGTATCCCCTTACAACACTTGGACCTTTTTCCATCCATATCAATTTCAAATTGAAGCAACAATCATGTGGACGTGATGTTCAGGGGACTATACGTGACGGTGTCATTCCTTGGTTTTTTTAATCAATGTGGATGTTGTGATGTATATGCAAATGGCCAGGATATATTATATTTCCTGTGAAAATCCCTGATGAAGGAGACAGCATTCATCTCTGAAACGCGTTGGGTTCTGGAAGCTATATCTTTTCTTTGCATTCTTTGTATATATACATCCACGTTTATGTGCAATATTCTATATGTGTTTTGCAATAAATACTTGAGATTTTTCTAATATTGTCTGTTCATGTGGTAGTGCCTGTAAAGTCCCACCCTTAGGGGGTTCCTCTTTGTTCAGTTTTAGTAAATCAACCCCCTAGTGTGATGTTTCAGAACTACCATGACTTTCAAAAACAGCATCAACTACAGCACAAATTTGACTGCACAAACATGGATTCTTTTATTTTTATTTTTTTCACATTTAGCAATGCTTAAAGATGGCAGTAGAACTCCAGTATACTTTCCAGCAATAAATATTAGTCATTAGTTTTTTTTTTCTGCTTATTTTAGCAAGCAACAAAAAAGTATGTTTTCATTAAATAGTGCTAGACATGCTTTGACTAGCAGAAGCCCAGAAAAACTATTATTTTTATTTATTTTAGCGACATATAAAAATTGCAAAAAAAAAATTTGCTATATTTTCCATTTGTAGTGAGCAACTGCTAGGCTGTGTAATCTGATATTTATGGGGTTGTATTACTAAAGACAAATAGACTAGAGAAGTTGCACTTTGCAAGGGAATTTTCTCCAGAGCTTAGTGAATGAGGTCTGTTGGCTTCCATCATTAAATCAAGTGCAAGGAAAAATGCTGTTTTTTTATTTATTTTCCTTGCACATGATTAGGTGTTCTATGCAAAGTGAAATTTCACCTCATTCTCTACTAAGCTCTGGGAAATTACCATGCAAGTGCAACTTTCTCTTGCAAAGTGAACAGCATATTTGCCTTTAGTGAATCAACTTCAATGTGTCTATTTACAATACCCACAGCTGAATAAAGTAAGAGGAGAGGCACGCTCCTCCGCTGTGGCTAACTTACACGCTGTCTCAGTCTCAATTAGTTTGAGGAAGTGAAAAAGTGAGCAGGCACTTTTTTGACAAAGTCTAGTCAGGGCCGTCTTTTCGCATGGGCACGCTTGGCAGCTGCCCGGGGGCCCCACTTGCCTGGGGGGGGCCCCAGGCCCCTTCCAGGGCCGGCACGCCGCTACCTGCAGGAGTGTGTACCGGAGGTAGAGAGGGAATGTCTGCTGCCGGGGATCGTGCAGGGGCGTGGGGAGGGGACTATTGCATGCAGTACACTGACAGATCCCTCCCCTGGCTCCCCCAGCTGCAGAACGGTGGCTCAGGTCTCTGAGTGATGCAGAGGAGCTGGCCCGCCTCCTTCATTGGCAATGGTCGAGACTCGTGAGGGGGTGTGGCCAGGCAAGGGGTGACCCCGCCTGTCACTGGGGGGCAGAGCGGCCGGCCTCAGGGATGATCGCACGATCCTTCTGGGCAGAGCAACATGGAGGTAAAAAAAGAAAAAGGCTCCAAAAATGCTGTTTTCTTTTTTTATGCAGCCACTAAGAGAAATTGGGTTGAAAACTGCTCTGCTTGATTTCTTACACTCAGGCCAGTGCTACAGGAAAAACCAGATACCATCTTGAGCTTTGTCAACTTTATTACTTCTATCTTTAGACTATTACATATAAGTAAAAAAGTTCTGTTAGCCAATCAAAGATCAAGATGGTATCTGTTTTTTCCTGTAGCACTGTCCTCACTGTAGGTTTTCAACCCAATTTCTCCCAGTGCTCTGCCTGCTGTCACCCAGTTCCCCTGCTGCCGCCCAGTCCCGCTGCCGCCCAGTCCCTCTGCTGTCACCTTGTCCCTCTGCTGTCACCCAGTCCCTCTGCTGTCATCAAGTCCCCCTTCTGTCACCCAGTCCTCTAAAAAAAAAAAATTTAAATGTTGGCAACTATGCTCGCTGTGTATGGCAGGTCAATGAAGGGGCAACAAACATCACAGGGGGGTATAGACATAATAGTACTAGCAGTGGGCACAGGCAGTCCAGCGCGCGGCAGCATCTTTGGTTCCGCCTGCAAGCTGGGCTGTCACCACCTCTCCTGAGCCTCCCTGAGTGACTGAGCGAGCTAAGGCAGAGGGAAGAAGAGGGCTCTATTTCTTGCCTATCCCCCTCCTCCTGTCAGCAGTGGGGAGATCGGCGGTGTCTCTGGAGAGGAATCGATGGCAAGTAACACGCTGAATCTGGTGATGAGATGGGTGGCAAGTGACACGCTGAATCTGGTGACGGGACGGTGGCAAGTGACACGCTAAATCTGGAGGCGGGACGGTGGCAAGTGACACGCTGAATCTGGTGGCAGGGGACAGGTGGCAATAGACACGCTGAATTTGGTGACAGGTGACGATGGCAAGTGACACGCTGAATCTGGTGACCGGATGGGTGGCAAGTGACACACTGAATCTGGTGGCAGGGGACGGGTGGCAATAGACACGCTGAATTTGGTGACAGGTGACGATGGCAAGTGGCACGCTGAATCTGGTGACGGGACGGTGGCAAGTGACACGCTAAATCTGGTGGCAGGGGACGGGTGGCAAGTGACACGCTGAATCTGGTAGCAGGGGACGGGTGGCAAGTGACACACTGAACCTGGTGGCAGGGGACAGGTGGCAAGTGACACGCTGAATCTGGTGGCAGGGGATGGGTGGCAAGTGACACACTGAATCTGGTGACAGGTGATGGTGGCAAGTGACACACTGAATCTGGTGACAGGTGACGGTGGCAAGTGACATGCTGAATCTGGTGACAAGGGACCGGTGACAAGTGATGCGCTGAATCTGGTGACAAGGGACTGGTGGCAAGTGACACGCTGAATCTGGTGCCAGGGGACAGTAGCAAGTGACACGCTCTAAAGTAGAAATATTGTACTTTCATTCTTGAGAGTAGGTGCGTAAATTGGGGCAAGCTTGTAGGGGCCCCATAGCATTACTTTGCCCAGTGGCCCATGATGCTATTAAGATGGCCCTGAGTCTAGTAAGCCTTACAAAATATATGTCATGAAAACACTTAGTATTAAAAGTTTCTTTGAAAAATATATATAAATGAGCATCTTTTAAAGGTGTAATTATTGAAAAAGATGCATTGAAAAAAATGCCAAATGCATTAAAGTGTTACTAAACCCACAACAGTAAAATCAGTCTGTATGTGCAGTAAAGCATGCTTGTTATACTCACTGTGGAACTTAATGGGGTTAATCCTCTGCATTGTGTAAAAAGGCTGTGTGATCCTGTCTTCTCTGATCCTCCCCTTCTTTAACTGACTCCAACCCATCTACTGGTAGAACAGAGCATTAGGAGTCAGGCTGCACATGCTCAGTTTGGTGTGTATTACTAAAGAGCTTTTTTTTTTCTTGGGAGGATGCATGTGATCAGCACAGGGCCAATCAGCACTGTCCAGACAGAGAGTCAGGGAAAAATAAAAAATCCTCCTACAGGCTTTACCCAGTGCTTTGCTGGACCCTGATAAAAGTCACAAGACTGCTATATACTGCTGGTCAGAAAAGGTATTTAGCAGTTTATATTTACTAAAATACATGCATTTGCATGTTCTGTGTACTGTGGGAGGCCAGATATAGATGCAGGGTCCTGGGTTAAGTAACACTTTAACCACTTGCCGACCGCTGTACGCCGATATACGCCTGCACAATGGCAGACTCAATGTCCGCCAGTCTCCCAGCGATCGTGTCACGGAGCCGCAGAATGGGGAGACGCCTATGTAAACAAGGCATTTCCCCATTCTACCTTGTGCCACGACAGAGATCACTGCTCCCTGTCATCGGGAGCGGTGATCGATGTCATGACAGTGGAAGCCCATCCCCTCCACCATTAGAATCACTCCCTAGGAAACACTTAACCCATTCATTGCCCCCTAGTGTTAACTCCTTCCCTGCCAGTGACATTTACACAGTAATCAGTGCATTTTTATAGCACTGATTGCTGTATAAATGTGAATGGTCCCAAAATAGTGTCAAAATTGTCTGATGTGTCCGCCATAATGTCGCAGTCCCGATAAAAATCGCAGATCGCCGCCATTACTAATAAAAAAAAAAATTATAATAAAAATGCCATAAAACTATCCCCTATTTTGTAGATGCTATAACTTTTGCGCAAACCAATCAATATACACTTATTGCCTAATTTTATGTGGTGTTACCCTCTATGGGATTTGAACCCACAAGTCCTTCAAGACCTGAATCTTTCAAGGTAGAAACGCTGACCACTAGCCTATTGGGCTGAGCACAAATATATACGCTTATTGCGATTTTTTTTTACCAAAAATATGTAGAAGAATACATATCAGCCTAAACTGAGAAAACATTTTTTTTTATATATTTTTGGGGGATATTTATTATAGCAAAAAGTTAAAAATAATGCATTTTTTTTTTTCAAAAAAAAAAAAAAAACGCATAGGTGATCAAATACCACCAAAAGAAAGCTCTATTTGTGGGGAAAAAAGGACGTCAATTTTTTTTGGGTGCAAGTCGCACGACCGTGCAATTGTCAGTTAAAGAGACGCAGTGCCGAATCGCAAAAATGGCTCTGGTCAGGAAGGGGGTAAAATCTTCCGGGGTTTAAAAATAACTGTCAATTATGCTCACAAAGACAGTTAAGGCTACTTTCACACTGGAGCGGTGGGGGCGCTGGCGGTAAAGCGGCGCTATATTTACTTTACCGGCGTTTTAGCGGCGCATTGCGGCCGCTCGCGGGGTGGTTTTACCCCCGCGAGCGGCCGAAAAAAGGGTCAATACCGCCCGCAAACCGCCGCTCCAGCTGCGTTTTGCGGGCGGGTTCGGTGCGCTGCCCCATTGTTTCCAATGGGAACGGGCGCTATAGGAGCAGTAAATATACCGCTCCTATAGCGAGCCAAAGATGCGGCTTGCAGGACATTTTCCAGCGTCCTGCAAGCGCACCGCTTCAGTGTGAAAGCCCTCGGGCTTTCACACTGAAGACACAGCAACAGCTGTTTCGGGTCGGTTTGCAGGCGCTATTATTAGCGCAATAGCGCCTGCAAACCGCCCCAGTGTGAAAGGGGCCTAAGAGTTGCTGATAGAAAATAAAAACCTCTGTGCAGTTTATTTAAATACAATTATACATTCTGCCAACTCATTTTTTTTTTTTTTTTTTTTTAAAACAAGGGTAATTCCAGGAACATTTAATTTCCAAAAAATAAGACATTTTTTTGAAGAAAATATTTTTTTTTATTTACATAACAGCATTTGTAACTGAAAAATTACTATTAAAATTACTATTAAAAAAGGAACACTATACAGTATACATAAATTCAGACATGGCCCTTCTAAACTGAAAACAGTTTAATTAATGGCAGGTTTTTCTGACAGTTATTGATAAATCCTGTACACAGCCCAGAAGTCTAGGTTATCGTGCATTTATGTGTACTGATATTGTGCTTTGCTGTACATGCTGTGATAAAGCTGGGTCACACTGTACACATACTGAGCTGGGGAGAGTAACAGTAGCCTGTCGGCTGATCTCCAGCTGCTTGATTGAGGGAAGATCTGTTCCTATTTTATTGATTCAGCCGCACAAAACCGCCGCTGTGCCTGAGCAGCCCAAAGACTGATAAAACATTTTTTTTTTTTTTTTCAATTTATGATAACGTGGACTGCCTACTCAAATAACAACTGTTGAAAGAATATAGGATATTACTTAGAACTGAGAAATAACATACCATGGTTTATTAATTAAACATGGCCAAAATACCTTATTTATATGATTTATGTTTTTTTTTTTTTTTTTAATAGCACTGACATTCTCTGGTGCCTTGCGGGATACTTTTTGAACAATTTTCGCTGCGGTGAACATTACAATCTAGTATTTCGATTTGAAGTCATACGGGCACACTATAATGCTTCATTCAACCAACTGGTTTGTATTTGTAGAATGATTTTGCCAAGTAACCTTGATTCTGATTCTGATGCTTATAGCTACGAGAATCTTCTACTTTAGCTTATTAGTTAAAATTCTAAATACTAACTACAATATTTAAAGGGGTTGTAAAGGAAAAATTTAATTTTTTTAAAATAACAAACATGTTATACTTACCTCCACTGTGCAGCTCGTTTTGCACAGAGTGGTCCCAAACCTGGTCTTCTGGGGTCCCTCGGCAGCTGTCTCGGCTCCCCCCCGCAAGTACTTCTCACCTAAATGCGAGCTCCCTCGCATGGTGAGAAGCACTTGCGGGCGCGCTCCCGTGATACAGCCGGCGGCTATAGCCGCCCGCTGTATCACTCGGCCCCGCCCCCGGCACGCCGCGTCATTGGATGTGATTGACACCAGCGTAAGCCAACGGCTGCGCTGCTTTCAATCCATCCACTCTAGCCAACGGCCAGGGTGAGCGGCGAAGAGGATGTCGGGGGCGAGCGCGGGACTTTCAAGGGGTCAGGTAAGTAAAACGGGGGGCTGGGGGGGCCGGTATAGTCAGATGTTTTTTCACCTTAATGCATAGAATGCATTAAGGTGAAACAACTTTTACCTTTACAACCCCTTTAAAGTGATTGTAAGGGTTCTTTTTTTTTGTTTTTTTTTTAAATAACAAACATATCATAATTACCTCCACTGTGCAGCTCGTTTTGCACAGAGTGGCCCCAAACCTCGTCTTCTGGGTTCCCCCGGCGGCTCCTCCCCACATCAGATAGCCCCCTAGGAGAAATGCTCTCCCGAGGGGGTTGCCTTGTGGGCGTGCTCCCGAGTCCAGCATTCAGCATCCATAGCCACCGTATGTATGGCTTGGCCCCGCCCCGCCCCCTGGCGCTCAGGGCCGTCTTTAAGGCAGGGCCCTGTCATTGTTGTGGGGCCCAAAGCAGCTGCCTCATACTTGCCAACTATTCTGATTTAAATTCCCTCATCCCTCAATGTTTTAGTCCCGTGCTGTGTCTCAATATCTCAGTGTGAAGTGATTCTACTAATGCTGCCCAACTCTTCCCTATTGTTGTGTACAGGAGGATTTTTTACCCCCCAACTCTACACGTGTGGAGGTGATGGTGAAATGGTTATATCTAGGACATAATTAAGCACTTTCTCTTGGTTGGACTCTACTAAACTTTTAATGTGAAGTGATTACATTGTTGCAGCGATTATTTGGACTTTAATCTTACATGCACCTTTATGATAGCACACCCGTAATAGTGGGAATTTGCTTGTTTATGTAGCGATGTAGGGATGAATTAGAGCGGAGACTGCGAGCCAGGCCTCCTCGTCCAACATCAGTGCCTGACCTCACAAATGCGCTTCTGGAAGAATGGTCAAACATTCCCATAGACACACTCCTAAACCTTTTGGACAGCCTTCCCAGAATAGTTGAAGCTGTTATAGCTGCAAAGGGTGGGCCAACTCAATATTGAACCCTACGGACTAAGACTGGGATGCCAATAAAGTTCATGTGCGTGTAAAGGCAGGCGTCCCAATACCGTTTATAATATAATGTACATATCCATCCACATCACCAACCTCGACTGCAAATATCATTTAAATTGTTCTGTCTTCTCCCCCCAAGACCTCTTTCTCTAGCTCCCTTGTCACCTCCTCCCATGCTCACCTCCAGGACTTTTCCAGGTCCCCCCCCGGAACTCCCTACTGGAATGCCCGGTTATCTCCTTCTTTGTCTGTCTTTAGGTGATCCCACCTCCACCTAAAAACTGTGCATCTCTATCCCCTACAGCTATCACCTTTTGTACCACATCCCCCCACCTCTATTTTAAATTGTAAGCTGCATGAGCATAATCCTGCTAATCCTTCTGTATTTAACTGCATTGTCATTGTACTCTCTCCCTTTCTACATAAATCCTGTATAATATTAATAATAACAAATTAGAATGAAAGCAAGTCATAAACCTTGTCCAAAATCTCAGCTCCCTGTGACTATTCAACATCCAAAAACTGAATCGGCAGTCTTATATAAAGTGAGGCATGTGGCAGTTTGAGAACATCTTAACATCAAAGGATACCATTGTTCTTGTTGCCTGTTATGCCTTATTACCTTAACATCTGCAGGACCATTTATTGGTACAGTTGGGCTGAGCTATTGGGGTAGTGAAGGTTAAAATGCGCAAGTGGGGCTCTGTACATGGCTTTTAACCCTATGCAGCAACAAAAGCTTTTTATCTTTAAGATCCTGTTGAGCGCTGACTATTTTGGATGTTTGACAACTGGAAAATAGTCAATACCCCAGTCAAGATCTTGCGAGCCCACAAAGACTTTTGCTCTAGTATGATCTTACATATACTGCAGTGATAAAAATATATATGTGCCGGGGCCCCTAAAAACTGATGACAATTACAAATTCAGTACCTAAACCAGATAACACAGGTTGATGAGAGAAGAACTTCCCAATGAAAAGGTCCACGTAGTTTATAAACCCTACAGGATTTAAAAACCTGAACTGTTATTCAAATTTAAAAGAGAATAAGAATGTTACTGTGTCAGCAGTTACACAACTGCATAAGAAAGAGTGGCCTGCTCACAAAAGGCAAGTCCCCACTAAATTTAAAGGGATCTGGGCAGCGGCGCAGGAGAGCCGCCCCCTAATCCATGCACCCGGTCCCCAACTTACATGCAGGGTGCCGGATGCATGGATTAATATTCGCTATTGTCTTTCTGATTCTCCTCCCAGCCAATCCCGGGTCTCAGGAAACAGGTGCTCTGCGCCCAGAGCCCACCCAGTTCTGTGGCAATAGCGAATTTATATTCGCTATTGTCTTTCTGATTCTCCTCCTGGCCAATCTTGGGTCTCAGGAAGCCGGTGCTCTGCGCCCCGAGCCCAACCAGTTGTGTGACAATAGCGAATTAATATTCGCTATTGTCTTTCTGATTCTCCTCCCAGCCAATCCTGGGTCTCTGGAAGCGGGTGCTCTGCCCCCCGAGCCCACCCAGTTGTGTGGCAATAGCGAATTAATATTCGCTATTGTCTTTCTGATTCTCCTCCTGGCCAATCTCGGGTCTCAGGAAGCGGGTGCTCTGCGTCCCGAGCCCACCCAGTTGTGTGACATTAGCAAATTAATATTCGCTGTTGTCGCTCTGATTCTCATCCTGGCCAATCCGGGGTCCCAGGAAGCGTGTCATGAGACCTGATTGGCCGAGAGGAGAAGCAATCTTATTGTCCAATGAGGAGGAGAAGGAGGTAGAAGACGCAGTGGAAGCCGAGGAAAGAGGAGACACAGGGTGAAGCCGCTGCCCAGGGGAAACCCGTGACCTAGATAAAATAAATGCGGGACCGATCAACCAACCGGGGGGGTGTGTGGTAGGCCCGACATCCGGGGAGACAGATTGCTGCCCCCCTTCCCAAGAATATACCACCAGCCACCACTGGATCTGGCCACTTTCGATTGCCAATGACCTCAAATAAGGAACCAAGACTCTAATATGAAAAGGTCATATATATATATCTTTAATGCTAAGGAAACCCAACATATTTTATAAGGCATTCAAAACTGAAACAAGACCAATAATAAAATAGTATGGCCTGCTATATAAACACATATTAAACAAATGGAGGAAAACTGTAAAGTCTGTCAGCAAAACAGACATATCAGCTCAAAAGACTATTTTGTCAAGTCACCTGCCTACCTAAACTACTGTGAGACAAGATAAGCAGAGATGACATTGATTTCAGAGGATGTAAATTTTTACTGGTTGTGGACTTCCTTTTGTCCTTGTTGATTTTGAACTCATTGTGCAAACCTTGTTTAATTCTGTAATAAATCTGTTCTACACTAGAATTCCAAGAGAGATACTTCAAATGTGTTTTTTCCAATCAAAGGGATACATTTACTCTAGGCTTGGATGCCTTCAATCCTGTCAGAAACCATGAAATCAGCCAGAGACAGAAGTGCAGTTAAATCACACTTGTTTAATAATACAAGTAAAAAGAACAAACGTAGTCAAAACATAGCCAAAGTTCAGTAACTGGAACGGATAGTCAGCCAAGCCAGAAGTCAGGGATCAATGTAGTGGAATAGCAAACAGGATCTGGAGCTAGAAGGGATGTCAGCAAACCAAGTATTGAACAGCATCGCAGGAGTTTCTGTGATGTTGACCAAGGCGAAGGCAGGGATCCACTGGGTTGAACAGTAGGCACGAATGATGAGCAGGATATCATCAACATCTGAGTAACTGTGGAGAGATAAGAGCTGACAATTAGCCGACAGCTGAGCGGCCAGTTCTGAGAAAGAAGGGCTGAGCCTAGCCCTGACAAACCCATTGGACAAGCTGATAGGATGACCAATGGATTGGCCAAAGATGACCAAAGTCATTCACCACAAATGTTGACGAGTGTTTACTTCTGATCTAATGATGTAATTATGCTTACCTCAGGTAGAACCTTATACCTGCCCAGCTACTGATGGAGGGCATGGAGAGTAGAATTCTAACCTAAAAAAAACATATTTTTTACCCAAAAATTTGGCAACATTAAAAAAAAAACTGCTAAATTAACAGAATATGAATGAATGAATGATTTGTATAGCACTGCAAATGCGAACTGAATCACTTCAATGTAAACAAAAATATACCCACAACAGTGTTGCAAAAGATCTACTGATTCCCTATCCATAAGACAGTGTAATAAGGCAAAGAATGTCTCTTATGCCACGTACACACGTTTGGAAATTCCGCCAGCAAAAGTCATATGAGAGCCTTAGGTCGGAAAATGCGACCCTGTGTATGCTCCATCGGACTTTTGCTGGTGGAATTTTGGCCAGCAAAAGATTGAGAGCATGTTCTCAATTTTTCGGTCGACGTGCAAAATTCCTACGCATGCTCGGAAACAATTCGACGCATGCTCGGAAGCATTGAACTTCATTTTCTCGGCTCGTCGTAGTGTTGTACGTCACCACTTTCTCTACGGTCGAAAGATCAGAGAACTTTTGTGTGACCGTGTGTATGCAAGCCAAGCTTAAGCAGAATTCCGTCGGAAAAAAACATCCAATTTTTTTCCGGCAGAAAATCCGCTCATGTGTACACGGCATAACTGCTTTTAATCCATCCACGGTCGTACAATATTATCATTCTAGGACAAGCACACTTGCCAGCTGAGACATTAAACAGGTGCTTCCTTTGCTGAAGGGGAGATACAAGACTTGTATCTGGTCTGAATCCACATAAATCTCTTGGAGTGTGACTTTTTAGTGCCTGTACTCGTCTTCCTGATTTAACAGAGAATTGGTTTACAGCAGTTTGCAAGCGAAATGCTGTTTTTTATTTTATTTTTTTATTTTATCTGCACCTGATTGGGTATTCTTTACAAAGTTAAGCATCACCACATGCATTAAGCTCTGGGGAGAAATTAGTGCAATTTGCATTTGCATAGAGCACAGTCTATTTGCCTTTTGTAAATCAACCCCTTTCGACTTTGTCATGGCTTGATTCTTCTTCTGGGTTAAAAAGGGAGATGTACTATACATGGTGTAAATATGACAAGGCTGCAGGTAGCACTCGGTTATATGGTCTGAAGTTGTACAAATGTTGTGTGCTGCTTGAGTTTGTTCAGGGTGTTCGCTATTTTCTGTGGCTTTATTAACCTCCCTGGCGGTATGACTATGTCTGGAATTTTGTGCTGAAAGCGTTACGATTATTTTGCATGGAAATTTGGTGTTTTATATTTTAGGCATGCAATTCTTATGAATAACTCACTTAAATCTGTCCGAACCAGAGTCTAGTAGACATCCCGGGTATGATAAAGTTTGAAACACAAAATCATAAATTATAATATAATAAAAATATATATAAAAATTATTCAATAATGTAATCAAATCAAAAACACTGAAATTTGCTCAGTTGCAGAATAGTCGCTGTCATTAAATTTAGTGTTTGATGATAAATTGTGATTCTAATTTATTATCGTTGTTTTCTAGCTGGTCTAAAACCACTTTTGACATAAATGGACACTTTTTGGTTGCTATGGACAATCTCCAGTTTCCAGGCAGAAAAAAATCTATTTATATATATAAAATGACATGCAGGGCACTGGGCAGACCACTAGGGACAAAGGGGATGTGTATTTTTTTTATACAGTACTGTAATCTGTACTGTATGTGTTTTGTGTTTTTTAACTTTTTTGAATTTGGCGCCGATCTCCGCTCCCGTGCGTCGTAACGTCGCAGGGAACGGAGATCAGCGGCACTCGGCACTGTGTGAATTGAGCGAGCAGACGGCTCGCACACACAGCAGGGAAACATTGCAGGATCCAGGGGACAAGGTAAGTAACTTCCCCCCTGTATCCTGCAATGCAAGCCCGAGTCTGGCTCAGAATTACCGCCAGGGGGGTTAATTTATGTCCTATACAAATTTTTCATTAAAGAAGACGGGTCATCCTGTCTTCTTTTGCCCAAATCTAGCAAGACTTGTGTTTAGTGCAGGCACCAAGAGGGGGTCAGTAAGGCATTGTATCATAGTGTTGGACCAATAGGAATGTATTGGAGGTGGGAGGGCATAAGTGAGCCTCAACACTACCAGAGAGTGGAGTACTTAAAGTGATTGTAAAGTCTCTCTTTTTTTTTTCTATAAAATAATAAACATTTTATACTTACTAACACAGAGCAGCCCAGAGCCTCCACTTCTCGGGTCCCTCTTCTGTGCTCTTGGCCCCTCCCACCGGTTGAGTGCCCCCACAGCAAGCAGCTTGCTATGGGGGGCACCCGAGTTGTGTCTCAGCTCTGTGTGACCATTCAGACACAAAGCCATGGCCCGACCCCACCCCCTCTCTCTCCCGATTGGCTATCGGACTTTGATTGACAGCAGCGGGAGCCAGTCGTGTCACTGCTGTGTCTCAGCCATTTAGGAGGGAGAGTCTCGGATGGCCGAGACACTTGTAGACATTGCTGGATAGAGATGGGGTTCGGGTAAGTATTAGGGGGGCTGCTGCACACAGAAGGCTTTCTATCTTAATGCATAGAATGCATTAAAGGGGTTGTAAAGGCTCGTTTTTTTTCACCTTAATGCATCCTATGCATTAAGGTGAAAAAACACCTAGCAGTCACTGGCCTCCTAGCCCCCCTGTTTTACTTACCTGAAACCCGAATTTACTTCGGAGTGTCCCCGCCATCCCTCTCTCCACGAGTTCCCGGCTCTTGATTGGATAGGTTGATAGCAGCGCAGCCATTGGCTCCCACTGCTGTCAATCAAATTCAATGACGCTGTGCTGAGGGGCGGGGCCGAGTCCTACATTCAGCCTCTATCGACGCTGAATGCTGGATTCGGGAGTGCGCCCGCAAGGTAACCCCCTCGGGAGAGCGCTTCTCCAAGGGGGTTATCTAATGCGGGGAGGAGCTGCAAGAAATAGATGTTCGGGGGCCACTCTGTGGAAAACGAGCTGCACAGTGGAGGTAAGTTTGACATGTTTGTTGTTTAAAAAAAATAAAAAAACGATCTTTTGGTATCACTTTAAGATAAAAAACCCTTCTGCCTTTACAACTCCTTTAACCAAAAATGCAGTTCCTATTGCAGGGCATGCCTAAAGTTATAATTGTATCCTAGTGTAGGTATCTGAGAAAATCAGTGAGCCAATCAAACAAGCATGAAATTATATTTCTGGGTGCTTTCTGTATACCAGCTATATACAGAATGCCTCCAGGTTGCCATATTGCATTGAATTTTTTGACAGTTTTAGAAAATTACCGATTGAAATGGGAAGGTGATTTTCTAGCCCTGGTTCACATTGATGCTACTTTGAAATCAGGCTACTTCACTTGAAGAAGTGCAATTTCAAAGTAGCAAGGTCAGCACAATTTCAGGTGTTACTTGATAGACATCTGTGTGGCTTCATGCACAGATGTCTATTGAAGTCGCACCTGAAATCAGAAAAAGTAGTACAGAAACTACTTTTTCAAATCGGTGCCGGCCGCAAAATCTGTGCCACGCCGATTGGAACAGTGCCATTGCCTCCAATAGGTTGCGACTTGTCGTGCAATTTGAGCTCTCAAATCGCATGACAAATCGCTCCAATGTGAACCTAGGCCAAATGACATTAATTTACAAAATGGCTTGCGTGGCAATTTTAGATGCTATATAGACTTTTTTTTTTTTAACAAAAGTGGAATTCCCCTTTAATGTGAACTTTAATGGGAAGGGAATTTTCCTCAGAGCTTAGTCTGTGTGAGAAATTTCATTTTTCAAAAACAAAAACATGTGCAAGAAAAAAAAAATAGTTTCCACATGACTGGATGATGGAAGTCAGTAAAGCTTCATCTCATTCACAAAGCTTTGGGAAAACTTCCCTTGCAATGTGCAACTTCCCTTTAAAACTGAAAAGTCTATTTGCCTTTAGAAAGTCAACACTTTTGCCCCGTAGACACGAGCGGAATTTCCAACAAAAAAAGTCAGACGGGAACTTTTCATCGTATATTCCGACCGTGTGTATGCCCCATCGGACTTTTTACGTTGAAAATTCTGACGGACCTAGAAAGAGAACCAATCCCTATCGGGAAAACCGCTCGTCTGTATGCTTTTCCGACGTACCAAAAACTACGCATGCTCTGAAGCAAGTACGAGACGGAAGCTATTGGCTACTGGCTACTGGCTATTGAACTTCCTTTTTCTAGTCCCGTCGTATGTGTTGTACATCACCGTGTTCTTGACGGTCGGAATTTGGTGTGATCATGTGTACGCAAGACAGCTTCAGCGGAATTCCATCAGAATTTCGTCGGAAAAAACTTCAGAGTTTATTCCGACGGGAAAACCGGTCGTGTGTACAGGGCATTAGAGTGCCTAATCTAGACCTTTTTTTTTTAACCAAAGTGGAATTTCCCTTTAATGGGAACCTTCCCAGAAGAACAATATAGTCTGCCATAGCTGACTTCCTTCCTAAACGCTCGGCCCATGTTCACACTGAGCTGCCGGAATGAGTTCAGCTGAACTCGCACAATTTCACTCCCGCATGTCAGTCCCAATTTAGGCCGCGATTCCAGAGACATCTGTACAGGTTTCTGCACAGATGTTAGGCCCCTTTCACACTGGGGCGGGAGCCGCGGTGACGGTAAAGCAGCGCTATATTTAGCGCTGCTTTACCGTCGTTTTAGCCGCGGTATTCGGCCGCTCGCGGTGCAGTTTTACCCCCCGCGATCGGCCGAAAAAGGGTTAAAGACCCCCCTCAGAGCGCCGCCGTAGCGGCGCTTTGCGTTGGTATTGTCACGGTATTACCGCGGTGTCCCATTCAAATACATTGAATACACCGCTCCTATACCCCTCCAAAGATGCTGCTAGCAGGACTTTTTTTTACCGTCCTGCTAGCGCACCTGCCGGCTTTCACACTGGAGTGAATGGGGCCGGATTTTTTCAGGCGGTATACAGGTGCTCTTTTTAGCGCTGTACTGCCTGAAAAATGCCCCAGTGTGAAAGGGGCCTTAATGTAAGTCACAAAAAGTAGTACATAAACTACTTTTTGAAATCGGTGCAGTGCCACAGATGTGGCGTTGCACCGATTAGGACGGTGCCATTGATGCCAATTGACGCCGGTTTGACATGCGATGACATGTCAAATCGCATGTCAAAATGCTCCAGTGTGAACCAGGGTTAAAGAGAATATTTATAAAGCAGTGAATCTGCAGGTGAATCCTCCTGATCCATGTGTTTTGAATGAAAGTGATTGAGTCACCACCAGTAAATGTTTGCTGAAAGTCTCATTATCCTTTATAAGTTTCCTATACACACAACAAACAGACAATTCCACACTATTCCTATTACATTTCATCCCTGGTTTAATTTTAAGAAATGCTGACTAGTTTTCAAAATCGGATGGGTGTAAGAGGTAAACTGTCAATTATATAGATCTGTTTTCTGAACTGTGTGGAGTCCGATCATTCGCAAATTGTGGTTATCTCAGTAGGGAGTGTATTCATCAAACATTTACAAAGGCCATTGTATAGAATCTACTCATTGATGCCCGTGACGATGCCATAAATACAGTATTTGTAAGGAAAAGATCATTAGGTTGATATGCATGAACTAACCAGCTTAAAGTGGTAGTAAACTCTTTTTGTTAACTTGTACCTACAGGTAAGCCTATAATAAGACTTACCTGTAGGTACAGTGAACACCCCCTAAACTTGCTCTGTTTAGGAGATATTCACAGTGCATACAGTCAGTGATGCCATCGGCACATGCGCTCTAAAGGGATGGCATACCGCTGCCGTCCCTTCAGAACTTCGTGCTGTGGTCCGTGACTCCCACGCGGGAGTGGCGTCATTGTGGTTTGGCCAATCAGACGGCCGGAGCACATGAACCCAGAAGGAAGACCAGGTGAAGATAAGATCAGCAAAGACAGCGCCCCTGGAGGGCTTCGTTCTAATCTAATTATTTCATAATGTGATGCATACTAGCACATTAGGCCATTGCCTTGCAGGTTTTTTTTTTAAAAGGTGTGGTTTAGTACAGCTTTAATGTAAAATAATAAGAGTAATGATATATTTAAATAATCAAAGGGAAATTTGCATGCCGTGATGCCCAATAATTAACATTATTTAATTGTAATTCCTATTCCTCCTATTCCTTCAGTATTGAACTGTATTGTAATTGTACTTTCCCCCTTTATATTGTAAAGCACTGCGTAAATTGTTGGCACTATATAATTGCTGTATAATAATAATAATATTAAAGCAACGTCAAAAATTGGATTCTTCAAGATCGGCAAAGCCTTTAAGGGGGTTGCCACTCTAAATGGAAAGGGGATCCATATCAACTCCGATCCATATGCAAAGCAACATGGAACATGGAACCTGTTACTACATATAGTGATGAGATTAACTAAGGGTTATTTATTAACCCCTTGCCGACCAGCGCACGATGATATACGTCGGCACAATGGCACAGCTGGGCAAAAGGGCGTATAGGTACGTCGCCTTTAAATCGTGGCATTGTGGACAAGCATGCGCCCGTCGTGTACTCTGTGACCATGCCCACGGGTCCCCACGTACTCGATGTCCACCAGTGTCCCGCGATCATGTCACGGAGCTGCAGAACTGGGAGATGCCTATGTAAACAAGGCATTTCCCTGTTTTGCCTAGAAACAAGACAGAGATCTACTGCTCCCAGTCATCGGGAGCAGTGATCTCTGTCATGTTCTAGTGAGCCCACAGTTAGAATCACTCCCTAGGACACACTTAACCCCTTGATCGCCCCCCTAGTGTTTAACCCCTTCCCTGCCAGTGTCATTTACACAGTAATCAGGGCATTTTTATAGCACTGATCGCAATGGTCCCAAAATAGTGTCAAAAGTGTCCGATGTGTCCGCCATAATGTCGCAGTCATGATAAAAATCGCAGATCGCCGCCATTACTAATTTAAAAAAAAGAATAAAAATGTCATAAATCTATCCCCTATTTTGTAGACGCTATAACTTTTGCGCAAACCAATCAATATACGCTTTTTTTTTTTTCACCAAAAATATGTTAAAGAATACATATCGGCTTAAACTGAGAAAGAAATTCATTTTTTTATATATTTTTTGGGATATTTATTATAGCAAAAAGTAAAAAATATTGCTTTTCTTTCAAAATTGGCGCTCTTCTTTTGTTTATAGCGCAAAAAATAAAAACCGTAGAGGTGATCAAATACCACCAAAAAAAAAAAAAGGACGTCAATTTTGTTTGGGTACAGCGTCACACGACTGCGCTATTGTCAGTTAAAGCAACGCAGTGCCGTATCGTAAAAAGTGCTCTGGTCAGGAAGGGGGTAAAATCTTCTGGGGATGAAGTGGTTAATGTAAACCTTTTCTAAAAAAAAAATCAGCGCTTCTATCACTTACCTCCTCTTGAATTGGAAAGTTGTCTGGCTGTGATGATAACTCTTCAATAATGTTGGGTTCATTTACTGAAGGCAAATAGGCTGCTCACTTTGCAAAGGAATTTGAACTTGGAAAGGGAATTTTCCCCAGAGCTTAGTGAATGGTGTGAAATTTCATTTTCCAAAAACGTGCAAGAAAAAAAAATACTTTCCACATGATTGGATGATGGAAGTCAGTAAAGCTTCATCTCATTCACTAAGCTCTGGGTTAACTTCCCTTGCAATGTGCAACTTCCCTTTAAAAGTGAAACGTCTATTTGCCTTTAGAAAATCAACACTTTTGAGTGCCTAATCTAGAACAAGTATGTAGACAGGATCTTCTGACTTTACTCTGACATTTCTGATATGCACTTTTGTACTGGATCAATTACAGTTATAGTTATAAAACCTCTCTTTTATTTTGCAGCATTGGCAACCTGCTTGAAACCCTCGGGCCAGTCTGAAACTGCAGGATACAACATATATGAAGGCCGTCCCACAAACAGAGCATCTTCTTGTCACCCTCTGGTAAGTACAATATGCTAGATAAACAGTAAATTGTTCATTACATGACTGGATAAGTGAATATTCGCCAAATTTATATTGTAAATATTCACCTTTTCACTAAAACTGAAAGTTATTTTTGCATAATTTTATTTATTATTCATTATATTTTTATAGAATGTATTAGTATTATTATTAATTATTATTAAATATTGTAAAATATGTAACCAAAGACAGGAATTGTGCGAATGCATCTTTGACTTTTTCATAAAATCTAAATTTGTTAAAAATAGCAAATGGGAATTAGTTTTTTTTTCATACATTATACACCCTTTGACAAATTTGGTGGAATACAACTCATTGAAAAAATACTTAATTCCTCCTGAAAAGTGATGAAATTACAAGCAACTGTCTCATGTATAGCTGCATGCCTTTGTTATGTTATAACAGGGATATTTAACCACTTCAGCCCTGGAAGGATTTACCCCCTTTCTGACCAGGCCAGTTTTTGCAATCCTGGCAATACTGCACTGTGCCGCTTTAACTGACAATTGCGCGGTCGTGTGACGTTGTACCGAAACAAAATGTATGTCCTTTTTTCCCCACCAATAGAGCTTTCTTTTGGTGGTATTTGATCACCTCTGTGATTTTTTATTTTTTGCGCTATAAACAAAAAAGAGCAACAATTTTGAAAAAAAAAAACAATATTTTTAACTTTTTGCTATAATAAATATCCCAAAAACACAAAAAAACAAAAACATATTCCTTCCTCAGTTTAGGCCGATATATATTCTACATATTTTTGGTAAAATCAATAAGTGTATATTGATTGGTTTTCGCAAAAGTTATAGTGTCTACAAAATAGGGAATAGATTTATGGCATTTTATTTATTTATTTATTTTCTACTAGTAATGGCGGCGATCTGCAATTTTTATCGGGACTGTGACATTGCGGCAGACAGATCGGACACTTTTGACACTTTTTTGGAACCAGTGACATTCATATAGCGATCAGAGCTAAAAATAGCCACTGATTACTGTAAAAATGTCACTGGCAGGGAAGGGGTTAACACTAGGGGGCAATCAAGGGGTTAAATGTGTTCCCTTGGCGAGTTCTAACTGTGGGGGGATAAGATTGCCGGGTGGAGTAGACCGTATTGTAGACTAAAATATAGGAACAACGATCTGTCTCCACTCCTCTGCCATAACGTGGATGGCGTATCAGCTCCTCGTGACGTGGCGGGCGTGCACGCCCCCTATTCCCCTTAAAGCCGCCGCGGTACAGCTACGGAGATTTGCGCAGGGGAGACAGTTTGCCACCGTCAAACGGCGCGCAGTCGGCAAGCGGTTAATTTAAATTTATGGAGGTCCCATCAGTAATATTGTTTTTTAGCAGAGGTCCGAATCTCATGTTTGTGCTATAAGACAGCCTCTTGTACATCAGTATCTTCAGCCTACCTTTCACATCACAGTCCCCTATTTACATCAGTGTCCACAGTCCCCCCTCCCTTTACATCACAACCCCCCCTTAACATAACAGTACCCCCTTTACATGATTGTCCACAGTCCCCCCACCCTTTACATCACAACCCTCCCTTAACATAACAGTACCCCCTTTACATCAGTGTCCACAGTCCCCTTTACATCACAGACTACCTTCATATCACAGTCCCACTTCTCTTTTCATCACAGTCCCCCTTATGGCTGTCCCCCAGTGTCCTCAGTTAGGCCTCTTACACACTGGGGCGGTTCGGGCGTCGGCGGTAAAGCGGCGCTATTTTTAGCGCCGTTTTACCATCATTTTAGCGGTACTATTCGGACACCAACAGGGCAGTTTTAACCCCCGCTAGCGGCCGAAAAAGGATTAAAACCGGTATAGCCGCGCAGCCCCATTCAATGGGTAGGAGCTGCTTCACCGCTCCAAACTGTTTTTACCATCCTGCTAGCGCACCGCTCCAGTGTGTTCACTGGAGTGAAAGGACCCGCTTTTTTCAGGCGCTATACAGGCGCTTTTTTAGCGCTTTAGCGCCTGAAAAACGCCTCAGTGTTAAAAGGTTCCCCTTCACATTACAGCTCTCCATTACATTGTAGTTTCCGTTACATCACAGCCACTCTTTACACTGTAGTCCCCTTCACATCATAGTCATCCTTTACATTGTATTCCCCATCACATCACAGCCACTCTTTACATTCCAGTTCCCTTCACATCACAGTGCCCCTTTACATTGCAGTCCCTTTTACATAACAGTGCCCCTTTACATTGCAGTCCCTCTTTACATTGCAGTGCCCCTTCACATCACAGTGTCCTCCATATCACAGTGCCCCATTACATTGCAGCGTCCTTTCACATCACAGTGGTGCCCCTGCAAACAATAGTGCCCATTTTTATTGCAGTGCCCCTTCACATCACCGTGCCCCTCACATCACAGTACCCCTTTATATCACTGTGTCCTGAAAGGACACTACAACTATCATACAGCAAGTTAATAGTACCTTTCTATCTTAAAGATGCACTCTCTATATATTACCCCTATACTAACTAAAAGGTTAGCCCAGGTTTGTAACGAGTTAACGGTACCCATCTGTCTAAAGGATTTATTCCTTCCATATATTAACCTGTGCCAGCACTCTCCATTCCACACTCCCAAACACACAAACACAGAGCCCCGCAAGAGTAATCAAGATCCAAGTCAAAACACAGACACAGGATGATGCACCACTCGTCTTTTATTTCCTGGTTTAGTATCCTAAATACAATATATTATCAGGATATGACCGAGCGATGTTCATAACATTACATTAATAGACAAATGTCCACCCATTGCTTGACAAACCCACCTTTATAAAGTTGTTATGAACATGTTTGTCACCTTTAGTAACACCTACTAGTAAGTAATAAACATCTTTTAAACGTATATATCTGAAGACTATTGTACAATCATAAAGTTAATTAACTCTAGACACACTTATCAGAATTTATGATATTATTCTGTAAACATATTCTGTGTGTATTGCCAAACTTTCTGCAATTATCTTTCTCATGCTCAGTATCATAACATAGAAAATCCCCCTGTGTTGTCACATATTAAGACTTCAATGGAAGCCTCCCCTGCACAGTCCTACCTCTGGCAGGGCAGAGGCACTTATCAGCATGTGGTGTCCTCTTGCGGGTCTCCCTCTCAGGCTGCCACTATCATCCTCACAGCAGAGAAGGGGACAGGGGCTACTGCAGGTCTGGATGGAGGGTGGGACCTGCCCAACCCATTATGTTAACACGTGAGTGATTACCCGCTTGTTAATTTAAAAAGACTCCTGCTTTCTGTCCAGATCTGCAGCACCTTTTGGCCCCTTGCTGTAAGGATGACAGCTGTGACTGGGCAGGAGCCCCAAGAGAGAACACCCAGCTGCTAAGTGGCATGGCCGCAGTCTGGACAGGGCTGACACTTGGTCCACAGTCCACCATTTAGTGAGCCCTGTCATAGAGTAAAGCAAAAACAATGAAGCTTTCAAGAAAACCACACCTACTATGAAACATGAATGGGGTTCTGTATGCTTTGGTGCTGTTTTGCTGTGTCTGACATTAGTGCTTTGCATTTGTGCAAGGCACAATGAAATTTCAAGAATTCTGGAAGAAAACATACTGTCCAATATTAAAGGGCTTTGTCTGACTTGCAGGTCATGGGTTCTTCAATAGGATAATGACATTGACTCCCAACACCCAGCTAAAAGCACACAAGGATTGCTAAGAAGAAAACATTGGGCTATAGTAAAGTAATCTTCTATGAGCCAACTGAATCAAAAAATCTACAAAAGAATGGATTTCTATATTTATTAAATATGTAAAAAAAAACAATGCCAATTAATTTTGGCAGCGTCAAAATATTACGTCGAAAAATGTCCAAATTTGTCCATATCTATAACATATACACATAGCAGAGTGAAACATTTTCAGAGTAATCCATAATAGTGATCTTTTCTCCTGTTGACTCTGAACCACACAACTTAATTCCAGTGGACTGAGTTGGGGAGTCGAAAAATTGTATGTTGGCTGAGTTTGGCCAGTCTGACTTGGTGAGTGCTCATCATAGGTTGAATAGCTAATGTGTGTACTTGTTGCATGGGTCAGTGGTGTGCTGGGTCTGGGTTGTATCTGAGAATAGGCAGATGACTGGCGAGGGAGATTGTGATGGGCTGGAGGATGCTGGTTTCCCAAAACCAGAAAAAGTGATGTTGGCCGCAATGGATGATAGGGCTGAGATTAAGATTGCTGATTGTAGAAATAAACATATTGTTGTCAGGGTGAGGTTACAGATTGAGTAGGGAAAGTTGGATTCTAAAGTCTGGAAGGGGCATCTGATGAGCAAGATGCTGTAAAGAGCTGCAGTATTTAAAGCTGCAGGGCTACAACTCATTCTTCAGCTACTGTCTCTAACAGTGGAACCATAAAGATAGAAAAATTGTACCATAAACACTGTTCACACTCTGATCCATGAAATGGTAAAAGCCCCTAGTACCTGGTCCTCTTCTGCACAACAATGTTGACCCTGGGTTGAGGAACGCATGGAAGCCAATGGTCTTGTTCTTTATGATGGCTGTGATGAAATTTGAACTGAATCATGCACTTCTGACTGCATCTCCTGGCACATTGCTGTTGCGTTTGTGGTATCAGACACTGCAGGGCCTGAACATTGATGGCTACTTTCACTTCCTGCCTCAGCTTGCTTATTGTCAACATGTGCTGGGTCGTAAACATTTCTGTGGGTTCTGTAACAAACATGTCTCAAAATCAAATCGCTACAAACAGGATCAACTTATGAGTGCAACTCCGAATAGGGAAAGTTTACCTAGTAAAAGTTTTGGTTTGGCACCTTCCTGCTGGCTCTCAAACCACTCCTCTGCTCTATTTTCTACAAACTCAGCTCTCTTTGGTAATTATTTCTTACGCTATGCCAGCATGTTTTGAGAGCTTGCACTAAAGTTAAACAGTGTACAATATATTCATATTTCATATTTCTAGGTACTAAACTATCATATGCCTATTCTTGCAGTTTGAATTCTGCTTGGTAAAATTCCCAATCTACTACATTGTCCAATCAACATGCAGAGCCTTGTAGAAAAACCCAAGAAAAATGTCCAGACAAGTTCATACACAAGCACAATGGAGAGAGATTGTTGACCATTTCTGGCAATGCACTAGTTTAGGAGCTAGTGATGGAAAACATATCTGGATGGTGATGTCCCAGTGTAGTGGAATAAAATACCTCTCTACTTGCCGTGATAGACGCCTAATACAAATTTGCATTTATCGATGTTGGAGGCTATGGAAGCGGCAGTAATTTCACCATCTTCAACCATTCAAACTTGTCCAGCAGTTGACAAAGAACAAACTAAATAATCCTGCTGACAGACCCTGATCTGTTACAACAGAATTGGTATACCCCTTCACATTTGTGGGAAACATGGCCTTTGCTCTAGGGGAACATTTATTGCAGCTATATGTTCCAAGAGGACTCAGCCACCCCAAACCTGCATTAAATTACAGACTTTGACAGTCCACAAGAATAGTAGAATGCACATTTGGCATTCTGGCTAACAAATGGGAGGTGTTATACATCCATGACCCCCAAGAGCACCATCAACATTTTGAAAGCTGCTCACATTCTGCGTGATTTTTTCATAAAAAAAGATGGGTACAGGTTTGTACGTGCCTTCCACCACAACTTAGAACAAGCTTGGTGGACACCTGTTAGAGGACCAATGGGTGCACCAACTCTCTAAAATAAAGTGGCCTTTGTTCCCTGGCAGAAAAGTTTATTCTGTTCAGCTTGTCATTGTCTACGCTAGAATATATATCATTTGTAGTTTCTGTGCCCAAATAAAACATAAACATTTTGTTTTAGCTTATATTGTTTTACCCTTTCTGCCTTGGTAATCAGTGGTAGTTTGTGAGTGTTGTTGCTCTTACTAGCACATACGAGTGCTTACATGCAGGAGTAGCTTGGACAAAGAAGGTTTTCGCAGGTGATAACCTGAAATAGAATTGTATTGAGTTTTATTAGCTTATGGTTACAGACAGACAGGTCACTCAGGAACACATCTGAATAGGGTATATGTGAACACTTTTATCTTTCGCTAATGTGGCCTAAAATAATTCAGCAAATACTGTATATACAGTTTTCTACCACTATAACCAATGAAAAAGTATAGTGGGGGCCTAACTACTGGAATCATGCAAAAGTTTGGTGCCCATTATATGCGAAAGTGAGAAAGCATTTCACGTACAGTACCTGTAGCAATTTGATGGGACTGCCAAATCCAATCAGGGTACACCCTTGTGGCAATTTCCCTCCAAATAACAGTTTTTGGTGGTTGTCTCTGTGGGCCTCATTGTACAGCTCATCTTGGCTTTGGACCAAGCTTATGAATGCATCTACAATGAGTGAACAAGAATTGGTCTTTTTAGCAAGGCCACACTCTCTCTATCTCTCTTTCTGCATCTATCATTACACTGGCACTCTGACTCTGTCCACACTGTCCCTCTTTGCACACAGCATCAAAAATGGCTTACCCACAGGTCACTGTAGGAGTCATATTTATGGTATTTATTTTTTTATAACTTTAAAGCACATTGATGTGCAATGCAACACATTGTAATGTGTTCAAATAAAATAATAACCAACTTTACATGTTGGTGTGAGTATGCCCCTATACAAAGCAGTGCTTTTTGCCTTGTCTTTGTGCTGTGCCTGTGTTGGGCAACGCTGTTCAACACAGAAAAGTAGGCTTGGTGTGAACCAGACCTTATAGGCTTTTTGAATGAGGCAGTGCAAGGATCTAGTAGAATGCAGTAAGAGTTTACAGAATCTACAAGTTAGAAAAAGTGACAGATAGGGATTGATTTACTAAAGGCAAAAAAGACTGTGCTCTTTGCAAAGTGCAGTTGCTCCAGAGCTTAGTAAATTAGGTAAAGCTTCACTTTGCAAAGAGTACCCAATCACAAGCAAGGAAAATTAAAAAAACTGTGTTTTTGGTTGCACATTATTGGATGATGGAAGTCACCAGAGCTTCCCCTCATTTACTAGACATGTGTATTCATTTTCGTCCGAATGCATTTTCGTCCGAATTTCGGGTATTTTCTTTATCGTTTTAATAAACGATAACGAACATGTAGAATTTGAAAACCGAAAGATCCGACATAAACAAATGATTTATTTTCATTTTCGTTGTGACAACAGTTCGATATGACGCTGACAATAGTGATTTGTGTCCATCGAACCTGTGGTCGAATGTGCCTAACCTTAGCTCTATTAGTCCAAGATTATTCTACATAGAGAGAAAAGTATTGACATAGAGAGAAAATATTCAACATTATAGAGACAATAGCAAAAAAGATCGAATGTGCCTAACCTAACCTAAGTCCAAGATTATTCGACATAGAGAGAAAAGATTTGACATAAAGATTCAACAAAGCAGTCTGCACGAGTGGACATTTATGGTCAAATGCTCTGCCCATAGGCTATAGAAGAATTCTAATGTTGGTTGACTAGTAATAATAAATATAATTATTACTAGTGTCATACAACATTAGAATTCTACTATAGCTTGTAGGCGGAACATTCGACCGGAAATGTACAATTGCAGCGTAGTACAGTTTAGCTGCTCCGTCCAATCTTCTTAGAACATTCGACAGACGCCATAAGCCTTCAATGACAGATTCGACCTTAATTATTTCGGATTTTCGGATGAATGCATTTTTTAACGAAACAAAATAAATAAAAACAAATTTTGGGAATAAATAAATAAATGTATTTTTCGGAGGAAAATGAAATTCCGAAACAAAATATTTCAGTGTGCACATGTCTATCATTTACTAAGCTCTGGAGCAAGTGCACAGTCTTTTTGCCTTTGGTAAATCAACCTCATAAAGTGATTTAATAACCAATCCATTAAAAAATCTGATTTCCTTAAACACATTGGGTGTTAAACGCAGCTTTTAGGGTATTTGATTATTTTTTTCTCCCTCCAAATGCCCCTCTATGCTAGCCTATGTGTTCATGCACACATAGGCGTTTACAGTGGGGAGTGTCAGAACACAACAGATCAGTGGGGGAGATCACTGTACTAACTTTGGATGGTTAGCACAGCGGCTCCGACCAAAAGTGTCAGGTTTTTTTTGTTCAACCCACCGGGTTGAACAAAAAAAAACTTGTAGTGTGTACGAGGCTTAGGTGTGTTTAGCACTTCAGCATTCATTAACCCCCCTGGCGGTAATCCCGAGTCTGGCTCGGGGTGGAATTTTAGTACCATAAGCGGTAACCCCGAGCCAGACTCGGGCTCGCATTGCAGGATACAGGGAGACTTACTTACCTTGTCCCCTGGATCCTGCAATGTCCTCCCTCTGTGTGTGCGAGCTGTCTCCTCGCTCTATTCACACAGTGCCGAGTGCCGCTGATCTCCGTTCCGTGCGACGTTACGACACACAGGAGCGGAGATCGGTGCCAAATTCAAAAAAGTTAAAACACACAATACACATACAGTACTGTAATCTTACAGATTACAGTACTGTAAAAGAAAAAAATACACATCCCCTTTGTCCCTAGTGGCCTGTCCAGTGCACTGCATGTCATTTTATATAATAAATACATTTTTTTCTGCCTGGAAACTGGAGATGGTCCATAGCAACCAAAAAGTGTCCCTTTATGTCAAAAGTGGTTTAAGACCAGCTAGTAAACCGCGATAATAAATTAGAATCACAATTCATCATCAAACACTAAATTTTATGACAGCGACAATTCTGCAACTGAGCAAATTTCAGGGTTTTTGATTTGATTACATTATTGAATCATTTTTATAGTTATTTATTATATTATAATTTATGATTTTGTGTTTCAAACTTCAGGGAGGTTAATCTAAATGGCTAGAATAAATGATTGTTCTGGTTAAATTAAATGAATGAATGCCCAAATGCTTGATGCACCTAAATGTGACTAAATGCATTTTCAAAATGCAGCTTTAGGTGCTTTTTTTGCGCTGCTTTTCTCCTACCAGGTGAAAAGGCATTCAGAGAAGCTGGGCAGTATGTATGAGGCCTTATACTGTGTAGTTAATAGCTGCTGATAATTCATTGTTGCTGCTATAGGCTTAGTATTTTAGATTTTAACTTGCAGAACAAATTTGATTGCATCCGTAACATTTTGGTAAAATGTTTTCTCTATACCTACAGGAATAATATTTTAACTGCCATGCTTGTGAATATTTTACCCTGCATTTTCAACTATTATAGTATATGACAGTTTCTGCCATATAGGTGCAATCTGGTTCTATTGATACAGGATGTTATCCCACACAGAAGGCTGATCTACAGAAAGGCTCATTGGATATATGGGCCTTATCATTTGACATTGTTCCTTCTGATGAAGACAGATAGCTGTGCTAAATGGGCAGTAAGCAAGCTGGGTTAAACATGACCATATGTCTGTGTTTGTTCAGTAAAGACTGGAGACCTTTCAGCAATAATCACTCCATAACATCAAGCTTTAGCTGACTTAACCTGTCAGAAATCCCCACATATGCCTGAACGGTGTATATAGTTCATGTTTGATTTTATGGCTATTTAAAGAACCATAATATTGCACTTGCACTAGTCTTTGACAAAAGTGTAAAAGGTGTAGTTAAGTGAGGCCACTTATTGGCTAAACTAACAGATACAAAATGCAAGCCTTAAAAACCTCTTAGGCCCTTGTCAGGCATAATACATGATATCATGCATGATTAAGAAGCATAGATTAGGGCTACCAGGAAACATCCCACGTCTGCTATTTTGTTTAATGAAATTATAGGTACTGTGGGCTACAGTGATAGAGACTGAAGCCCATCTTCTTAGCAAAGAACGGTTTCTTTTTCATTGAAGAAAAAATGTAGATCAAGTGTGAACTACAACTTCTTATAGACAGGTTTAACTTGGGAATCACCTTAGTAGACATAGTTACATAGTAGGTGAGGTTGAAAAAAGACCCAATGTCCAACCTATGTGTGTGATTATACTGTATGTCAGTATTACATTGTATATCCATGTATGTTGTGGTCGTTCCGGTGCTTATCTAATAGTCTTTTGAAATTATCGATGCTCCCCGCATATAAGTCTTCTAAAAGCAGAACTATACACTTTCGATCAACATTAAAGTCGAATTCCAGTCTAGATCTATCTAAGCATAAAACAAATCCCACCACCGACACCTCGCATTCTCACTGCTATTTCTGTAGAAGGAAGACGCATATACTTACCTATTCTCAGGGCGCTCTGGTCTGGTCATGTAATCAGCTCTCCATGGCCAGCTTCATGGGAGAGGAGGGACAGCCAACGGATACCCCATAGTAAGCCTATGGGTGACATCACTACCAAGGCATTCCACCCATTGTTGCCGCTTTCTCCTCTCCCCTTAAGCCGACCACAGGGGAGATCACATGACTGGAGCACCCTAAAAGTGCCTAAGTATAGGTATCTCCCTTCTACAGGGTACTTAGAATAGGAGTTAAAAAGGGGGGTGGGGTTGGAGCAGGTTTAAGCTTAATAAGATGTAGATGGGTATTCCAATTTAACTATTTTTAATCCTCGTGCTACTAGCATAATTTAATAGATAGAACAGTATATTATATTTACTTGTTTTAAACTTTTTTTTTTTACATTTCTTAAAGCGGAGTTCCACCCACTTTTGAAAGGTGGTCTCAAACTAAAGACCACCCCTCCACCCCTCATTTTTGGATATTAAATTTTTTTTTCCTTTAGTACCTTTTCTGAAGTACTAAGTGTACTTCCGTTCCAGCAGGTCCGTGGCCCAGGATGGCATGTCCCCTTGTGTGGACAACCTCCCCCCCCCCCTGCTGTCTTCCAGGGCCTGTGTGTGTCCCAGAAGACAAGCTGGCCATTCACAAAGTGCCACACGACTCATGCATGCTTAGTAGGAAGCCGCCAGTGAAGCCACAATGCTCCACTGGCAGTTTCCTTAAGTTACAATGGCGGCGTCTGCACCCGATCCGATGGATGGATCGACCTGGGGGGGGGGGCGATATCGTGGGCTTCCTGGACAGGTAAGTGTCCTTATTAAAGTCAGGAGCTACAGTGTTTGTAGCTGTTGACCTTTTAAAAAAAAAAATTTTTGTGCCTGGAACTTTAAGTTGCTTCCTGGTTTCGGGCCTATGACACAATGATGTCTTACATCCCAGGAGTCTTCATGGGCATTTTTGGATTCCATGATGTAAATGCTACATGGATCATCTGCCCTTTCTCAATATGGCTGCAGCACAGAGCAAGGTAACGTAATTGGAGCACAAAATTTTACATTAAACATGTATATTAATGTTTACAATTATACATAAAATAATGATATAATTATGTTAGCAGGCATAGTTATGCCTAATGACATACTCATAATATGTTTATTTAAAGTGGTTGTAAACTCACAAACAAAACAAACAAACAAAAAAAACCTGCAAGACAAAGGCATAATGAGCTAGTATCCATAGCATACTAGCTCATTATGTATTACTTACCTTGTTCACTGCCACGGCCGGTAACATCGCTCTCAGAGTTACTTCCAGGTATCGCGGGCTCTGGTGCTGTGATTGGCCGGAGCCGTGATAATGTCACACCCACGCATGTGCACGGGAGCCGCCGGTAATGGCACAGTCTAACCGAAGCAATGTCACATACTACCATTGCTTCAGTGCACATGTGCTGATGACGTCGGCACATGCAGATGCAGGGGATATCTCCTAAACCGTGCAGGTTTAGGAGATATCCTGGGTAGCTACAGGTAAGCTTTATTATAGGCTTACCTGTAGAAAAAGGTGGTTGTAAAGGGTTTACAACCACTTTAAAGCGAAGTTCCACCCAAAAGTGGAAGTTCCGCTTTAAGGACTCCTCACCCCCTTATGTGCCACATTTGGCATGTCATTTTTTTGTGGGAGTTGGTACCTAGTTTGACAGGTACCCAGCCCCCACTTCCGCTCGGACTGCCTAGGCAAAATCCCTAACAAATATTTCTATATTATATTTGGTGGTATAGCTTGAGATGTATTCGTATATCTTTAGATGAGATAACTGCACATATAGGACTCCTTAAAATCCTCCCATTCCTCTGATGTCACCGGAAACAAACAATATGCGCCATTTATTGGACGTAGTAGGATAGTTCCAATCGAGCAGAGAGCAACACTGTATAATATCGTGAGAATAGTTTGGTATTATCTGAAAACAAATTGTTCAAGAGGGAGATGCGGGTGATGGGACATGGACACCTCAAAAGGCCAAAACTGAGTAGGTAAAACATGCCTGACTTAGAATAATCATAAGAATTTATTGTGGGGATAAATTCTATTGGGGATGAATCTCACACTCCAACTGAAAACCCTGCATGTGTTAAAATAATGTCAACAGTTAGTACATGGATTTGATAGTCAAAGTGGCCCAAAAAGCAGGGCAGACAGGTTACCTCAAATTAGATTAAGGGGGAGACCATCCTACAGATGGTCTTACTGCATATCTTAAAACTTTCAGAGAGGTTTTAATCATGATAGTATGCTGTAGACCAGGCATCCTCAAACTACCGCCCTCCAGCTGTTGCGGAACTACACATCCCATGAGGCATTGTAAAACTCTGACATTCACAGACATGACTAGGATGATGGGAATTGTAGTTCTTGAACAACTGGAAGGCCATAGTTTGAAGACCCCTGCTGTAGACTGACAACTGTTTGGTGATTGGCAGAATTGCAGAAAGACTCACATGAGGTCATAATGGCCACCTCAGTAGCTGTATGAGTATTATCCCGAGAAGGGATACTTTTACTTAGTTATTTGAATTAAAGAGAAATCACTTGTCCACCCTCCTATAGAGCCTCTACATTTAGTGCCAAAATCTCCAAAGGTTGTTGCCCACCCTACTGTTTGATTTCAGTTTTTTTTCATCAAATCTGTTTCCAGGCTCACATTCAGTTACACTATCCTACAAATAGATTGCTTTAGATATATACAAATTACACATTTTAATAGCAGCTTATCAAGTTTTTCACCTGCAGATTGTGTAAAGAAGCCCCCAATAGACATGCTTTTCATTCTATATGGCCAATCTAATACTATTCTTTCGAACTCAAGGATTTAAATCTGTTCTTCACTTGAGACCTTATTCAAAAGAAAGATTAATGAGATTATACTTCACCTTTTATGAGGTTGCCCTTACATGGAGTAAAGATCCAAAGTCTTCACGCCCACGGAGCTGTGCTGCCTTTGACAGCTGTCAGAACACCTCTGTTCATCTGTATGGTGACTTGAGGTTACTGTAGGGCACTTCACAGGTCATTTCATGTCCACATATCTATGGACAAAGGAAAAAAACAGATACCACTAAATTTTGGGTTTGTCAGTGTTTAAACTTACTGACATGCTATTTGCCTTTCAGTAACCTCCGTTCATTATAGAGATGAATAGAACTGTGCCGAGAGTCAGCATAGCTCAGCAGCCCTTGAAATATCAGATCTTTACATAATTGTAAAATCCCCTGTAGTCTGTGCATAAAATATATATATATATATATATATATATATATATATATATATAATATATACAGTATATTGTGATATGGGGGGTGTTTAGCTTTAGTGGTAGATGCTATTTTTGTACAGTGAGTCCATGTCACACAGGCATTATAGTTAATGGCCTGGTAGCCCACTTTTAATAAAAGGGGAAAACAAAAGTCCATCCAGGATTCCCATGCCACCTTGCTCTCTGGTCAGCTGTACCCCTGCTTGTTTTGGTCTCCCAGACCACTTGCTATTCAGGCTCTCTCTAGGTGACAACTTGCTGTTCAGGCCCACATGGCCTCTTGACAGGGTTTCCCCAGTATCCCCAGCTTGCACCCACCAGAGATTTACAGATTATCTCCAGCCCCATGGACTCACTTGTCTCCTCAATTTTCTCAGTCTCCCAGACTCTCATAAATGGCCTGCCTTTGCCAGTCCTTGGGCATAGAATCCCTCTCACATGGGCTGCAGTCTCCATCAGGGGTGCCCAGCTCTCCTGACAGGGTCTTTAAACAGCTACAACTCCCACCACCTTCTGCTCTCACCAGCCCATTGTTATAAGGGCTGTATGTACCTGGGCACACCCTGTTGGCTGTCCTCAACCCCCGGACACAGGGTGGGAGATTCTGTCCCGCCCAAGGCTCTTAGGAATCTCCGAACTACAAAGCCCCCATCTGGAAATGCCAAGATCCCGAGATAGCTGCAAAAGAAGTTTTCTCCACTCCATGTTATGTAGCCCTGCAGTCAGTAGCCATGCAAACAGAGGAGTTGATTTACTAAAACCGGAGAGTGCAAAATCTGGTGCTGCTGTGCATGGTAGCCAATAAGCTTTTAACTTCAGATTGTTACATAGTTGCCTAGTTACATAGTTGGTAAGGTTGAAAAAAGTCACAAGTCCATCAAGTCCAACCTGTGTGTGCGCTTTTATGTCAATATTACACTGTATATCCCTGTATGTTGTGGTCGTTTAGGTGCTTATCTTATAGTTTTTTTAAATGATCTATGCTCCCTGCTGAAATCACTGCTTGTGGAAGAGAATTACACATTCTTACCACTCTTACCATGAAGAACCCTCTACGCAGTTTCCGGTTAAATTGCTTTTCCTCAAATTTTAGTGAATGGCTGCGAGTCTTTTTTAATTGCCCTTTCGCAGAAAAGCTTTATCCCTATTGTGGGGTCACCAGTACGGTATTTGTACATTGAAATCATATCCCCTCTCAAGCGTCTCTTTTTCAGAGAGAATAAGTTCAGTGCTCGCAACCTTTCCTCATAACTAAGATCCTCCAGTCCTTTTTATTAGCTTTGTTGCCCTTCTCTGTACTCGCTCCATTTCCAGCACATCCTTCCTGAGTACTGGTGTCCAGAACTGGACAGCATACTCCAGGTGCGGCAGGACCAGAGTCTTGTAGAACGGGAGAATTATCGTTTTATCTCTGGAGTTAATTCCCTTTTTAATGCATGCCAATATTCTATTGGCTTTGCTTGCAGCAGCTTGGCATTGAATGCCATTGCTTAGCCTATCATCTACTAGGACCCCCAGGTCCTTTTCCATCCTAGGTTCTCCCCCCCAGTGAGTAGATAGCATTCATGTTTTTACCACCTAAATGCATTATTTAAATTTTTTCCACATTAAACCTCATTTGCAATGTAGACACCCACACCATTAATTTGTTTAGATCTCTTTGCAAGGTTTCCACATCCTGCGGAGAAGCTATTGCCCTGCTTAGCTTAGTATCATCCACAAATACAGAGATTGAGCTGTTTATCCCATCCTCCAGGTCATTTATGAATAAATTAAATAGTATTGGTCCCACATTGGACTATTCTGAGTACCCCCCATTTATCACCACTCTCTGAACTTGCCCTTGTTCCTGTTTTTTATGGCACCCATGAAAACAGACCGGAAAGGAGGAGAAACCTTCCAAATGGGAACACTAGTAAACAGTTGGCAAGGGACTGAACCTTCACAACTATCTGCAAAACTCTTAACATGTTTTGGCTGTGTTTACGCTTTAATTAGGATTATTTTACATTTATATCAAACATAAAGAACATATGAAGTGGGGACCTGTTAGCTAATAAGGACCTGATTTATAAAAAAAAATTAAAAAATCTATGTACCAATCAGATTGAGTGTCAGGCCATATTAACATGGTTTAACAAGCAGGCACAATGTAATGGTTTCAGCAAGGCATACATGATTGCCCCCTTTCAGCTTTCTCTGCAAGTTCAGCAAACACAGGAATGCATATTTGGCTTACCATAGTCATATATATTGAATAGAGATTCGTTCAGGCTAACATACATATGTATTTTTTTTTTTTTTTTATAGAGCACCCTCTGCATGACGACTAGGACCAAACCTTTTGTCATTGGAAGATCTTTGGCTGCAGAATATAAGTGGGATCACTAAGACAAGGTAGATACAATCTTTATGTTTATTTTGTTTCCTTACAAAGATGGAGGGTTTTGAGCCCAGTTTGAGTACATTGATGCAGTATCACACTGTCAGGTACATTAGAAGACCATCAGCTCATGCGTTTCCTTAATTTCTGTGCACTTGGTTGCACATAATTACAATAATGGTATAAAGGATTCTACAGGTCACATAGAAATTACAAAAACAAATATACGGTACCTATAAAATGGTTGGGAAATAAAATAACATTGTTAGATACACTATAATCTTACTTGCCCAACTACACCATAACAGGCAGTTACTATAGTACACCCCAATTCAAAAGTTAGCAGATTTATAAAAATGCTAAATGTACAGTATAGGAAACAACAAAATGTAAATTTTGTAAACCCCTTAGTGCCGGCGCCTCCTCGCCCTTTAAGAGGTTTCAGACGCCGGGAGGTGGAGGTGGGCATTTCGGTTATGTGACCGCCGTGATATGCTGTCACATCGGTCACGTGATTGGAACGCTCCCAATCACAAGCAGCAATCGGGAGCTTTCCGTTACCTGCTGGTAACTGTGCTGGGACCGTGCAGGGTGTGCACTCTTGGCACAGTATTTTTACTTTTTTGATACGTATATATGCAGCCTCGCGCCTATAAGGCCCACCTATCGAGAGGCTGCATATATGCATACGGCTGGTGCAAAGGGATTAATAACACTAGGGATGAGCTTCAGGTTTTGGTTGCGCTTGGGTTGAAGGCAAACCCAACCTATTTGCAGTTACCAGGCATGATGAACTAATGTGGTTGTTCACTGCCAAGGCAACAAACTACCCATAGTGTACTTCCTTGCCTCTTATCTTAGCTGCTTAGAATGGTCAATAGTGGGGGCTTTGTTACATGCAAGCCTTTCTTTATAAAAAAAAGGGTAGGTGCCCAGTACCCATATTGACAATGTGGTTAGTTTTGATAGACAGTGCTGCTGATAAATTGCAGAGGGACAGATTAGCATAGGGCTTGTAGACATTGGTCTCCTAACATAGTCTACTGTATGTTATTTACGTTGCAAAATGCTGTAAGTCTTGTCTACAGTCATAATAGGCTGAAAGTTTTTTAAAAGAGAATATTTCTTATTTTTTTGCTGGCAGCAATATGTATTTTTCACAGCTTGTCTCTGGGTCTACATGCACTTTAGGGTTCATTCACACTGCAGCGCAGCTCAAAAAAAAAGAGCTGCTTTTAAAGGCTTTTGAGACTTTATTTCTCTGCTTAAAAGCTTGAAGAAGCTTGGGCTTTTTTGTTTGCTTTGCATGTTTTTATTGCGCATATTTGAGCTTTTGTGACCATAAGTGTTTTTTTATCTAATTTTTCCATTATTTTTTCAGCTTTTTTGCCCTTCTTTATGATTTTTCACACTTTTTCTCGCATTTGTGGGTGCTTAGGCATCTTTTATGTTCGAAAGCTCCTCTTAAAAAGTGATAGTTTTTTTTTCTGCCTGTAAGCTCCTATGCCTGTTAACTCCTAAAAATGCCATAGTGTACATGGACACATTGGCTAACATGGAGGGGAGTTTCCAGGCAGAAAAAAAAATGAGAGCTCAAAAAAGCTCAAAAGCCTGTAGGAGCAGCTTCTTTGAGATGCAGTGTGCATTAGCCGATACTGATAACTAGCTACATAGGTTATTTCACAGAGTGCATTTTCTATTTTTTGCTGGCTGCAATTAATTTTTTTCACAGCCTGTCCCTGAGTCCACATGCACTTCACTGCTAACCAGCTGCATGTGTATTTTCACAGGGCATAGTTCAATGTTTCTCACTATGTTTTTTGTAAAAGCAGTGTAATATTCCTGGGCAATGTGAATCAGCACAGAAGATTTTTTTTGTTGTTTTTTTTGCTATGGAAAGACATATGAAACAAAGTGCTGAAACAAGGGCCTTTATATCGATGTAACCAGCAGTTAAAGCTTATAACAGCAATACTTCGAAGGACATATTTGTTCATGTTGCCCACTTATTTCTTGGGATCCAACAACCCTTAGTGTTGACTCACATATTGTCGAATTTTTCACTATTGTCACAATTTGTCACTTATTAGATTTGTTTATAGAGCGCAGCTCTCACATTTTTCACCTTTTTCTTTTTTTACATATTTACACCTTTTTATAACCATTTGAAAGAAAGAGAAATAGGAGTATAAAGTATGCACCTAAACAACCTCATATTACTAAAATTCACTGCAACCCCTTATCCCTAGAGATAAAAATAAAAGTTAGGCATATACTGGTTAGGACCATTATCCCTAACTGTCCTGCTGCTGGCTCTTTTACACTATTGTATCTTCATTCTTTTGTTTAATTTGCTAGTCATGAGCCCTATTACTACAAGGTAAATGAAAATAGTTCACAAAACACCAAGTTATTCAGTAGTTATTCAGTAGTTGCCTAAACGCACTTAGGCCTTACACAGTAAGCTTCATAAACAGTAATGTTTTTTGACTTTCCTTTTCAACAACAAAAAAAGGTGAGCACAAGCACTGGTGCATTCTCATCAAATTCGGCAAGTGCATCACTACTTGTGGAGTGCTTCGATGAGGATCTAGTTTGTGTGCTTACACCATTATAAGAGCTCACAGCCTTTCCACAATTCAGATACCATGAAGGGTCCACTATCCATTTGTTCTGTGACAATCTGGCTCTCTATTCATTTCAGAAACAGACTTTTTTAATTCATCTAGTGGCAGTTGAATTTGTTTTATTATTACCATGCCATGTTGACCTTTCAATGTTTGGCTGCCATTAACTCATCCACCTTTAAATTTTTATTGATTCACTATACAATATTTTTTGACCAATCTTCCAGCAATGCTAAATCATGTTCCATGTTACAGACACCTGCAGGACAGTAAGCCCTATTGCACATCTTTGAGTCATCACCAAAAAGATATACCTTAAAACCTTTCGTTTTTTTTGCTGATGACACAAATGTGTGCACTAGGATTGATATTTTTTGATATTTGTGGAGGTCTGTACCATGTAACATAATTTGGCATTGCTGGAAGAATGCAGTTCAATGATTTTAAATGTAAAATACTGCACTTAAAAGCAGAATTCCAGCTTGTTTTTTTTTTTTAAATAACCCCCGTAATGATCACACCTAATGCAATTCATAATGGAATGTGAATGTACCTATTATTAATCATGTTCTTTAAAAATAAACTCACTTTGTAGTCCCCAGCGAACACGCTCCCATCTTTAGTGTGGGCATCTGAAGCCCCCTTGTTCCTCCTTTCCGGGATCTGGCACTACTGGCTACCCAGCATGCGCCTCGCGCATGCGCATATAGTACAGAGCGTGGCGTGATGTCACAAGCGGCATCATGTCCGCCCACCCATTGGCTCCTGGGATATGAATGTTATTAGTCCCAGGAGCCGATGGGCGGGCGAACATAATGTACCTTGCCGCGGCACACCGGAAGCAGAGTATTAAGCATACATACAAGGTATTCACTTTGCTGCAAAAAAAATAAAATTGTCCAAGTAATTGTCACAAACTGATCATGCTGAGGGGGAGTGAAAATAATGCCTGGAATTCAGCTTTAAGGAAAAAGGATCCCTTGATAGAGTACAACATTGAAGGTAACTAGCCAAAATATCAGGCCTACTCTTACCTTCAAGCTGCACTACCATCTTAAATCACATTCAGAGTCCCCCAAAATTCTATGCAAGTATCAACCACCAAGTTTGATATTTGCACAAGAAAATGGAACAGAACTGAGACCTGGCAACTAACTGCTAAGGCACCCAGGCCTGAAAAGCTGGAGTCAGGAGATAGTAGTTATATATACTGCTGTGTGATCCATGCAGGTTTCTCTTAGTAAGCTGGCAACAGATCAGGGCCGTGAGTGAGCACAGGCAAGATAAGAAAAAGCACATAATAGCGCCTGCTGTGAATTGTAACTCTTATCTTGCTTAGTCTGGGCAAAGTGCATGTTTGCTTTCATCTACAAGTGGTGTAGTTCTTTGGACTGCTGCAAACGATACATTTGCACAGTACATGTTGCACACCTCGTTTAGTGATTCCAAAATTAAGTTTAGGGAAAATGGACCTTCCTATAGAGATTAAGGAGGTCATCCAACTTTATCCATGGCTTTTTTGTGCTCCAGCAGCACACATAGAGGTTGATTTACTAAAATTGGAGAGTGCAAAGTCTGGTGCAGCTGTGCATAAATCAACCCCTATAGAGCCTCAACTTTTTAAGCATCTTTGACTTGTTAGCCAGGTGCAAAAAGTGAAGGGAACCTACCCATTTTTGTTCTGACTAGACTCCACAGCATTTTTGTGACAAAGAGCATTTAAGGCTTAAAAAAGCTTTACGGCCCTCTTTTTAGAGGAAAAATTGTCACATGAAATGACATCTTTTTCTACCCTCTATGACTAGTGCTGCTTGCATGCTCTTTGCTGGTACCCTAAAGCCTCATACACACGATCTGACTTTCCGATGAGAAATGTGTGATGACAGGCTGTTGGCGGAAAATCCGACCGTGTGTATGCTCCATCAGACAATTGTTGGCCAACTTTCCATGGACAAATGTTGACTGGCAGGTTTATACATTTTCCACAAGACCGTCAGACAAAAGTCCAAAGTACAAACACGCATGCTCGGAAGCAAGGATGAGCCAGAAGCGGTCAGTCTTGTAAACTAGCGTTTATAATGGAGAATTAACATTCGTGACGTGGAAAATTATGAAATCTCGAAATGCAGCGCACAATTCTCTTCTTCTTTAATGGGATAATAATGAAGTTGCTTTGCTGGTGATACTGATGGGGTTATTGTAAAACAAATTTTCAAAGGCTTTTTTTTTTTCTAGTGATATCAAGAATAATATTATTATGCTTTTTTATTTTTTATTTGGGCAAGTTACCACAACACCATTATCCCGCGGTTTTTAAGATCAAAGATACAATTATGTTGGTGTCCCTTGTCAATTTTGCATTGTATTTTTTCAAATGTAACTGCCGACTCCCAAACTGTCATTTGAAGTAAAACACATAGCCAAGTATTATTCTACACAATTTTTTTATTATGCATTAAAAAAAGAAAACAGATAAAATTAGACATGCTATCTGCCAATAGAACCAAAAAGTGCATTCTATGCATCCAAAAATATAGAAAATATACCAAATCAAATCATTATTATTCAACCAAAAAAATAATGTCAAAGCAATAACTCCAAGGCCAATAATAAATAACACGTTATCTCCTCCGATTCTCCAACATGTCTGGTTGACGAACGGCCATTTAGAAACAAACTGAAAAAAAAACAAAATGTAAAGTGCGAAATGAAAAACACTAAATTAAAAGCACGAAATGAAAAGTGCAAATCAACACTCACCAAGCTTCTACTAACACGAAATTAGCAGAAGGATCCCAAATGGTGGTGCTAAAGAGCTCAAAATGACATAGTACATCACTACATTCGTGATTGTTGGCCAATTGTGTGGCCGTGTACATGCAAGACAAGTTTGGGCCAACGTCCTTCGGACAAAATTCCACGGTTTTGTTGGCCAACAATCCGATCGTGTGTACGAGGCTTTACTCTCCTTGTTTTTTCTGTAATCTTAACAATCTTATGATATTGTGTTTCGCTACTTTAGATGATCATGAACTTAAACTCAGCCACTCAGAGGAAGCCTTGTATTCATTCATAAAATTACAATGCTAAGTATAAATGGCTGAGCAGTGTTTCCATACCGTGTCCCCATACCGCTGCCAGAACACAGCACTGTATACTGTATGTAGCTGATTCTACATACAGTTTATGCAGTGTTGGTAGCTGCCACAGCAAGTAGTAAAGGAAATAGTTTTTTGGGCCAGCATGACCTATGCAAACTATTTAAAGTCACAGAAAAGTTGGAGTTTGGCTTTAACGTGGTTCTTAAGGCAAAAGGTTTTATTAATTTTAAAGTGGTGTTCCGCCTGGGGAAAAAAGAATTAAAAGTCAGCAGCTACAAATACTGTAGCTGCTGACTTTTAATATATGAACACTTACCTGTCCAGGGAGCCCGCGATGTCAGCACCCCAGACAATTTTCGGATTGGCTCTCGGGTACTGCCGCTGCCATCTCCACTAAGGGAAACCTGCAGTGAAGCCTTTTGGGTTCACAGCCGCATGCTCGAAGCGTGCAGTGCTTTATAACTGGCCCGGCGGCAGAGAAAGGAGGAGGGGGGCTGAACTTCCGAAGGACAGTGCCACGGTGCCATCTCCTGGAAGTGGGGAAGGGTACTCGCCCCCCCCCCCCCCGAAAGGTGCCAAATGTCACACCGGATGGGGGGGGGGAGAAGCAGATAAACGCAAGTACCACTTTTGGGTGGAACTCTGCTTTAAAGTGGTTGTAAATCCTCACTTATACCCAGTGAATTGAATAGCCTCAGATGATACACAGAGATGAAACAAATCCTTCTACATAGGTTTTATTTATTCCTCTGCTGTCTTCCTCTTTCTACACCCTTTCAAAAGTACAGATCATATTAAAAATCTTTCTTCATCTGCCAGCAGTACATAGGGAATGGTGGAGAGACTGTAATTACACCGTGTGAGAGCTGATTGGAGGAAAGGGACACACATAGGCAGAGGAACTAAGGAACATGCAAAGCTGTATTCTGAACAGACAAGCTCCGTGCTTATCTCCCTCCAAGCTACCTCCCGGAAACAAATTTTTAGCTCATGTTATCTCATGTGTCGGAGAACTTGTCAGAAGTTATAATGCGTATAACAGAGGGATGAAGCACCAGAGAGAAACAGCACTTAGAGCTTTGGAGAGAGACAATAAAACACTACAGATATATGTGTTTAGTTCAAATTTCATGAATAGGATTTACAACCACTTTAATGTATTCTATGAATTAAAGTGGATGTAAACCCCTACATATACCCAGTGAAGTGAACAGCCTCAGATGCTGCACAGAGATGAAACAAATCCCCCTACATAGGTTTTTACATGTATATCTGCTGTCTTCAGCTTTCTAGACTCTTTATAAATTTGTCTTCCTTTTTCAGCTGTGGGAGGGGAGTCTGGGCATACACTGCGTGAGAGCTGATTGGAGGAAAGGCACACACCTCCACTCCACATATACAGAGGAACGAAGAAACTTGCAGAGCTGTGCTGTGAATAGACAAGCTCTCTGCTCATCTATCTATAAGTTCCCTCCCCGACACACATTTCCAGCTGCTTTTATCTCGTGTGTCGGAGAACTTGTCAGAATGTATCATGCTGATAACAGAGGAACGAAGCAGCAGAAAGACACAGGACTTAGGGCTTTGGAGAGGGATAAGTAAACACTACAGATATATGTGCCCAGGTCAGATTTCATGAATGGGGTTTACATCCACTTTAAGGTAAAAAACCTTCTTCATGCAGACCCTACTAAATACTTACCTGAGCCCAATTTTAATCCAGCGACGTACACAAGAGCAGAAGCCCTCTAAGCTCTCTGCCTTCTCATTGGAGAAAGATGCAGCAGCAGGTAACATTGGCTCCTGCTGCTATCAATCACAGCCAGTGAGGAGAGAGGGGAGCAGGGCCGAACCATGCTCTGTTTGTCAATGGGCACACAGAGTAGACTCGGAAGCAAGCATGCACGAGTGCCCTCATAACAAGCACCTTGTGTGTGGGGGGGGGGCACTTGGTTTGGGGGAGGGGCCAGAAGCGCCGGCGGGGACCCGAGAAGAAGAGGATCGGGGCCGCTCGGTCAAAAACTATTGCACAGAGCAGGTATGTATGACATGTTTGGAATTTTTTTTCTTTCCTTTAGAATCCCTTTAAGTTATCTGGATTTAAAGCTGTAGCTCTATATAGGGCAAGTATTATATATATATATATATATATATATATACCGGTATATTTTTTTTCTTTTGCACAGGTAGAGTAATAGTTTTCCAGAAATGGTAATGATATCATGTAATGGGGCCATTTTAGAAACAAACCATGCTCTGCAGAGTTCTCCCAATGAGTTGCTAATTAATACTGAATAATGAAAGAAGCACAAAAACAAAGTTATAATATTCAAATGATATTAAGTGGTATATTTACTATTATTTTGACTAATTACATCTTGGAACACTTATGCACATGGTCTGCCCATTCTGACTAATTGTTCAACTGAAATTAAGCCTATAATTAAGTAGCATTTTCAAATACTATTGTGCGTTACCCTATTTACCCAAACAATTGTTTTCCCCATCCACAGTACACTGAAAAAAACACATGGATGCAAATGTGACAAGCGGTGACAGATCAGGACACCATCTCATCTCCCCCTTGTTATATTACAATTTTGAGTATTTCTTAATTACAGACCCCCACAGTCATTTGCATCATTTCAGGAGAAGTGAGAAAAAGGCAGATGATCTTTGTTCATAAACGGTTATTTATATAATTCAATGGCTAGGCTTTTTTTTCGAGCCTCATTATGGCCTATTCTCCTGATTAATTACAGTTGTGTGATTTATTTAAAATCCTCAAACAGAAGATATGGAGTACATGGTATCCTGTATGTCATATGATCATCTGTAGAGTGAATGATGAAAAGGAGGGGAAAAAAAAAAAAAATTAAATGGTCTGTAAATAACATATTGAACAAACAGCCTAGAACAAATCCTGTTTAAAGAATGCACTTAGCAAAGCAAAAAAAAAAAGCTAAAATAATGGTGCTAATTAAATGGAGAGTAGAGCATAGCTTATCTCTGCAGACAGGAAATTATACCTTGGACCTCTGTGTCTGACTTTTAATAACTCCTTGTATGAAATGCCATGGAAAATGAGGAAGCACAATGATAATCAAACTGCAAGCGTAATGTGATTGCAGAATTATCTTTTTTTTTTTTTTTCGGAAACATGTCCCTGGTTAACTCTTCATCACATATATTACAGAGCAGAGATGACAAATGCATTAGTGATAGGCATTATCACGCTCCTAGTTCCCATCAGTTGTTGAACTTTACTATTGCTTTATGTTTTGTACTCTCTTTAGTGGTGCTGCAGAGAAAAGATTGCAATTTAAAATATAATTTCAACTTTTTTTTATAAAATATACAATTGAATGTAAATGTTATAATTAGCGTCTAAGTAAGGCCCTGTGCACACGAGACGCCGATGCAAACTCTGCTGAATGCATGTTTTAAAAAGCAAAAACCAGCGTTTAAAAACGCACGTTTTGCCACGTTTTCATACCGCATTTAGCTGCGTTTTACCACATTTGCGTCTATAGGCGTTTGTAAAGATAATATCATATAGACCCTCCCCAAGCTCAGAAAGCATGTATTATTAACTATTTCTGCCATTTTGATCAGAGTGAGCAGCAGCAGCAGAGAGAGCAGTTGTACACTTGCATTTGCCTCTCTTTCTGTGTTTTTTTTTTTTGGAAATGGATCCCATATTGAATATATGTCAGGAAATGCTCCTGATGTTGCTCTTGATGAGGCAGCAATGTCGTTGCAAATTGTGTGAGAGGTCCAGAGTCAGAGCTCGTCGATATTGGACCCATCTGTTGATGGCACAGGGAATGTCCGTTGGATATTTCACAAACATGGTGGGGGGGTTGGGGCTGACTAGACATTGGTATGCAGGTTTTTCTTTGTGAAAAAAAGACATTGCTATGCTTTGGTCAGACTAGGTGGAGTCACTGATTAGATTAGAAATTGGATGAAGGGTTGGGGCAAAGAAGTGGAGGCATTCCTCATTGTCTAAGCCACCTAAAAAAATAGAGTTTTTTATGGAATTGCATCAGTGAGTATATACGCTCTATGAACTATCTAAAGTAATTACGACATTTTAAACCAATTTTTTTTTGTATTTTTTATGGTTTACCATCATATTTCTGAGTTTTCTGGTCCAAAAAATTGGGTTCCTTTAAAAGCGCTTATAAACGCAAACGTGGCTAAACGTGGGTGCCGTGTTTAGCCGTGTTTTGCATCTGAAACATGGAAAAGCAAAGTGTCTGAACCCATTTTTTTGCTTCTGGAAAAAACGAGGTTAAACGCAACTGCATAAAAACGGGAAAAAACGAGACTGTGTACATGGACACATAGGATAACATTGCATGCGTTCAGGGGCAGTTAAAAAAAGTGTCCAACTGCCTCTGAACGCGCGTTTAACAGCGTCTCGTGTGCATGGGGCCTAAGGGGTAACCAAGCTTCTAGGTCCAGTGTGCCAAAAAATGTTTGAATGAAATTGTAATTGCCAGATATATAAAACAAAATGTTTGCTTCACCCTCTCAATCATAAAAAAAAATATTTAGTAAGTAAAATTTTGTGTTCTAAATTGGAATAATAGAATTAAATGAACAACAATGGTGTCAGTAAGGACAACAACCCGTGACACTGGTGTCATTGAATGCAATAATAAACCCCCAGATTTTGGTGCAGGAAAAAAAAAGTTTTGGTGTTAGCACAGCATACCCCCAGGATTGGTGTCAGTGCAGCAAAATACCCCCCACACTGGATTCAGTGCAGCAAATAGAAAACCCAGGGTTGGTGTCACTGCAGCAAAAAAAAAAAAAAAGGGTCAGTGACTGCAATAACAACCTCCAACATTTGTGATAGTGATTAAAATAATAATATATAAGCCAGGGTACTAGGTGTAATCCTAGACTCTGACATGTCATTTCAGCCCCAAGTCCAATCCTTCGCCCCTTTTTAACAAATGGAACCACCAAGCTCCTCATTCACTCCCTTGTTGTCTCTCGCCTTGACTATGTAACTCCCTTCTCATTGGCCTGCCTCTCCATAGGCTCTACCCTCTTCATTCTATCATGAATGCTGCTGCCAGACTATCCACCTTACCAACCGCTCAGTGTCTGCCAACCCTCTCCTCCAATCCCTGCACTGGCTCCCAATCACCCAGCGATTTAAATTCAAAATACTAACCACAACCTACAAAGCCATCCACAACTCTGCCCCGAGCTACATCACCAATCTTGTCTCCAATATCACCCACATCGTCCTCTCCGCTCTTCTTAAGACCTCCTACTCTCAAGCTCTCTCGTCTCCTCCTCCCATGCTCATCTCCAGGATTTCTCCAGAGCTTCTGCCATCCTCTGGAACTCGCTACCTCCACCTGTCCGGCTATCCCCTACTCTTGCTACCTTCAGGCGATCCCTGAAAACTCATCTCTTCGGGAAAGCCTATCACGTCTCCATCTAATCTTCTACCACTTCCATCAGCTCATTCCCCACAGTTACGACCTTTTGTACCACCTGCCCCACCCTATTAGATTGTAAGCTGAGCAGGGCCCTCTTAATCCTCTTGTATTTTATTGTATTTTAACTGTATTGTCTCCTTTTGCACTGCAACTGTTGGCGCTATATAAATCCTGTATAATAATAATAATATCAGGGAAGCAAAGAAAAAACAAGATTGGTACCAATGCATCAAAATACCGCAGTATGGGTGTCCAGTGAAGCAAAAAAAAAAAAAAAAACAGGACTAATGTTCAGTGTAGCAACGAAACTCTAGAATTGGTGTTCAGTACAGCAAAATATCCCCAGGATTGGTGTCAGTGAAGCAAAAAAAAAAAAAAACAGGATTGGTGTTTACAGTAGCAAAATACCCCCAATATTGGTGTTGACGCAGCAAAATAACCCTATGAATGGTGTTCAGTGCAGCACAATATCTCATATCTCATGGATTGGTGATCAGCGCTGCAGCAAAAAAACAAAACCTGGATTCATGTTCAGTTGTGTATCTACTGCGAGGCAAACAAGGCATTTGCTTTAGGCAGCATTTTACAGGGGGACAGCGCTGCCCCCCCCCCAGCAAAAGGGACCCTATGAGGACTGCAGAGAAGCAGTGGTGTTGCGATAGGGGTGCGGACCACACCCAATTGACAATCGCCAGGGGTGTGACACCAGGGGTGGCCTCGGACTGATCGTTCAGTGACAGGGGAGTGAAGTGGTAGCAGGAGGCGGTGGTGGCTGCAGCCTCCAATCCCAGAAGCAGCTCTATTGGTAGAGCAGGTCTGAGTCCCAGGCTGTGATCGTACCTCGGCAACCTCGTTACACACAGCTGGTAAAAAGAAGCCGGCGGGCTGCGGAAAGGTGAGAGTCCAGTGTCGTTTTTTTAGAGGGGGATGGGAGAAACTCTTGGTGTAGAATGGGAGGATAGGAGAGCCTATTACCCCCCTTTCCCCCTTCCTCTCTTTAACCCCCGTTTTCTCTCTCTCCCCTCTCTCTCTAAACCCCCTCCCTTTCTCTTACCTTCCCTCCCTTTCTCTCCCCCACCTCTTTCTCCTTCTTCCAGTTCTTTCTTTTTCCATCTCCCCCATCTCTCTCTCCTTTCTTTTCTATTCTCTTCGCCTAGCAGGGGGTGGGGGAGGCACTGTGGAAAGCTAGTGGGGGTTACTACAGCCCACCAGAGACCCTGCATAGCCACTTGAGAAGGAAAAGGTGGGACAAATTTGGTTGAAGGGGGGGCACCCGATTTTAGTCTTGCCTAGGGCAGCACAAAACCAAAATACACCACTGGTTCAGTGCAACAAAATACCCCCAGTGCAACTAAATAGGTTTTACAGGGATGTCAATTAAGCAAAATACCTCCAGGATTCGTGCCAGTGCAGCAAAATAGCATCAGGATTGGTGTCAATGCAGCAAAATACTCTCAGGATTTGTGTCAGTGCAGCAAAATACCCCCAGGATTTGTGTCACTGCAGCGAAATTTCATCAGGATTGGTGTCAGTGCAGCAAAATACCATCAGGATTGGTGTCAGTGCAGCAAAATACTCCCAGGATTAGTGTCAGTGCAGCAACTTTAACCCCAGGATTGATGTCAGTGCAGCAAAATGCTCCCAGGATTGGTGTCAGTGCAGCAAAATACCCCCAGGGTTGGTGTCAGTTCAGTAATATACACACCCAGAATTATTGATATAGTGGATGTTAAATCTCCGAATCTGGTTACCAGTTTTGGGCAATAGTGGTGGCCCAACAATTCTGCCACTTCGGAGCACCTAGCTAAAAGTTTACCGGTAAAGTCTTATGCCCCGTACACACGGTCAGAAATTCCGACCACAAAATCCGTCTGATTTTTTTCGACGGATTTTGTCCGACACTGGTGTTGCATACACACGGTCGGACAAAGTTGTCGGAAAATCCGATCATTCTGAACGTGGTGACGTTCGTTGCGTACGACGGAACTACGTAGAGGCTAGTAGCCAATAGCTTTGGTCTTGTAATGTGATCTGAGCATGCGTGGCACTTTGTCTGTCGGAATTCGCTACACACGATCGGAAAAAGTCCGAGTCGGACTTTGTTGTCGGAAAATTTGAGAGCAGGAGATAAAACTTTGTCCGTCGGAAAATCCGACGGAAAAAGTCCGATGGAGCCTACACACGGTCGGAATTTCCGACAACATTGTCCGATAGGACATTTTCCGTCGGAGAATCCGACCGTGTGTACGGGGCATTAGAGTGACATCAGTACCGTTTTTCCACAGAGACTATCAACAGCATCCTCCCTCCCTTTGTCACACCTATTGATTGATCCGCAGAGAAAATTTTCTCCTAGTGTCAAGTGACTGTGCCGCTTGTCACCAATTTGGGACTCGGCAGCGATCCCTTCTCCTAAACTTTCATCATTTGAAATAGGAAGCAGGACAGCAGGATTACGTGATCTGATTTCAGGAGACAATTTTGTAATGGTTTCAGAATTTATTTTTATAAATAAAGGTTTTCATTACATTTACCATTGGTCACCAAACATTGTGTTTGTTTTGGTGCCTTGTCTTGTCTATTAGGGCTGGTTTGACTACTCTATGTGGTAATATGCACCAAAGATCAATACATGATTGGATAAGTGTTAAGACGGTCCTAACAGACTGCTAAGGAATTGCAAATCTTGGCAACTGACCCAAAGGTCGATTTTAACCGCTGTGCCTCCTGTAGTTAGTGTTTTTTAGGCTTGCAGTATACTGCCAATACTTCAATTTTAGATGCCTTGTAGGGGACAGGGAGGGGGGGCTGCATTGATGGCAATGGTGTGGCTGCTGCATTGATGGCAATGGTGAGGCTGCATTGATGTGGACTGATGAGGCTGCATTGATGGCACTTGTGAGGCTGCAGATGGGCATTGATCAGGCTGCATTGATGGCAATGGTGAGGCTGCAGATGGGCACTGACCCTTATATTGCTTCAAAGTTCCTTATTTCAAATTTAATTATTGTTCCTGAAACTTCCCTCTTCAAATGAATGTGCGTGTTATACGCCTGTGCGTGTTATACGCCGATAAATACGGTAAGTAATTAAACCTCACATTCACATCCAGCTCTCCAAAGTTGCAGCTAAGAACCTTGGTAAATTGGGGAGTAGCAGTAGGCCTCAACATGCTACCATTTAAATAACCTGGGACTTTCTTTTTTATGCTTTTTATATATTGTTTTATATATATATATATATATATATATATATATATATTTAATTTATTATGTTTTGTAAAAATATATTTGAAATTTTTTTTTTTTCCGGGTAAATATAAAATATTACTTTCACAAGTAAATATGAAATACTGTTTATCAATATTTTACATTTACATTTTTAACCAGTTCCTGACTGCCCATTGCAAATATACTGCGGCAGGGAGGCCACTCTGTGCCAGATCACTGACCTAGTACGTGATCTGGATATCCTAGAACACACAAGTAAGGTAAACAATGGCGCTTCTCTTCCTAAACTTGTAATGTGGACATCTTAATACCATTTTAATACCACACACAGCATGGGTCCAGTGGCAGGTACAGTGGACTGGGTGTCTGCCGACACCTGGCGATTATACAGTACACAGGTAGAACGGTAGTCTGCCTATGTAAATGTAGCAAAGTCCCGGTCCCCTTTAGGCCTATTGGTGACCTCCAGAGTCAGGGACAGCTGACATCTTTCATCACCTCCAATTAATAAGTCTATTCATACGTGGTATTGTTTGCCAAGTGATTTGTAGATTTAATAACTTCACTTTTGGCCATATAAATAGCAGTTGTTTCCACCAACTTTCAAGGTTGGAAGCTGATGTCAAGCTTCAAAATTGGCAACAAGATGTTAATGGTATACAGTAGGCAGCAATACAGTCTACATTGAATGCTACCACTCCTAAACTTTTTTACACTAATTTTTAATTTTTTACTGAATCAGCAGCAGACATTGATGGCTAAATCTGATGTACAGCATTTATATGTAGCCCTGTTTTGGGGGATTATGAGAAATGACCTTCCCCAAACAGGATATTGCCCTAAACCTCAGTGGTGTCACTAGAGTTGGTCTCACCTGGTGTGATAATACATGGTGTCACACCCCTCGGGGTGACGCCATGTTATACTGCACTGCAACATCTGTGCACGACTCTCCCCCCACAGACCATACCCTAGACTTGCACATCCACTTCAGCTGTCAGTGGTATATGTCAAGTATTGTATATCAACTGAAGCCCTGATAAGGACTCCTGTATTGTTAATACAAAGACTTGTCCTAAGAGAGTATCTGGGCAATGTGACAGGAGGGGGTATCTGGGATATGTGACAGGAGGGGGTATCTGGGCAATGTGACAAGAGAGGGGTATCTGGGATATGTGACAGGAGAGGGGTATCTGGGATATGTGACAGGAGAGGGGTATCTGGGATATGTGACAGGAGGGGCTATCTGGGATATGTGACAGGAGAGGGGTATCTGGGATATGTGACAGGAGGGGGTATCTGGGCAATGTGACAGGAGGGGGAATCTGGGCAATGTGACAGGAGGGGGGTATCTGGGCAGTGTGACAGGAGGGGGTATCTGGGAAATGTGACAGGAGGGGGTATCTGGGAAATGTGACAGGAGAGGGGTATCTGGGCAGTGTGACAGGAGGGGGGTATCTGGGCAGTGTGACAGGAGGGGGTATCTGGGAAATGTGACAGGAGAGGGGTATCTGGGCAATGTGACAGGAGAGGGGTATCTGGGATATGTGACAGGAGAGGGGTATCTTGGCAATGTAACAGGAGAGGGGTATCTGGGCAGTGTGACAGGAGGGGGTAGTGGGACAAGAGGGGGACTGAGGGACAGGAGGGGGCACCAGTCCTCCCAGATCTCCCCTGTCCTGCAGTGGCTCCTCGGGATAGAGTCAGTGTGTATCTGGTGCAAGAAGGGGTAGCTATGCTCCAGGCATGAAGAAAATCTCAGGCGTCAGCTGCAGCACGGAGTGGGGGTGTGGGGGGAGGGCTCCTTCACCCTGATCTCCAACTCCTCTTCCTTCTCCTCCAGGAATGCAGTTCTAGTTATCTGGCACTGTGTATGTGAGATAGTGATAGGACTGAGATACTCTGTTTATCATGAGGATTCAGTAATACACTCAAGAAGCCATGGGCATCTGCAGTTAACCTATTAAAATAGTTTCATAATTGTCTCTTCTGATCTGGTATTTATAGCATGGACAGAACATGTGGCTGAGACCTTCTCTCTCTCCACTTCCCCCTTCCGGGATCTCCTTTCAAGAACCCTCAAGTCAAGAAGTGGCATAAATAATTATATATTACAGTATGATACTAGCAGCTGACAGTAGAGGACAGCAGGTCCCCACACATGCATGACCTTGGGGTAGATTTACCAAAACCGGTACACTCAGAATCCGGAGTGGGTGTACATGGTAACCAATCAGCTTCTAAGTTCAGCTTATCCAATTAAGTTTTGACAATAACCTGGTAGCGGATTGGTTTCTATGCAGAGCTGCGCTAGATTTTGCACTTTCCAGTTTTAGTAAGTCTTTCCCATGTGTCTTTAATATTGACTGCCTACTGGACAAAAAAGTTGAGAGTAGTACATGCAGAGGCCGGTTGACAATGGCCATTATAGGCTTATAATGGGCTTACATAAACTCACAATGCAACTAGTACAGTCCCCTTTATTACAAACTTTTTTTTTTACATCAGTTAATGCCAATTTATACTTAACATACTGTATTTATTGGCGTATAACACTCACTTTTTCACCATGGAAATCGGGTGCAAATAGCATGTGCGTGTTATATGCCAATACTTCAATTTTAGATGCCTTGTAGGGGACAGGGAGGGGGCTAACACAGGAGGAGACCCCAGAGGGATGGGGGGGGGGCTGCATTGATGGCAAGGTGGAGACTGAATTCCCATCCACCTTTACAGGAAATCTGTCCTGTGTCAGTTGATGCCAGCAGTTCAGCTGGGCGTGGTGAGGCTGCATTGATGTGGACTGATGAGGCTGCATTGATGGCACTTGTGAGGCTGCAGATGGGCATTGATCAGGCTGCATTGATGGCAATGGTGAGGCTGCAGATGGGCACTGACCCTTATATTGCTTCAAAGTTCCTTATTTCAAATTTAATTATTGTTCCTGAAACTTCCCTCTTCAAATGAATGTGCGTGTTATACGCCTGTGCGTGTTATACGCCGATAAATACGGTAAGTAATTAAACCTCACATTCACATCCAGCTCTCCAAAGTTGCAGCTAAGAACCTTGGTAAATTGGGGAGTAGCAGTAGGCCTCAACATGCTACCATTTAAATAACCTGGGACTTTCTTTTTTATGCTTTTTATATATTGTTTTATATATATATATATATATATATATAGTGTATAGCTATATATATATATACTTTCTTTTTTAATTTATTATGTTTTGTAAAAATATATTTGTAAAAAATTTTTTTTTTTTTTCCGGGTAAATATAAAATATTACTTTCACAAGTAAATATGAAATACTGTTTATCAATATTTTACATTTACATTTTTAACCAGTTCCTGACTGCCCATTGCAAATATACTGCGGCAGGGAGGCCACTCTGTGCCAGATCACTGACCTAGTACGTGATCTGACACTTCCGGGTCTGGCGCGCACACACAGCATGGGTCCAGTGGCAGGTACAGTGGACTGGGTGTCTGCCGACACCTGGCGATTATACAGTACACAGGTAGAACGGTAGTCTGCCTATGTAAATGTAGCAAAGTCCCGGTCCCCTTTAGGCCTATTGGTGACCTCCAGAGTCAGGGACAGCTGACATCTTTCATCGTGGGTTACAAGGCATGGTGGGTGTAATGCAAGATGAAAAGGGATTTATTGTCTCTTAAACAGAACTATGGGAGAGAGGGTTAGGGCCAGGACACCCTTAGGTAGATGCAATGATAATTGGCAGACTCTGAGACTTCTATAGGTAGACAGCCATACAGGTGAATGCCTCCAGCCGGACACCACTTCTGTATAGGTAGGACGCCTATGGCAACAATCTTGTAGAAGTTACTAACTGTAATTGTATCCAAGTATTTGCAACACGAACAGCTCTCAGCTTACCGCACAATCACTCACTGTGGGTCTTCACTCAATGATCTCTCAGTCTCTCTCTCACTAGACTTCAGATCCAGTAGCCACTAGACCCCCTGAGCTCTTCCACTGTTAGCACTCAGTATCTTCCTCAAGCATCCCTACTGGGTCCCTGGCTTGGCACTTACAGATACTCCTCAAGCTTCACCCCTATTGACACATTAGGTCCTTGGCTTGGTACTCACTGATGCTCCGCAAGCGTCACCTCTGCTGTCCTGCTGGGTCCCTGACTTGGCACTTGCTAAAGTTTTCCCACTTCTTCACCGTCCCCGGTTGACGAGAAATCTGCTCTGGTACTGGTCTCAACTTACTCACAATAGTCTCCGGTAACAAGGTGGATGGTCTCTTAGTGGCAACAGCTTCCCCTCTACCTCCGACCACAACTGGTTCCCCGGCCGGCAGAACCGTCACTTCTGGTTGGACTACAAGCCCACAGTCCCAACCCTACACTGCTCTCCTGTTTCTGGATAGGCCCTCAGACAGCCTAGTAGCCAGATGTCCCCGGGATAGGCCTTAGGCCCTGGGGCAGCATGACACACGTCCACCCAGACAGCCATCCAGGTTGCACAGAACCCCGATCACTTGACTCCACCCAAATAAATAGGCTCTCCCAGCAGGCCAAGGGACCCAAGAAAATCCCTGCCCATTGGCTGGGACACCCCATTTATTCCTAAGTTGCCCTTGCTAGGGTAGGTACGGATCCTGTGTTCCTGCAAAGCAGGGACATGGATCACTGCCTTCCCATAGTAAAAGTACCTCCCCATGGTAAGAAAGTCCTTAGGCACTCATTTAACCCTTTGATCACCCCTGATGATAACTCCTTCCCAGCCAGTGTCATTAGTACAGCGACAGTGCATATTTTTTAGCAATGATCACTGTATTAGTGTCATTGGTCCCCAAAAAATTTCAAAAGTGTCAGTTAGTGTCCGATTTGTCTGCCGCAATATCGCAGTCCCGCTATAAGTTGCTGCTTGATGCCATTACTAGTAAAAAAAAGAAAAATGTAATTGTTTTAGAGCAGAAAGTAAACAATATACCGTATTTATCAGTGTATAACACGCACCCCAAGTTTAGGAGGGAAGTTTAAGGAAGAAAAAAAAAAAACCTTACATTTAAATGCCCATTAATGCAGCCTTGCACTGTCCCCCTGCAGCCTTGCACTGTGTCCCCCTGAAGCCTTGCACTGTGTCCCCCTGCAGCCTTGCACTGTGTCCCCTGAAGCCTTGCACTGTGTTCCCCTGAAGCCTTGCACTGTGTTCCCCTGAAGCCTTTCTAAAAAGCATGGTTGATTTTTATTTTTAAACTTACCGCCGCCGCCGCTCCTCCCGCCGCCACAATCTTCGGCTACTCCCGCCACCGCCGCCGCCACCGCGATCTTCGGCTCCTCCCGCCGCCACGATCTTCGGCTCCTCCCGCCGCCACCGCCGACATAGACCGAGCCGGCTCCACTCGCAATAACGTTGGCTCGCGGGAACGGGATAGCAAGCACACGCTGCCGAACAAATCCCTGTTCTGTTCTGTGAGGAGAGACAGATTGTGAGTTCCTAATAGCTAGGAACCAAGATCTGTCACTTCCTCTAGGTCAGTCCCCTCCCCCTACAGTTACAAACACACACAGGGAACAAAGTTAACCCCTTGATCGCCCCCTAGTGTTAACCCCTTCCCTGCCAGTGACATTTTTACATTAATCAGTGCATTTTTATAGCACTGATCACTGTATAAATGCCAATGGTCCCAAAAATGTGTCAAAATTGTCCGATCTGTCCACCATAATGTCACAGTCCCGATAAAAATCGCAGATCGCCACCATTACTAGTAAAAAAAATGATAATAATAAAAATGCTATAAATCTATTCCCTATTTTGTACACGCTATAACTTTTGCGCAAACCAATGAATATACGCTTATTATGATTTTTCATTTATTTATTACCAAAAATACGTAGAAGAATACATATCGACCTTAAAAAAAAAAAAAAATGGGGATATTTATTATAGCAAAAAGTACAAAATATTGTGTTTTTTTTTTCAAACTTTCGCTGTCTTTTTGTTTATAGTGCAAAAAAACAAAACCGCAGAGGTGATCAAATACCACCAAAAGAAAGCTCTATTTGTGGGGAAAAAAAAGACGTAATTTTGTTTGGGTACAACATCGCACGACCGCACAATTGTCAGTTAAAGCAACGCAGTGTCGAATCGCAAAAATGGCCTGGTCATTCAGCACCAAATCTTCCGGGGCTGAAGTGGTTAATTTGCCATTCCATGTAAATCTGCTAGTTCAGATTGGCAATGCTGCTGTTCCAGAGTGTCTCCCTTTCTCCTCCATCCTGAGTGGGGACACCCTAAAGCCCCATACACACGCGCGGATTATCCGAGGACCAGGTCCGTCAGACCATGTCCGTCATACTTTGTCTGATGTTGGTTTTGCGTACACACGGTCGGACAAAGTTGTCGGAAAATCCGATCATTCTGAACGTGGTGACGTTTGTTGCGTACGACGGGACTACGTAGAGGCTAGTAGCCAATAGCTTTGGTCTTGTAATGTGATCTGAGCATGCGTAGCACTTTGTCCGGTCAGACTACCATACACACGATCGGATTTGGTGTGATCGGACTTTGTTGTCGGAAAATCTATCCAGCAGGAGATAAGACTTTGTCCGTCGGACAATACGACGTACACTGTCCGATGGTGCATACACACGGTCTGATTTTTCAACAACATTGTCCGATCGGACAGAATCCATGCGAAAATCCAACCGTGTGTATGGGGCTTTAGACAGGAAGTGTGTTAATAGAGGAATCACCAGGTGAAACTAAATGAAAAAATAAAGACTAAATAAAAGAAAACGGGGGGGCGTGTCCGGATGTAGATGTAGAAAGACGTGTTGCTGTGGAGCTCCGCCGATCCTGACTACATCCACCACCATCCTGAACACCTCGTGGGCAATCAAGCCACCAGACCTCCTCTGGCTGCTCCGGACTCTCCCCCGCACCAGCCCTGGTACTTCTTGCTGGAATCGGCCGGCGGATCGGGCTCCTGCAGGGCCGCGGCCTACCCCACGTTTCACAGCCTAGCCGCCATCTTGAGGCCTACGAGGCCCGACGAATCCCCGGCCTCGCGTGCCGCGATCGGCGCGGCGGTGTGTGACAGACCCGGTCAGCGGAGCCCCCTGGGAGAGGCCTGGACTGTGTGGGGAGCTAGGGGACCATAGAGGGCCTGATCGAGGCCGGTACGAGACGCCGCGACCCGCCGCCATCTTGCGGCCTTCGGGGCCATCATCCCCGGCCTCCAGTGCCCCCGTTCCCCGGGCAGATGTACATGACAGCCGGCGGACCCCACAAGCCTCCTCAGCGGTGACGGCCATCACAAGGGGCGACTACAGCTACCAGAAGACCCAGGCTATCCTCTTGCTGCAATCCTGAGGCCTACAGCGCCTGGATCATCCCACAAATACACAGGTACTGTGCCCCATGTGACTGTACTGCCCCCCCAGTGCCCCCTAAACCTCCTCTGGGACTATTCCCCAAAGCAGGCCCCGGCCCTACAGAGTGGAGATATCTCCATCACAATCCTGGCCCCCTAGATCTGCTGCCTGCCTGCTGTGCCTCACCATAAGCAAGGCTCTATCTCATATCAGGCCACACTGCGGATGGGCCCCCCAAAAACCCGCTATTCAAACTCCAAAGGGAAAAGAAAGCCTCCTCATCCCTCTCCACCAGTGGCCACGCTGTCCGAGCAACAACCAGTGGCCGCAATGGCAGCAAGCACATCAACAACCGCAAATTCGGGGGCAACGGAGTCCCCCACGGGAGCAGAGATCCTGGCGGCCATTACAGCATGTAAAGAAACCCTGACTACCAAAATTGATTTTCTAACTGTAGACGTCAGCCTCATCCGTCAAGACATGGATAAGTTCAGATCCCGTATAGCGGAAGTGGAGGATAGGGTCTCCACGGTAGAAGATGTGGTCAGGTCGGATTCCAGGGAGGTGAGGGCCCTTCAGATACAGGTGAAGGCGCTCCAGGAGCGAGCCATAGACACTGAAAACCGCCTCAGGCGCAACAATATTCGCATACTCGGTCTGCCCGAGAGAGCGGAGGGCCCCAGACCGGCCGAATTCACCGAACAGCTGTTATCCACCTTGTTCAATCTGGGCGATACGCCACCCACGTTTGTTGTGGAAAGGGCCCATAGGGTCCCACCGCTCCCTCCTAGACCGGGGGCTCCTGCACGTCCCTTCCTACTACGCCTGTTGAATTACCGCGATCGTGACCGCATCCTGGCGGCGGCCCGATCCATGCCAGAAATCAAATATGAAAACGCCAAATTGTCCTTTTTTCCTGATTTCTCCCAGGAGGTGCAGCAGCGCCGCAAATCATTCACAGATGTCAGACGTCGACTTCGGGACAAGGGAATTCGCTTTGGCCTCCTATACCCCAGCAGGTTGAGGGTCACCGATGGGGACAACACCCGTTTCTTCGACACCCCCGAGTCCGCTGCAGCGTGGTTGGACACCCGCTAGGATCGTGACGCCAACTGGAACTGTGATTGACATGCAGTAGGCTGGGACAAGCCAAGTACCTCACTCTCCTCTGACGATCCGCCTTCCGGCCCCTTGTTAACTTTCAGCTTCACCTATTCCCTGCCCCTATGACCTCCTACACTGCTGCACCGCACCATCGCCTCAACCCCATATCCTGCATCCTCTGCCACTGAAACTGTGACCTGCTACTCCTGTCAGAGGAGCTCAAGCAACTTCTATGCAGACTTTTTTTTGTTTTTGACCCCCAACGGGGACCCTTCCCTCTGAGTCACCCCCCCCTCCACCTAGGTCCCAGTGAGGACTTCTGCCAGTTACGGCAACCCCCCCTTCCCCCTTGTTTGGTCCAGGACGTGACCATAACCAACCAAGTTAAAGGGGTTTACTGTTGGTAAGTTCTGGGTATAGGCCCGATCTGATCGCTCCCCAGTTTTCCGGGATGCCATCAGATGAGGGCAGGGCTGACACCCCGGTGTCATTACAGGTATTGTTTATAAGTTTTGTGAATGTCTATGTTTACTGTCTTTTTTGGTCTTCCATTGGTCATAAGTATATTTGGCGCAGGTCCCCCGGATTTTTGTTGCTCCTGAGATGTACGAACACACCAGTTTCGATCGTCCTCTCTTCCCCAACCAAATCTCCGCACAATGGCGGGACGTGACACCCACACATACAATATACTATCCTGGAATGTCCGAGGACTTAATTCCAAGTTCAAGAGAGCAGTGCTCTTCAAATACCTCAAACTACATTCCCCACATATAACCATTCTACAGGAAACACATCTCATGGGCAGCAAAATACTGGCATTAAGAAAGCCATGGATCCAGAGAGACTTTCATGCCACTTACTCCACGTATGCCAGGGGGGTCACCATCTTAATCAGTAAATCCTTCCCGTGTGTCATAGAACAGGTTCATACAGACCCCCAAGGAAAATACGTGCTACTAGTGTTTACTGTCTGGGGTGTCCGATATGTTGAGGTGGGTGTCTACATCCCTCCGCCCTTCTCCTCCGCCACCCTATACACTATCCTAGAGAAAATTGCTCCATACTGCCCGGCCAAACTGTTACTTATGGGCGACTTCAACGCCATCCTAGCCCCAGACCTTGACAGACCCGTCCCTCCTAAACAATTCTCCACAGATTTACTCTCATGGGCAGCGGCATTGGGAGTGTCTGAGGTGTGGAGATGGAAACACCCCACGACCAGAGCATACTCCTGCTTCTCCAATACGTATAAAACCTCCTCTCGCATAGATCTCGCCTTTGCCAACCCTACTATGCTGACAGACATATTAGACGCCTCCTACTTACCTAGCGGACTGTCGGACCACTGCCCCCTACTCCTTAGCATTCGTGCTCCATCCACACGCTCCGCGTCCCTTTGGCGCCTGGGGACCCATTGGATCTCCCATGCGGACATAGCAGATGCCATTCCCCCCGATTGACAGAATTTTGGGATATTAACGCAGGGTCCTCCTCCACATCAGTGACCTGGGATGCCTTCAAGGCTTTTACTAGAGGGCAATATATCTCCTCTATTGCTGGGGTCCGGAGGGAGCAAGCTGCTAACACCACTGTCCTACAGGCCGCGGCGCAATCCCAGTCTGATACCTATGCCGCCGACCCCTCAGACGCACACTATGACTCCCTCAATGCAGCAAAACGCGAGCTACACCTCCACCTCACAGAGGTAACCAGACTGGACCTTTACCGAAATAGGCAACGGTTCTTTGAGCAGGGAGACCGGAACGGTCGCCTCCTGGCGATGCTGTCACAACATGACAATCCCTTGACGGTAATCCCCAGTGTGGTGTCCCCCTCGGGGGAATCGGTCTCCTCTCTACCAGATGTACTGGAGGCATTTCGCAAATACTACGCCTCCCTCTATACCTCAGTACTACCATTGGATTTCCAGCCACAGGACTTTGCACCCTGGTTGGACCCCTTGGCGTTAGGTTGGCTCTCTGATAAAGAGAGAGATTCTCTGGTGAAGCCGATTACCCCGGAGGAGGTACTGAAAGCGATGAGGTCCTTCCCCACCGGGAAATCTCCAGGCCCAGATGGACTCCCCATTGAGTTTTACAAGACTCATGGGGACCTACTGGCCCCCAAACTAGCTCAACTCTTTACCCATTGCTTGGCGGATGGTGCCCTTCCGGCTTCCATGAGCCATGCCCACGTCATTCTCATTCACAAAGCACCCAAAGACCCCACATCCTGTGCTTCCTACAGGCCTATCGCCCTACTCAACACGGACTTCAAAATCCTCACTAAATTATTGACTATGAGACTACAGCCCCTACTCCCCTCTGTCATTGAGACTGACCAAACAGGTTTCATGGCCAACAGGGCAACAGACATAAATTTGCGACGCTTGTTCACGAACATACACGCACAACATCTGAATGAGGGGTCCAGGGTGGTGGCCTCTCTCGATATTGAAAAGGCCTTCGACACGGTCGAATGGCCTTTTCTTTGGGAGATCCTTCGACGCATGGGATTCCCCCTGGTCTTCATCGAGTGGATTAAGGTCCTGTACCGGGACCCCACCTCCGCCATTAAACTGGGAGGGGGCCTGTCGCAGTCCTTCCCTCTGTCCAGAGGCACGCGGCAGGGCTGCCCTCTCTCCCCGGCCCTATTTGCCATTGCGATGGAGCCACTTGCAGAGGCTCTCCGCACCTCCCCCTGCGTTAAGGGGCTGCGGATTGGCTGGCTGGAGGAGAGGGTCGCCCTCTACGCGGACGACCTCCTGCTTTTCCTCAACGACGCAGGTCCATCACTTGAGGGTGCCCTACAGATCCTCAACTCCTTTTCCACTGTCACGGGCCTCAGGGTTAACTGGTCAAAATCTCTTCTGTTCCCCATAGACCCAGCGGCTCGCGCCACAGCTTCTCCTAATATTCCCCTCCAATGGGTCGAGACCTTTAAATACCTGGGGGTGGTGATCTCTAGACAGGCCTCTGACTACCTACCCCTAAACCTGTCCCCGGTAGTTCAGGAGACACGACAACGACTAAAGGCATGGGAATCATTGCCGCTTTCATTGATGGGACGAATAAACTTGTTTAAAATGAAAATACTACCCAAGTTCACCTACCTATTTCGCCACTCCCCACAGTGGATACCTAAATCCTTTTTCACACAACTACACCGCCTCCTCGCCTCTTTCCTGTGGGGGTCCCAATCCCCCAGATATAGCTGGACCACACTGATACGCCCGACTTCTCAAGGTGGCTTGGCATGTCCGGATCTCTATAAGTACTACTTAGCTACCCAGCTAGTTACGGCTGCATGGTGGCTCAATCCGGACATCTCTAACCCAGCTACCCAGATTGAGACGGCAGTGCTGGGATCACTTGAAGCACTCAAATTTTTGCTCTTTCGAGGCCCTCGGGCCCCCTACCCACTGACACCCTCCATGCGCACCACATTACGTGCATGGGGGGCAGGTCTAAAAATTGAAAAATACCCTAAACAGGCAATCTCACCCAATGCCCCCCTTTGGCGAAACCCAACCCTAGAACACATTTACAAATTACCCGAGCCCCAAGCCTGGACCAAGTTTAACATAAAAACGGTGTCACAGATTGTCTCCAGCCAAGCCCTAGTTCCGCTTTCCAAACTAAACTCTGACTTCAATGTACCACAATACTACTTTTTTCGTTACCATCAACTCTCTCATGCTTTCAGTGGCCAATTCTCCACCTCCCCTCCTCAATTGATCCAGTCTTCACTAGAGAACCTCCTCAGGTCAGATTGTGCGAAAAAACCCACCTCTCAATTGTACTCACATTTGATCATCACCTCTCTCCCGGCGTTGGAAAAGCTGAGAACTAAATGGTCCCATGACATCCCTGATCTCGACAACGACGACTGGGACGACATATGGGACTTCCCTTTTAGCTCCCTGGTCTCCTTGAGAGACCGCCTGATCCAGTTCAAGATAGTTCACCGGGCATATTTCACCCCCCATAGACTACACAAAATGAACCCTGACTCCCCTTCTGGGTGCTGGAGGTGTGGGGGAACTCCAGGAGACTTCACCCATATCTTCTGGACCTGTCCGGCCATCGCCAATTACTGGAAGGAGATTTTAGAATTTATCACACAAATTACCTCTATACCTCTGCAACACTCAATGGCAATTTGCATACTGGGCTTGATCGAGCAACTAATCCCCACGGTAGCGGGACGCACACTTGTGGGACTCCTATTGTTTTATGCCTGCAAAGCCATAACCCTTAGCTGGCGCAAACCAACCCCCCCTTCTCTCTCCCTGTGGAAACAACTAATCAACAATAGCCTACCTCTGTATAAAGACACATACGCCAATAGAGGCTGTCCGAACAAGTATGACAAAGTCTGGTCCAAGTGGTTGGCAGATTCCTCCTCTGCTTCTGAGGCCTCTCAGTAGAACCCACAAAAATAGCCCCCAAGGGAGTACCCGCTGCGCACATCAACTGTACCCGATGTTGTACCAGAATATACGACTGCTACCTAAAAAATCCTAGGACTCCGGGAACTATGCTGCCATTTGAGCTATTACAACCTATGCCAAATGCTTGCTAGCTTTATATGACACAATCGTAATGAGGTCCCGATTGGGACTGCATTGTTGACATGTAAGACCAATGTATGTTTAACTGTTTGTTTTCTTCTTTTGTTTTTCTTTGTTATGCTCTTTATAATTCAATAAAAATATATTTAAAAAAAAAATAAATAAAAGAAAACGAATGCAGCCACCACATCTAAGGATTGGTAAGCTGCAATATATTATATTTTTGGTTTTGGGTTGAATACCGCTTTAAGTGCCCAGTGTGCACAAGGCCTTAGTGACTAAGCCTCAGGGAGTTGTATGTTGAAAAAAAGCACAAAGACAACACTGATTATGATGCCAATCATCTCTAGCCATTAGGTGACGCTTCCAAGACACTCTATCCTGAGAAGATTATTACAATTTAAAACGTCTCACAGGTGTATTCCCTGAGGAAATCAGAGGATTAGATCACAAAGGAAGGAAATATGTGGAAACATTAGCTTACTTACTTACATTCAATAGGGATACAATTTATTTTTCTATTTATTTACAACTATTTAAAGTGGTACTATAGGCAAAATCAAAAATGACATATTTGATGCAGTCTGTCCCTCGCATTAAAAAAAAAAACCCGAGGGCGTGATCTAAGTGCAGCAAATAATATGTCTTTATTAATAAAAAAAAAATTTGGTCACTCACATGTTGTAAGATATAAAGCGTCTGTATTGTACTCACATGTTGTCATCAGATAGGTATCCTGTGCTGGGTGTCACCAGCATTTACACAGCAATCTTTGTTTTTCTGAGTTCCCCAGTATTTTAGCTTTTTTTTACATGCTGTTATTTTCCAACTTCCTTCAACCATTTGACCTCCAGGAGATTTACCCCCTTCATGACCAGGCCATTTTTTGCGACACGGCACTGCGTTACTTTACCCGCTTCAGCCCCGGAAGATTTTAACCCCCTCCTGACCAGAGCACTTTTTGCGATTCGGCACTGCGTTGCTTTAACGGACAATTGCGCGGTCGTGCGACGTTAGAACATGAGCTCCAGTGGGAAAAAAAATAAACATAATATATATATAAAAATATATAACAAACAATATCTTTGTCCTTTTTTCACCACAAATAGAGCTTTCTTTTGGTGGTATTTGATCACCTCTGCGTTTTTTTTTTTTTTGCACTATAAAAAAAAAAGAGCGACAATTTTGAAAAAAATGCATTATTTTTTACTTTTTGCTATAATAAATATCCCCCAAAAATATATCTAAAAAAAAATGTTTTCCTCAGTTTAGGCCTATATGTGTTCTTCTACATATTTTTGTTAAAAAAAATCGCAATAAGCGTATATAGATTGGTTTCGTTTTATGGCATTTTTATCATAATTTTTTTTTTTTTATTAGTAATGGTGGCGATCTGTGATTTTTATCGGGACTGCGACATTATGGCAGACACATCGGACATTTTTTACACTATTTTGGAACCATTGTCATTTATACAGCGATCAGAGCTATAAAAAAAGCACTGATTACTGTGTAAATGACACTGGCAGGGAAGGGGTTAACCACTAGGGGGCGATGAAGAGTTTAAGTGTGTCCTAGGGAGTTATTCTAACTGTGGGGGGATGGGCTTCAAGTCACATGACAGCGATCACTGCTCCTGATGACAGGGAGCGGTGATCTCTGTCATGTCACAAGGCAGAACGGGGAAATGCCTTGTTTACATAGGCACTTCCCCGCTCTGAGGCTCCGTGACACGATCGCCGGGAGACTGGCGGACATCGAGTCCGCCCATCCCACAGGCACGGTCACGCTGTATGTGGCGTGCACGCGCCTGTTATCCCCGGCTCTTAAAGAGGACATACCTGTACTCCCATTTGCGCACCGCTGCCATTGTGCCAATGTATATCAGCGTGCGGCGGTCGGCAAGTGGTTAACTGACAATTGCGCGGTTGAGCGACGCTGTACACAAATAATATATATGTCCTTTATTTCAACAAATAGAGCTTCCTTTTGGTGGTATTTGATCACCTCTGCGTTTTTTTTTTTTTTTTTGAGCAATAAACAAAAAAAGAGCGACAATTAAAAAAAAAAAAAAAAATAAATAAAACAATATTTTTTACTTTCTGCTATAAAAAAATTTACATCAATTTAGGCTAATATGTATTCTGCTACATATTTTTGGGCAGAAAAATCCCAATAAGTGTATATTGATTGGTTTGTATAAAAGTTATAGCATCTACAAACTATGGGATATTTTTTTTTTTTTTTTACTAGTAATGGTGGCAATCAGTGACTTAAAGCGGGCCTGCGATATTGTGGCGGCCATTCTGACACTAACTAATAAACAATATTTTTTAATTTCGGCTATGAAACATATTCAATAAAATAAAAAAAAAATAATAATAATTTCTTCATCAATTTAGGCCAATGTGTATTCTGCTACATATTTTTGGGGGAAAAAAACCCAATAAGTGTATATTGATTGCTTTGTACAAAAGTTATAGCGTCTACAAACTATGGGATATTTAGTAATGGTGGCGATCAGCGACTTAAAGCGGGACTGCGATATTGTGGCGGACATTCTGACACTAAGTGAATCTTTTGACACTTTTTGGGGACCGGTGACACTAATACAGTGATCAGTGCTGAAAATCTGCACGGTCACTGTACTAATGACACTGGCTGGGAAGGGGTTAACATCAAGGGGCGAGCAAAGGGTTAACTGTGTGCCTAGCCAGTGTTTTCTTACTGTGTGAGATGCTTTTACTAGGGAAAGACATGGATCCTAGTCCCCGCTTTGCAGGAACACAAACTCCATCCCTTCCCACCTGTCGACGATCTGCCTTGTTTACATGCTGTTCTGCCACGATTGTCACTTGAATTTAATGAAGGTACAACATTTAGCAAGTCACATGGTTGATGATTAAAACAGACACATCTAAGTATGCAGACATCTGGGGTAAAGCTGTCTACATAGACCATCCTCCGCACCACCACTGTCAGTCTGTAATTGTGACCAGGAAGACTACCCTGCAGTAGAGAGATCTGAAAGCGAGGCTCGAAGCGCTCGTGGAGTGATGCATGTAAGAGATTACGTCGATGGCGGTGCGGAGGACTGCCTATGTGGACAGCTTTACCCCAGATGCCTGCATACTTAGATGTGTCTGTTTTAACCTCTAGAGATCCGTGCTATAGCCGAATGACGACTACAGTGCGGATCTACATTGTCGTGACTACGTCCATTGACGTGAGACTCACTGGATCACAGATCCGAGTAAGGGGTCGATCCCGGCTCCTTACCACGTGATCAGCTGTCAGCCAATGACAGCTGATCATGTGATGACAACATAGCCGGTAATCGGCTATTTTTCCTCATTTGTGCTGACAGCGCGAGGAGAAAAAAAAAGCCGATCACTGGCGGCAGTGAGAGGGACATTAGTCCGGATCACTGCGATGTGCCCCGGCTCCTCGTGCCTACCTGTGCCCCCTACAAGTGCCGCCTACCAGTGCACGCCAGCTCCACCTGTCAGTGCACGCCAGCTCCACCTGTCAGTGCCCACAGTGCCATCTGTCAGTGCCCACAGTGCCACCTGTCAGTGCCCACAGTGCCACCTATCAGTGCCCACAATAAGTGCCTGAACAGTGCTGCACATCAGTGTCACCTACCAGTGCTCATCAGTGTCACCTATCAGTGCCCATCAGTTCCAACTATCAGTGTCCATCAGTGCCACCTATCAGTGCCCATCAGTGCCATCTATCAGTGCCATCTATCAGTGCCCATCCATGCCACCCATCCGTGCCACCCATCAGGGCCCATCAGTGCCATCTTATCTGTGCCCCATCAGTGCCACCTTATTTGTGCCCATCAGTGCAGCCTATCAGTGCCCACCAGTGCCGCCTCATCAGCGCATATCAATGAAGCAGAAAAATTACCTGTTTGCAAAATTTTATAACAAACTATTAAACATGATTTTTTTTTTTTTTTTTTTTCCATCTTTTTTTGTTTGTTTAGCAAAAAATAAAAAATAAAAACCCCAGCTGTGATTAAATACCACCAAAAGAAAGCTCTTTTTATGGGAAAAAAAGAATAAAAATTTCATTTGGGTACAGTGTTGTATGACCGCACAATTGTCATTCAAAGTGCGTCAGTGCCGAAAGCTGAAAATTGGTCTGGGCAGGAGGGGGGTTTAAGTGCCCAGTAAGCAAGTGGTTAATCATCAACCATGTGAGTTGCTTAATGTTGTACCTTCATTAAATGTAACCATATTGCTACACTTAGAGGCGTCTCTCTTCTCTTTTATACTCAGTTGTGACGTGACGCTACTTGTATATCAACACATCGCTTGTTTATCAAGTAAAAATTTATAAAAAAATATTGCTTGTCTTGCAAAACATTCTCAAACCAAGTTACTCTCAAACCAAGATTTTACTGTACACTAAAGGGTTATAATAAATAGATTGTAAATGGGAAACTTGAGATTTATAGAGAAGAAGCGTGTGGTGCACTATTTATGAAAATGGAATAACTGGAAAATATATGTGGCGGTGGGTGGGGTAAGTGTTGTCTGAGGGATGTATGGGTAATTGAGGAATTTATGTATTATTTATGAAATTTGAATATGAGAACTATAAATGTAGTAGGAAATGGCGAAAGTGTTGTTTGAAAGTTGTATGTGTAAATGAAAAATGTTTTCAATAAAAATTACTTGATTTAAAATAAAAAAAATCACTCCCATTCACTTTACATATGGACACAGATAAACAGCTATTTCAACAAAAGGTAACAATCTGCAACAAAATCCCTGCAATGTATACATCACCCAGGGGGGGAAGGTTTTTTGTTCTCAACAAAAGCGGAGTTACTCTTTAACCACTTGCCCACTGGGCACTTTCACCCCCTTTCCTGCGCAATCACAAGAGAACCTCCATAGACGCCCTCCCGGCAATGTGAGCACGCGCTGTAGCCGTCTGTCGCCTATAGCATGGGCGAGAGATGGTTAAATGACTATTACTGGGGTTCTGCATTTTGAATAATATATTCCAGGATGCATGTGGTAAGGCGGTGCATTTTAGCTTGACATACAAATTAATATCACAAGGCACCGTATAATCATCTGTCCAGCCTGAATATACTGTACAGTATTTGAAATTTAAAAGGCAATGACAATTGTTCAATTATCCAGGACAATAAAGCCTTGAAAGCATTAGATGATAAGACGTGAATCTTTAATGGAAGAAAAAAAATCATGCATAATGAACAAATGTTTCCACAGATAAATCATTATACAGTGGAACCTTGGATTACAAGCATAATCCGTTCCAGGAGAATGCTTGTAATCCAAAGCACTCGCATATCAAAGCGAGTTTCCCCATAGAAGTCAATGGAAACTAAGATAATTCGTTCTGCATGGACTTCTATTGCATGCAATACCGCACGTGGCCATAGGTGGAAAGGGGCGCCGGAGAGCCTCAGAAATACTCGGGGACAACTCTGCTGAACTTAGAAACCCTCGGAAAGGCTTAGAAGCACTCAAGAACGGAGTATTTACGAGTGTTTACGAGTATTTCGAGTGATTCCGAGTATTTCTGAACAGCTCCGAACTGTTCAGAGTGTCACCGGCGCCCCCGCACCTCTGGCCAAATGTGATACTGCAAACCACATTAGCTTGAATTCTCACAAACCTTCAACTCTTCAACACTCACAAAGTTGCTTGTTAACCGCGTTACTCATTAATCAAGGTTCTACTGTAGTCACTAGAAGCAAAAAGGGGTTGATTTACTAAATGAAAATAGGCTGTTTACTTTGCAAGGGAGTTTTCTCTTGACGTAACTGCTCAGCGATCGCCCCACGCAGATATACTGCGGCACCTAGTACATGACCTGACACTTCTGGGTCTGGGGCGCGAGCGCACTGCTGGCGACCCGCTCCCGTTGTGATTGGAGACATTGGGAGCCAATCAGCGTGTCTGGCAGATGCGATGTTTAGGAGAAAGGCAGAACTGTGGTCTGCCTTTGTAAACAGGGCAGACCGCTGTTCTGTAATGCCCCGTACACACGAGCAAATTTTCCATCGGAAAAATCTTGGATGTTTTTTCCGACGGAATTCCGCTCAAGCTTGGCTTGCATACACACGGTCACACAAAGTTTGCTGAACTTTCGACCGTCAAGAACGCGGTGACGTACAACACTACGACGAGCCAAGAAAATTAAGTTCAATGCTTCTGAGCATGTGTTGAATTGTTTCCGAGCATGCGTAGGAATTTTGCGAGTCGGAATTGGCACAGACGATCGGAATTTCCGATCAAAACTTTTTCCGTCGGAAAAATTTAGAAAATGCGCTCAATCTTTAGCTGGCAGAAATTCGGCCAGCAAAATTCAGATGGAGCATACACATCTCATCGGTCTTTTGCTGGCCGAATTTCCGATCCTGTGTACGCGGCATTAGAGGGGAATGTGCTGACCCTGTGTTTCTGCTAAGTAGGAACACAGATCTTTACCTTCTTTACCTTTACCTTCCCCCAGTCAGAGCACCTCCCCCACAGTTAGTAATCACTCCCAGGGAACACATTTAACCCTTTGATCACACCCTGTTGTTAACCCCTTCCCTGCCAGTGTCATTAGTACGGTGACAGTGCATATTTTTTTAGCACTGATCACTGTATTGGTGTCACTGGTCCCGAAAAAGTGTCAAAAGTGTCAGGGTCTGATCTGTCCGCCGCAATATTGCAGTCCTGCTATAAGTCGCTGATCGCCACCATTACTAGTAAAATAAATAAATAAAAATATACCATAGTTTGTAGCCGCTATACCCTTTGCGCAAATCAATATACACATATTGGGATTTTTTTTTTTAACCTAAAATATGTAGCAGAATAAATATTGGCCTAAATTGATGAAGAGATTTGATTTTTGAAATTTTTTTTATTAAGAATGTTTTATAGCAGAACGTAAAAAAAATATATTTTTTAGGGCTGTGGAAATTAAAGATTAATTCCTCGATTAATCTTAAATTTTTTGGATCGATCAACATCTTTTTGATCGATCAAAATTCTTTTGATCAGTACTCACCTCTCCGTCGGCTTCTGGGTCTTCAGGGAGTTCCGTCGGAGATCCTGTGACGTCACGCTCATCAACGTCACCGGACTCCTCCCCCCTTCCCCAAGTGCCGTCTGCTAACAAAGGGAAGGGGGGAGGAGTCCGGTGACATTGAAGTTCTGATTAAACGCAACGCGTACGGGGGAGGAGCTACGCATGCCGTCACCCGCTGCTGCCCTATGGAACTAACACGATTGTTGGCTTTACATGCTGTGTGTTTTTATCATCTTTATATGAGTAGTTTGTGTTTGAACACAAAAATTTAATCTTAGATCTTTTCTTTCTACCCATGAGATCTAAGGAGACGTGAGAGAAGTTTATGGTCCGTGTTAACCCTTTTGATGCCCGCTTGCATGACCACCTGTTTGCACAGGGGTCCATGCCATAAGGTGAGAGTGATTAGTTAGACCGGAGGTGGAGGGATTGTCACGCTACTGTGGCAAAAAAATGACTTACGTCAGTGCTACAGTTTGAATTTAAAACGTATTTGTGAGAACTGTGAAGTTAAGTCATGGATTGTGGAAACTAACTAGTGTCGGGTGATTGTATATAGTGTATACCACATTTACCACTGACTAATGAAGAGTTGCAATGCAAGGAGATCAGCTAAAAGTAGTTGGATCTGTATGTGCATTTATAATTAATCGAAATTAGTTGATTAATCGATTAAAAAGAAAATCGATTAATCGAACACGGAAATTTTAATCAGTAACAGCCCTAATTTTTTTTCAAAATTGTCAGTCTTTTTTTGTATATAGCGCAAAAAATAAAAAATGTAGAGTTGATCAAATACCACCAAAATAAAGCTCTATTTGTGTGAAAAAAGGGTCATAAATTGTATTTGGGTACCGCGTTGCATGCCCGGGCAATTGTCAGTTAAAGTGGGGTTGCGGTCAAAAGAAAAAAAGGGGCTTAAAAATCATAAAAAAAATAAAAAAAAATAATTGGAAAAAAAATAATTTTTTACTCACCTCTAAATGCCTGTTGCTAGGGGGTCCCTCGTAGTCTGCCACCTTCAGTGCCCGGGCTAAACGTCACTTCCCCCTCGGCGCCGCACAGTCATCTGGGACCTGTCACGTGTCCCAGATGACTGAGCGTCAAATTACAGCGCACGGAGCCGGGTTCCCACATTAGGAATGCCGGCACCGCGAGCAGCTCGGAGAACGAGGGGGGGGGCCTCGTTCCCCCGCATCGCTAGACCCTGGGACAGGTAAGTGTCCGATTTTTAAAAGTCAGCAGCTGCAGTATTTGTAGCTGCTGACTTTTTAAAAAAAAATAAAAAAAATTCCCCAGGACGGAGCTCCACTTTAAAGTAGCAGAGTGCCGCATCGCACAAAATGGCCTGGTCTTGAAGGGGGATAAACTTTCCAGAGCTGAAGTAGTTAATGAACGTACAAAAATTGAGTTTCCAAAGAATACCCAATTGTATAAGGAAAATGTAAAAAAATGCTGCCTTTTTTTTGCACATGATTGAATGATGAAAGTCAGCAGAGTTTCAGCTCATTCCCTGAGCTAACGAAAAATTTGGCAGTTGGATCTAAAGAGTTTGCACCTGGTAACCTCTGGTTGTCTTGTACATGACAGAGTACTTTGCATATCTTTATATCTTTCACTGTGCCCGTTCACCTTTATCCAAGACCATTCAAGTAACATGAATAAGGTATATTCAAAGCACTGCGGGAGTACAGTTGTCTTCTGACTGTTGAACACTTGCTGCTAAAATAATAATAACTAAATTGACATTGTAGGGCCCCTAGTGGGGCCGCTGAGAAAAACCCAGGTTCTCCATTGCTAGTACAGGGGCTGCCAGTCACAAGCACAGTACACATACCAACAATACGGGCTCACTCTAGGGGATTTCTTTTTAGAATTTATTGCTGAATATCTTGAAACAAGAGAGGGGTTAAAGGAAAGGTTCAGGATACTCCAAAAGATATTAGAATCAATAGGGGGATAAACTTCATAGCACAAATCCTTAGAGTATCAGGCATACATTATAGTCCCAAACCCAGGTCTTATGCCCCATACACACGGTCGGATTTTCCGACGGAAAATGTCCTATCGGACAAAGTTGTCGGAAATTCCGACCGTGTGTAGGCTCCATCTGACTTTTTCCGTCTGATTTTCCGACGGACAAAGTTTTATCTCCTGCTCTCAAATTTTCCGACAACAAAATCCGATCGGACTTTTTCTGATCGTGTGTAGCGAATTCCGACGGACAAAGTGCCACGCATGCTCAGATCACATTACAAGACCAAAGCTATTGGCTACTAGCCTCTACGTAGTGCCGTCGTACGCAACGAACGTCACCACATTCAGAATGATCGGATTTTCCGACAACTTTGTCTGACCGTGTGTATGCAACACCAGTGTCGGACAAAATCCGTCTGAAAAAATCCGATGGATTTTGTGGTCGGATTTTCCGACCGTGTGTATGGGGCATTACTCACAATGTCCTATGAGCTGTCTGCCAACCAGCTTCCATAGGTAGTTCCTCAGTGAGGGAGACAAATTAACCTTCTCCAGACCAGTACTTCAGGACTGTGCCCTCCAGCACAAAAACCTAACAATCTTTATCTTAAAGTGGGGGAACACCCTAAAAAAAAAAAAAAAAAAAGCATTAATATTCTTGAAAAAAAAAAAAAAAAAAAATAAAAAATAAAAAATGTTTTTACCTGATCCGAAATCCCCGTTGCTAGGCAGTCTTCCTAATCTGCCTCCTTCCTACGCCACGGTGATCTTCGTTCTTCTGTCCTCCGCCACGTTGTCTTCTGGGTAATGGGGCGCGATGTGTTATGGGAACTGTGTGTTCCCTAACACAGCGCGTCCCATTCACAAAGCGCCGCGCGACTCGCGCATTCGCAGTAGGAAACGGGCAGTGAAGCCGTAGTCTTCGCTGCCTGTTTCCCTTACTGAGGATGGCGGCGCTGGAACCGGAGTGCCGAGGGACATCTCGGCCTCCACGATCGACATCGTGGGTGCCCTGGGAGGGTAAGTGTACTTATTAAAAGTCAGCAGCTACTTTTTTTTTTAGCTGCTGACTTCTAAAATTTTTTTTTTTTAGCTGAAACACCACTTTAAGCCCAACTGAGGTCCAAACTGCAATTCATCTGTACACTCTAGCTGCCTCCCAGGGGCAGCATCCCCAGGAGAAGAGGAACCCTCCTGTCCGAGAAAGAACGCTTTGGCTGGGCATCCCAAACATTTATAACGCCCTCAGTCACCTTCTGTTTACCCCCTTCCAGGGATGGGCTGAGGCCAATTTTCTCCAACAAGCAAAAACCGGAACAAAAATGTGAGGGAGGGACGTTTACCCACCTAAACTTCTGCTTTCCTCTAATATCTGCCTGTCTGTTTAAAAGCCTAAGAAAATAAAACGAATACAACCACCACATCTAATGATTGGTAAGCTGCAATATAATACATTTTGGTTTCAGTGGTGTATTTTGGTTTTGTGCTGCCCTAGGCAAGACTAAAATCGGGTGCCCCCCCTCATCTAAATTTGTCCCACCCCTTCCTTCTCAAGTGGCTATTCAGGGTCTTTGGTGGCTATTCGGGATCACTGGTGGCTATACAGGGTGGACTGTGATTAACCCCCACTAGCCTGCCACAGTGCCCCCCTCCCCCCCAGCAGCTAGGCGAAGAGAAAGGAAAAGAAAAGAGAGAGAGATGGGGGATATGGAAAAAGAGAGAACTGGAAGAAGGGGAAAGAGGTGGGGGAGAGAAAGGGAGGGAAGGTAAGAAAAAGAGAGGGGGTTGAGAGAGAGAGGGGAGAGAGAGAGAAAGAGGGGGGTGAGAGAGGTGTGAAAGAGAGGCAGGGGGAAAGAGGGGGCATAAGAGATAGGGGAAGGGGTATCCTCCCATACTACACCAGGAGTTTCTCCCACCCCCCCTAAAAAAATCTACAAAAGACTCTCTCCTTTCCGCAGCCGGCCGGCTTATTTTTACCAGCGAGGTTGCCGAGGCACTATCACAGCCTGGGACACCGACCTGCTCTACCAATAGAGCTACTTCTGGGATCAGAGGCTGCAGCCACTGCCGCTTCCTGCTACCACTTTACTCCCCTGTGATTGAACGGTCAGTCCGTGGCCACCCCTGGTGTCACCCCTCTGGCAATTGTCACTCAAGTGTGGTCCGCACCCCTATAGCAACACCACTGCTTCTCTGTAGTCCTTGTAGGGTCCCTTCTGCTGGGGGGCAGTCCTGCCTCGCAGTAGATACACCCTTGTTTGGTTTTGGGTTTAATACAACTCTGACAATCATAAAATGAATTTATTTTGTTTTTACTCATATTTATCCAGTCTTCTTTTGAAGATGAATACTGGGAATGAGACAAAATTTACAGTTGCAGTAGTTCCCCCCAAAGCAGTAGGGCAGTGGACAGTGTGCTGAGTGGCTTCATGTTCATTCACAAACTGAACCATAGTAAACACAGATTACTATGCTTCAGTTATTAGCAGTTATGAGGAGAGCGAGTGATCAGTACTGATCGCTCACTGTTCATTCAGAAAAGGCCCCTTGCCCCACTCTCCATCCTGACATATCATAGCAGATGGCAGGGAAGTGAGAGGGTGAAGCCATCAGTGCTGGGGGGGGGGGGGGGGGACAGGGGGGACCCAGGCAGCAGAAAGGGAGGAGAAGAGGGCAGCATTTATTAGACCCGATCGCCATCAGCTGTATTTTTCTCTTGCACCCGCTGAAAGCTTTCCACTGCTGCAGAAGTAAAATACAACCAATCTGTTCTAGCAAATGCCTCCCCCACCACCCCTCCTGTCCAGGTATTCAAGGCAGCAGGGTAGCAGGCTAAATCCCTGCATTACAGATGCGATCAGCGGCACTTGGGGCTCATAGAGCAGCTGGTGGTGTGTGAACTCCCTGTAAATACAGCTCAGCAGCGTCAGTCCAGCCTGACTCAACTTCCCAAATCCCAGCTAGTTTCAGCACTGCAGACATTGGACCCTCTCATCAATTTGGCGCCCCCCCTCAAGTTGGTACCCGGGGTATGTTCCCCCTGCCACCCCCCCCCCCCCCCCCCCCCCCAGTTTCAGCCCTGGCTCCAGTCCACACACCCAGAGAGTCTGCTTCAGTGTGAACACGACATATAGAAAAAAAAATTTCTGTATGTCCTTGTGGTGACTGGTGTTGATCCAATACAGGAAAATGCTAGTAATCGCACCTAGTGTGAACAAGTCCTTAGTTATAATAAATAGGTGACCTGAAACACCCAAACTTTGTTGTTGGTCATCTATAGACATGGTTCATTGGCTGGTGCAAAAATAACTATTCATAATGGCGTTGCCTGAAAAAACTGGGGTTGATTTACTAACATTGGAGAGTGCAAAATCTGGTGCATTTGTGCATATTAGCCAATCAGCTTCTAACTTCAGCTTGTTCTACGAAGCTTTGCCTAAAAAGCCTGGAAGCTGATTGGTAAGTTGATTCAAAGCTGCACCAGATTTTGCACTCTCCAGCTCTCCAGTAAATCAACCTCACTGTTCAGTACATCAGGTGTCTAAAACGAATACCTATGGGATTTGATGATATTTACCTTCTGTTAGATCACAGACAACGGACAGAGGATCACAAAGCTTTTATTATTGGTTACAGATTATTGTGACTCTCAATAAATAACATAAACCTTGCTTTGCTTCTGTTGTTGGCATTTGTACTTTTTACTGTTTAAAGAGGAGTTCCAGCCTTTAGAAAAATAACATTAAATTAAAGTCAGCAGCTACAAATACTGTAGCTTCTGACTATTAATATAAGGCACTTACCTGACCTGGGATCTCGCAAAGTCCCCCCCCCCCCAAAGCCAATCCATCCATCGGCTCCGGGTGCAGGCACTGGCATCTTCACTAAGGGAAACAGGAAATTAAGCCTTTCGGCTTCACAGCCTGTTTCCTATTGCCCATGCACAAGTTGTGCTGTGCTTTCTGAATGGTCCCGCTGTCTTCTGGGACCTGTGTGTCTTCCAGAAGGCAGTGGGGTAGAGGAAGGACGTGCCAGAAATGTCTTGATCGCCGCACAATGATTGCGATGACCTTACCCAGAAGTGGGAGCGGGTACCTGGTTTTCACAGGTATCTGCTCCCCCTGAAATGTGCCACATGTGGAAGCGGAGAGAGGGAGGAAGCAAACGAGCGGAGCTTCCCCCTTTTTTAATTTTAACCACAAATAGATTTGTATGTTGAACTTTCTGCCCCTAAAATTGAATTTATGCTGCCCCTGAAATTAGGAACCTTATTGTCCTGTTTATTTAATATACAGTAATCTGGAATATATTAGATTTTAGTTTGGTTTATTACTGCATTAAGTATGAGGGTGTATTATAATATGCATTGGGGTTGTGCTGCAACCAAAGACACAATACATTTTGTGCAGAGAGAGGGGAGAGTGGATTGGGTGTTTTATCACACCCATGAGGCTTTTATAACAGTTAGTAAATAACCCTAAAATAAAAAGAGGTTGGAGGTTACAACTATTCAACCCACAACCGAGAACCAACCAAGAAGCAAAAGAGTTTATTTTAACCTCCCTGGCGGTATGATTATTTCACATTTTTGGTGCTGAAAGCAGTACAATTATTTTGCATGGAAATTTGGCGTTTTATATTGTAGGCCTGTAATTCTTTGGAATAACACACTTAAATCTGTCCAAACCAGAGTCTAGTAGACATCTCAGGTATGATAAAGTTTGAAACACGAAATCATAAATTATATTATAATAAATAACTATAAATAATTATACCAAATAATAATATAATAATAATATCAATTATTCAATAATGTAATCAAATTCAAAAAAATTGAAATTTGCTCATTTGCAGAATTGTCGCTGTCATTACTTTTCAGTGTTTGATGATGAATTTCCCCACAAATCACTATCGCTCAATTCTGCGAGTGATTCTAATTTATTATCGATGTTTTCTAGCTGGTCTAAAACCGCTTTTGATGTAAAGAGACGGTTTTGCTTACTATGGACAATCTCCAGTTTCCAGGCAGCAATAACAGTTTATAATATAAAACTGCATGCAGGGCACTGGACAGACCACTAGGGACAAAAGGGATGTGAAATAATTTCATACAGTAATGTAAGATTACAGTGTACTGTATGTATAGTGTGTGTTTCACTTTTTGAATTTGGCGCCGCTCTCCGTTCTCGTGCATAGCACCGCTTGCAGGGAACGGAGCTCGGCTCCGTGATGAATCGAGCGGAGGACGAGCCGCTCACACTGCGGGGAGACATTGCAGGATCCTGGGGACAAGGTAAGTAAGCTCTTCCTGGATCCTGCGATGCAATCCCGAGTCTGGCTCAAGGTTACCGCTTTTGGTTCTGAAATTCCACCCTGAGCCAGACTCGGGAATACCGTCAGGGAGGTTAATGTCCTTCATGGGTCAAACTTGAATATCCCTGGAAATCTGCGGGTAGATCTCAAGCATGCAGTTTATTTAGTGCACTTTATGAATATTTCTGAAATTGTGTTCACTAAGGAAGATGGGAAAAACAAATCAAAGCAAGAACAGAAAGACTATAATGCAGCTACAAGAACCATTTGTAGGCCATGACATTTTCCGCCATGTTTTTGGCTAATAATAAAAACACGAGCAGGAAATGTATTAATACAAATGTAAATGAGTTATATGTCCTAAAACAGCAATTAGACATAGAGATAGCATCTAGTTAAAGCAGAACTAAACGGAGTTACCAAAAACCAAACCAAACCAAAATCGCTATTCAAATAATTTTTTATATTTAAAGCAAACTCACCCATCCATGCATGCCGCCATTCTTTGTTTTGTTGAAGGATTTTGAAGAAACAATGTTTTGGGACCCTTACATTTTAATATCTTTATAAATGATATAGTGTCTTGGATTAAAAGTACCATTTCCATGTTTGCAGATGACACCAAGCTATGCAGTGGAATAATGTCCTTACAGGATGTCTCCAACTTACAAGCCAACCTCAATGCTCTGTTTTATTGGGCAGCTATGTGGCAAATAAGGTTTAATGTTGATAAATGTAAAGTTATGCACTTGGGGGCTAAGAATATGCATGCATCATACATACTAGGGGGAGTACAACTGGAGGAATCCATAGTGGAGAAGGATCTGGGGGTTTTGGTAGATCATAAGCTTAATAATAGCATTAAATGCCAAGCTGCGTTTTCCAAAGCAAGCAAAGTCCTTTCTTGTAATAAGAGAGGTATGGACTCCAGAGAGAGAGATATAATTTTGTCCCTCTACAAATCATTAGCAAGACCTCATCCAGGATATGCAGTTCAGTTTTGGCCACCAATTCTCATAAAGGATATCGGGGAACTGGAGAAAGTGCAGAGAAGGGCAACCAAACAGATAAGAGGCATGGAGGAGCTCAGCTATGACGAGAGATTAGAGGAAATTAATTTATTCTCGTGAAGAAGAGATTTAGAAGGGATATGACCAACATGTATAAATACATAAGTGGTCCATATAGTGAACTTGGTGTAGAGTTATTCACATTCATCACAGAGGGACAGGGGGGCACAGTTTATATCTGGAGGAAAAGAGATTTAACCTCCAAATACAGAAAGGCTTCTTCACAGTAAGAGCTGTGAAAATGTGGAACCCCTCAAGGGCTGCTTCTGACCAGCTCAGTAGATTGTTTTAGAAAAAGCCTGGATTATTTTGTAAATGCACAAAATATAACTGGATAATAATATTTATAGGTAAAGTTGATCCAGGGACTATCCGATTGCCTCTTGGGGGATCGGGAAGGAAGGAAATCCCCCCCTGGAGCAAATTGGATCATGCTTTATTGTTTTTTTTTGCCTTCCTCTGTATCAATTGTGGGTATAGGATTGTGTATGTGGAGGTTTTAAATGTATGTGTTTTGTTTTTTCTTTTGTTTTTGTTTTTCTGTGAGTTGAACTAAAAAAAAATAAATAAATAAATATAATATACCTTCCTATAAATTTACTAATACTAGCATCATAAGGATTAAAAACAGTTAGGCCTCTTTTACACGATCCGCCTGTCAGTTTTTCAGGCGGACGTGAACGGATGCTCCATAGAGGTCTATGGAGCGTCGGAGGTCCGCTGACATCCGACCCGCTCCGATCCGAAAAAGTGTGACGGAGGAAAAACCTATTTTTCCCTCCGTCATTGGAACTCTACGGTCCGTCGTCACCCGATCTCCCATAGGGGAGAGCGGCGCTCTGACAGGTCTGTCCCTGCGCAGTGTGCAAAGACGGAGCTGTCATCTTCCTGTTCAGCGGCGATCGCTCCGGTGATCCCTGCTGAGCAAGCGGATATCCACGGCACTGATCCGCCCCGTGTGAAAGAGGCCTTAATGTTGATTGAGAGAGTTTAGTTCCATAATGCATATTGATGCTGCTAAATTTGACCTTCAATGATCTCTGATCTTAAAGGGGTTGAGTTTGTTTAATACAGTGGGTGTATTTGCATATGTACATTATGTATAACTATGCTTGTAGCTTTCGCATTTATTGCCTCTACATGCTGATGACAGTTTCTCTCAAGTGATGAAATGGAAAATTCAAATAATGTTTGCATTAGCCATCTTTGTTTAGCATTATATGAGCAGTCAAAACAAAAATCCAAGGTATGCGCAGGAAGAAAGAAGTCTTCAGTTTCTTAGACATAGAATAATAAAATATTTGAAAAATATTTGAAAAGACATAATAAGCACTTCATATCGTACAAAAAGCCTTGTGCTCTTCTAAATGTTTCTACTCTTTGGAGATGAGTAGGAATTCAGCAAATTGTGGCACGGTAATACAATCTAGAATCTCCACCTCTAACCCATTGCTGCATTATGCATCGCATTTATATTCTATAATACCGTACTTTAAACATGGTAAGGAATGATTGCTATCTTTCTATTTTTTAAGAAATATCCCTGAACTTGGACAAATAGACTGATTTACTAGGAAAGTGGATTGATAATCCTCCCTTGTACCCTTCAATAATAACCAAGGCCAATAGCTACCTGCAAGACTACAAAAGTAATACATTTTTTCTTGGCAAGTCCCACTGAGATGGCTGTAACTACCTGGGTCCTTGTTAATGTTATATGCCGTGAAGATATACATGAGAGCGGCCCAATGTATTATTGAAGCTGGAGGCTTCAAGTGCTCCTAAGCCCTGGCTCTACCTGCACATCTCAAGTCAGATCAGAGCCATCTACAAGCGTAATCTCGACCCAGCACGAAGTTTTGCTGCTGGTGAATTAAAGGGCTGGCAGCAAATTCCTTCCCAGTGGAAGGCTAATTTATGCAGATCTATTCATTTATTCCTAGAGGCTTCCAACTCATTAACTGTCAGCTCTGGTAGTCACACTAACTCCATTTACATGTCCGCGGAGTGGGACGGATACATTTCTCTGCCCCTGGGCTCTCTGCAAGAGGGAATAGAAATCCCTGCTTGACTCTTTATTTAATCAGGTTTTATGTTTAGAATGAAATTGTTGTGAATTGTGGTTTTTTTTTTCATGACCACAGAGTCAAGGACTTCAGTCCAATTACAGGTCCCATTTTTACCTATAATAGTCTAGTTGACTGTCGAGGATTTGTGAAGGTCCTGTGTTCACTTTGTCCATATTGTATTGAGTGTGTTATATGATCTGACACTTTTATCTTTGTGTTTGGCAGGATACAATGTCTTGGATATGGAGCTTAAAATATATGAGAGAGATTTCCTATGATAGTGAGCTGGTCAATTTATTTCAACTTAAAAAAACTTTTTTGGTTTATGGATTTGGAGAAACATCTTTGGGAAACAAGAGGCATCCAGCCACATCTTTTGGATGTTCAATACATTGGTCATCAGTGTATGATCAGCTACAATTGATAATGGATTGCATTCGCTAATGTGAGCTTACATTCTCATATGTTCGCTCACATACATGGACATACAAATATACAAGTAGCCACTCTGCCCTAAGCAGAAGAGACTCTTTAAATGTAGTGCTGCTAGGCTGTAGTCAGCCTAAGCCAGTGATGGCGAACCTTGGCACCCCAGATGTTTTGAAACTACATTTCCCATCATGCTCAGGCACTCTGTAGTGTAGTTGAACATCATGGGCAATGTAGTTCCAAAGCATCTGGGGTGTCAAGGTTCGCCATCACTGGCCTAAGCTGAATCCATAGTTCTGATTTCTGGTGGTTTACCCCTAAGCTTTAATTATTGTTTGCTTCTACCTGCTGCTGGAGAGTGTCCCTGGCAATAGTGTAAGAGGATCTACTAAGCAGAATGGTGAATATTTCTATCTCAATCCCCCTGGCAAAGCACTAGGTTTATTGTCAGTGGTGCATGCTGGGGAAATGTATAAATATTTGAGAATATTTTTTGGAAGCTTGCTTACCTCAAAAGCTCTTCCTGGGGAGGGTGTCTGGCTGTTTCTGACCTCCCTGGCATATTGCCCATGCTACTTGAAGACAGGTTTAGGGCTGGGGCCTGATGCTTCCACTGCCTGGCCAGAGGTGTTTGTCCAGAAGGAGTGAAGCTCAGGGCCGTCTTTAAGGCAGGGCAAAAGGGGCAGCTGTCCTGGGCCCTGTCATTGTTGTGGGGCCCAAAGCAGCTGCCTCATACTTGCTAACTATTTCAGTTTAAATTCCCTTGTTCCTTGAAGTTTTAGTCCCTTGCTGTGTCCTGATATCTCAGTGTGAAGTGCTGCTACTAATGCTGTCCAGCTCTGCCCTATTGTTGTGTACAGATGACTCACCGGCAGAACCTGTATTTACATGTAAATAACCGGCATTCATATGTAAATAGCAGCAGCATTCATATGTAAATTGCTGCATCCGGCGGCATAGATATGTAAATAAAGGCGGCATTCATATGTATATCATGCCCCCTGCAGTAAGGAGATGATATGATGGGCTGTAACCTCTAGCAACCAATCAGTGAGCATTATTACTGTACAGTAATCTCTAGCAACCAATCAACAAGCAGAAATCATGTGCTGTAACATCTAGCAACTAATCAGTGAGCCGTAATGTGTGCTGTAACCTCTAGCAACCAGTCAGTAAGCGGTAATGATACACTGTAACATCTGGCAACCAATCGCTGCCTGATCTGATACAGTAAACTGATTTTAAGTCTAGCTGCTATTTATTGTATGTCTCAGAGCAGGTGGAGAGCGAAATTGTATGGGGTGGTGGGCCCAAGCAAACGTTTGCCCAGGGTCAGATCAGTATTAAAGACGACCCTGGTGAAGCTGAATGCTACACAGGTGTGCCATAGAAGAACTTCTGTTGCTTGAGGTTCCTAATAAGGTGAATATAGCACGGACCTAGCAGGAAGTATGGGGACTTGTCCATAGAAAGACAAGTGCTGCAACTGCTTACAGCTGGAGGAATACAGTGTGTTGGTCTGAGTTGAAGGTTCTTTTTTTTTTTTGTATGGCTGTAAATTTGGATGTAAATTTGGATGCTGCTCAGTCTTTCCTAATACATGGGACAGTAGAGCTATGGTATGGAACCATACTTTTCTTTTTAATAAGTAAAAAATATATATTTATGAAAATGAATACTGACCTGTCTCCATACTCTGTTAAAGAGCTATGACCTCTGGTAGAATCTTCACATACAACACTTCCACTTCCATACACTCTGGTTATATCTAACAGCCCCTTATCCTTATAGTGATGTAGCAGCCAGCAACAGAAAACACAGAGCACAGTAGGGAACCAGGCATCCAATAAACAAGGAAATGTGCCCTGACGCAGAAACATTTTCAGTTGCTATATGTATTTAACTGCAGGTAGGGTGGAAATATACAATTCTTTTTCAACTAAAATATGAAGAGGACTACCTATTTCCGTATGTTACCAAATAAGTGTGCCATCTGTTCAAATGACTTAAAACAAAAGAACATGTGTACTGGTATATTGTGGGTATAGAAAAGAATCACCCCCTTTAAAATGATCACATTGTGTTGCTTTGCATGAAGACAGATACAGTGTTTGTTTTATTACAGCTGTATTTAGTCAGTGCAACTTATAACATCCCAGTGAAAGATATAACACCAACATGTCAGAAAAAATAAGAAAACATTCAAAAACAGAATCACTGAGTTGGAAATTTTTGAATTGAATGGCCATGAGCAGGTATAGAAACCTTCAATGGCCAAACCGCGAGAAGAGACCTAAGTCCCATTTCTGTAAAAGTTGCCAAGTCTTGTGAAGAAGTGGATGAAAATTTAGTGTGAAGGTGTCTCTCATACATTTGGATTCATCCTGCTGCTTTTGCCAGTAGTCACATCATCAATAAATACAAGAGAACCAGTTCCATTGGCAGCCATACATGCCCACGCCATGACACTACCACCACCATGCTTCACTGATAAGGTGCTTTGGATCATGAGCAGTTCCTTTCCTTCTCCATACTCTTCTCTTCCCATCACTCTGCTACAAGTTGATCTTGGTCTCATCTGTCCATAGGATGTTGTTCCAGAACTGTGAAGGCTTTTTAGATGTTGTTTGGCAAACTAATCTGGCCTTCCTGTTTTTGAGGCTCACAAATGGTTTACATCTTGTGGTGAACCCTCTGTATTCACTCTGATTGTTGACTTTGACACACATACACCTACCTCCTGGAGAGTGTTCTTGATCTGGCCAACTGTTGTGAAGGGTGTTTTCTTCACCAGGCAAAGAATTCTTCGGTCGTCCACCACAGTTGTTTTCCGTGGTCTTCCGGGTCTTTTGGTGTTGCTGAGCTCACCGGTGCATTCTTTCTTTTTAAGGATGTTCCAAATAGTTGATTTGGCCACACCTAATGTTTGTGCTATCTCTCTGATGGTTTTGTTTTTTCAGCCTAATGATGGCTTGCTTTACTGATAGTGACAGCTCTTTGGATCTCATATTGAGAGTTGACAGCAACAGATTCCAAATGCAAATAGCACACTTGAAATGATTCTGGACCTTTTATCTGCTCCTTGTAAATGGGATAATGAGGGAATAACACACACCTGGCCATGGAACAGCTGAGCAGCCAATTGTCCCATAACTTTTGGTCCCTTAAAAAGTGGGAGGCACATATACAAACTGCTGTAATTCCTACACCGTTCACCTGATTTGGACGTAAATACCCTCAAATTAAAGCTGAAAGTCTGCAGTTAAAGCACATATTGTTTGCTTCATTTCAAATCTATTGTGGTGGTGTATAGAGCCAAAATGATTAGAATTGTGTTGATGTCCCAATATTTATGGACCTGACTGTATATACATAAAAACAGTGAACAACTTTTATTTCAAAGCTTAATTGGTTTAATTACTTTTGGCATCACAACTGATTTCACTAGAAGTAGGGATTAAAGACTGCAAGTGCACACCAATATGATGGCTTTTGCGCACAATAACATCAAACTTTTCCACGGATTAATTAAAAACAGCTTGATTTAGATGGCTAGAGTGTACGTCATGGAAGCATGTGAAACCTCATTAAACAGCAAGACTAGCTGGATACGTTATGTTTTTTTGCCGGTGAGGTGACGTGGGCCTTTTCAAACTTTTTCGCAAGTTGGCTGGGCTAAACTCTTTCAGACAAACCTTCATGCACTGTGTGTCACCAGAGCATTGCATCATAGAATTAATTGCTTGGGTTCCCAAAGCTGCATATTCCTTAAGGACCAGAGCTTTTGACTCCACAAAAGTTTGTCATGATAAATAAGTAAACCACTTTTAGGGGACATTTAACTGGGCTTTCTTTTGAAAATATGGTTTTGCAAAAACGATATCTTTTTTTCGGGGAGGTCATAAAGTTATACAAAAATATTGCTAAAGCAAATTTTATATTTAGAAGGATTTCACTGATTACATATTCACTGTAAAAATAAAGATCTAAATGTCAATAGGTACAATTAGAGAAAAAAAATTAGGAGAAATCTCTTCAATGGGGACATACTGTAGATTGCAACTAAAACATAGTTTAGACATCAAATTTCGTATTCGTTTTAGTTATAGTTTTTTTTATTAAAATACCATTTTAGTTTTAGTCTTATTTTATTCTTTTGACTAAAATGCCATTTTAGTTTTAGTTGTATTTTAGTCACCTGAATTGTTTTAGTCGTATTTTAGTCGACTAAATCTAAGTATTTAAATCTCCAGTACATTTTAGTCGTCTAAAATCGAATGTGTTTAGTTAAATTTGAATTCACTATTTAAACATTTCTTTAGAATTGTCAAACTCATTATATACTCGAGGAGAAAAAATCGAATAACATGTTGTTATTTATGGTATTAAGGTATGAAAATGCTTTACAGACACAGATTTAGCCGTTGCGATACATAACGTCTTTATAAATAAAACCAAGTTTCAGAAATAAACAAATATATTGCTTTTTGGCAAGCAGAAGTACAACTTGAAAATAAAAAAAAAAAAACTGTAATGCCATTGCACATATTACCTAAATATATTACCAACATGAAATATTAAAGCGGAGTTCCACCAAAAAAAGAAATTAAAAGTCAGCAGCTAGAAAAAGTATAGCTGCTGACTTTTAATAATTAGACATGTGCACAACAAAAAAATTTGTTTATTTTCGTTTCGTTTTTTGGTTTCCGTTGATTCGTAACGATTCGTAAATTCGTACGTCGTCGGTGTTCGTATTCGTAACGATTCATATTTTCTTTAGAGTTATTTTTTCGTTGATTCGTTTTTCCGTTAGTTTAATTTTCGTTTATTCGAAATTCGGACGCATTCGTATTTATTCGTACATTCGTAACATTTGTAACATTCGTAGATTCATAATCGGAGCATAATTCATAATTTTATGTAATGTGTATGCTATTATTACATTTTGAGACACGGAAAATTACGAATCGAAAAAAAAAAGTTACGAATGTACGAATTTTTTTGTTCAATCCATTCGAAGCACGTTAAGCAGCGCCATTGTAAGGGACACGGAAAATTACCAATTCAACAAAAAAAAAAAGTTACGAATGTACGAATTTTTTCGTTCATTTTGATTTTCGTTGTTCCTGTTTTCGTTTTTCGGATTTTCTTCTTTCATAGATTTGTTGTTTCTAATAATTTTTTTTTGGGGATTTTCGTTGTTTTCGGATTCGTTCGATTCGAACGATTCGTTATTCGTTAAAATTTTTACCGAATCGTTCGTTCATTTGTACGATAACGAATGGACGAAAATAACGAAAAAAAAAAGGAAAACGAAAAAAAACTAAACGAATTGCACATGTCTATTAATAATCAGACACTGACCTGTTCCATGGTCCAGCGATGCAGACGTATGAAGCCTCGCTCCTCTCCCCCTCCTCTCCACGGCGCTGGCATGCTTACTGTGGGCACCTGGCTGAGGCAGCCAGCACGCACTGCGCATGCACAAACCTGTGACGTGTCCCAGAATATTGCAGGGGGGGAGAGTAGACATGTGCGCCATCAATAAATTTGTTTCGTTTCATTACGTTCCGTTTTGTATTAGTCGTTAATTCGTATTTTCGTGAGGTACGTTAACTTTTCGTAACAATTACGAACCTTTGTTATGATGAATTTATCATTACGAGGGGCTCCCACCATCCTTGTGCTGACTTCCTGGGTTTTTAACTTCATCATAACGAATAATCGTAATTAACGAACATTCTTATTTTGTCCGATTCAGTGTCCCACTCCCATATTATAAAAGGTCATTTTCCCAACCCTCAATCAGCAGCAGGAGAAAACCCTGATTGGTTAACAAAACTCCAGTCACGTTTCGGAAGCATAGCAATTCGTATTTCGGATCCTCCCAAATGTACGGATTTACGGAAATTCGTCCGAATTTTCGATTCGTACGAAACTAATCGCACATGTCTAGGGAGAGGTGAACTTCCTTCCGGTACCGCCCCGTGAGGAAGTGGGAGCTGGATGCATCTAAAAAGAGGGTATCTGCCCCCCCCCCCCCAAAAAAAAATGACAAATAGGGCATGTCAGGGGTCATCTGCACTTAAAGCGGAAGTTCCATTTTTGCGTGGAACATTTTGTTTTAGGAAAAACATTTTATTTTGGTAGCTTAGTAGATGCCCCCTACATATTCTTATGTGGTAGTGCAATTTCAATTTAGTTTTAGTCATATGCCCCGTACACACGGTCGGATATTCTGATGGAAAAAGTCAGATCGGATTATGTTGTCGGAAAATACGATCGTGTGTGGGCTCTAGAGGGCTTTTTCCGTCTAAAATTTGAGAGCAGGATCTCAAATTTTCCGAAAACAAAATCCGATCTGACTTTTTCCGATCATGTGTAGAGAATTCCGACATAAAAAGTGCCACGCATGCTCAGATCAAATTATGAGACCAAAGCTATTGGCTACTAGCCTCTACGTAGTTCCGTCGTACGCAACGAACGTCACCACGTTCGGAATGATCAGATTTTCCAACAACTTTGTCCGACCATGTGTATGCAACACCAGTGTCGAACAAAATCCGTCGGATTAGTCTTTTGACTAAAGTGCTATTTTAGTTCTAGTCGTACTTTAGTCATCTAAATTGTTTTAGTTTTAGTCGTATTTAGTCTACTAAAATAGTAATAATTAAGTCAATGAAAATATTTTAGTCAACGAAATTAACACTGCTTATACAACAGAAATCTTAACCAGGGTATCCTTGTCTCTTGGGAATGTGGAAACCAAATACAAAATAATGGGGGGAAAGGGCTGGAGCTTTCATTTATTTTATAAAGTGTAGTTAGAATAGAATTGAATACTGTTATCACTGCAATTTAAAAGATAGCTCTGAAATCTCATTATTATTTGTTTAATGAATGACTGGACCCATGGTACTGACAACTATTATGCACAACAACTTCTGTTTGCAATTTCCATTGCTTTCCTAGCAGATGGAGACCCCTCTTCGAACCTAAGTTCTGCTCTCTTGTTTTGCATTTTATCCATCTGACAGATGTTAGTTCCTAATATTTGTTACAATATTCATTATTGTATCTCGTTATTGCACTTTGTACAATAACTACTTTTATTTATCAATAAACATATTGTGAAAGCAAATGTATTATTCTTATCACTAGATTTTAAACTATTGCCCAATATGAACTATGAGGCAGCAGGGCCATCAACCAATCAGTGATCAGATCACTCAACATGGACATCTTTCCATGTCTTTTCCAGTATTTCCAGTTGATATGTTGGTGTGGTCAGATTAGATTGCTCCCTCTTTGAACCTTTATACCCTTGTATATTTGTGATTTGCTGTTTTTATGTACAAAAAAATGAATATAAAAACAGTTTTAGGATGTTTTTTTAGCTGTTATATTCCTAGATATCCATATGGTAATTAAATTAGGTTACTGACATCTTTTGAAGATACTGGTACCCAGAGGCATCGCTAGGGGGTGGCTTTTGGGGCTATAGCCCTGAATCTGGGGCCCATAGCCCAGAGTCTTTGAAGGGGTCCCCAAGGGGAGGGGAGGTTCTCTGGGGACCCTGGTGTAAATGGGGGGCTCTCTGGGGACCCTAATGTAAGGGGGGGGGGCTCTCTGGGGACCCTGATGTAAGTGGGGGGCTCTCTGGGGACCCTGATGCAAGGGGGAGGCTCTCTGGGGACCCTGAAGCAAGGGGGAGGCTCTCTGGGGACCCTAATGTAGGTGGGGCTCTCTGGGAACCCTGATGTAAGTGGGGGGCTCTCTGGGGACCCTGATGTAAGGGGGGCTCTCTGGGGACTCTGATGTAAGGGGGGCTCTCTGGGGACCCTGATGCAGGGGTGAGGCTCTCTGGGGACCCTGATGTAAGGAGGAGGCTCTCTGGGGACCCTGATGTAAGGGGGTGCTCTCTGGGGACCCTGATGTAAGGGGGGCTCTATGGGGACCCTGATGTAAGGGGGGACGCTCTGGGCACCCTGATGTAAGGGGGGCTCTATGGGGACCCTGATGTAAGTGGGGGGCTCTCTGGAGAAATGTACATACATTTGTATGCCCGCCCAAGCGTATGACTTTCTTTACTACGCTGCTATGGGCTCTAGCCCCAGATCTTTTGTAGACCTAGCAACGCGCTCGCTGGTACCTAATAGGATTGGTGATGATGACCATTTCAACAGGCTGGCAAAAAGGAAATAGGGATAGGATTGGCAATCCTTTGGGGATCTGAAAGCATAAAAAGGTTGAAAACATCTGGATTGGAACCTCTGTCTCTATGACAATTTCTGTAGAATATCTGAAATCAACAGCAAAAACATGACAAAGGTTCTATTTTTCTCTGCGCTATCCAAATAAAAAAAATGCATGGTCTTGAGCTGCACTTTAAAACTTTAGAAAAATGTTGGGTCAATTCCAATATCCTTGTTTGCTTGCTTTTGTGAGAAAGATGAATGTATGCTTGCAAATAGATTCATTCTACCATGAGGTTTGGAGCAGCACAGTGACTAGCATTAAAGGCTTGCAGCAGTAAGATCCTCAGTTTGAATCCTGGTCAGGTCATTCTGCTTATTTGCATATTTTTGCTGTACTTGTGTGGGTTTTCCTCTGGGTACTTCAGTTTCTTCTCATACTCCAAACACATGCTGGTAGGTTAATTGGCTCCTGTCTAAAATTGGCCCTAGTATCACATTCTACTGAGTCCACCCAAGATGGTTGTCTCACAGCAGATAAAGTACTTTGAGTCCCTAGGAAGAAAAGTTCTATAAAAATATAAATGAATTATAAAAATAATTAAGATGTGGATTGACACTTTTGATCCCATGGCAGGTCTACATGTACACTCGGTGTTAATAAATCCTTGCCGCTTTTCTGAGAATTGATGGCCTAGAGAACAAATGTTCAAGCTACAACTTTAGGAAATCAGGCACTGCGTATCTATCTTGTGTCATCTTTGCTCTGTAATGCCTTAATTGCTTATCTCTTTGACTCTGAAATTTGAAATTGCCCTTTTTAATAGTAATTGTTATTACAAGACCTGGCATTATAGTACATAATGTTGCACTTGCCAGTATCCTAGACCTTCTGCTTACCTTAGCTGAACTTTTTACAGATTCTTCATTGTGAAGATATCATGTTATTTTTCGGGGAGATATGAGTTCTATTCACTTCTGTTTTGATTTGCATTTTGCTGGCAGGGAAATAAAAGAACAAAAAGGTCAAAGAAAAGATGAGGCTGTCCATGATGGACATTAATTTCTACATTAGCCAATACTGATGTATAGACTTTAGCGTTGGAACTCTGGATATGAAATTGTACACCATGCCCTTTAGCAAATGGAAGACTTGAGTATGCAAAATGAATGGCACTGCTTGCTGTGATTATGAGAATAGCTAGACTCTAGCTAAACTATTTGTAATTGTTTGATATTTTTACATTATTTCTAGGAATCCTAACTAAAATCCGGTAGTAAAAAAAAAAAAAAAAAAATTACAACCAACATAGGATTTAACAAATATGAAGGCTAACATCTAAATGGTCCTGCCATTGCATAAGATAAAATATTAAGCCATGTGCAGTCTGTCCAAGCATTGTTTTCATTATCCAAAGAAATGCATGTGGTCAAATCTGTGCCTTGTTTAACCACTTCAGGTCCGCCCTATAGCAGTTTTACCATTGTTTTCATTATCCAAAAAAATGCATGTGGTCAAATCTGTGCCTTGTTTAACCACTTCAGGTCCGTCCTATAGCAGTTTTACTGCTACAGGGCGGCACCTGTGTGCCGGATCACGTATATATATATATATATACGTGATCAGACACTTCCGGGTAGAGGGATCACATGCACGCCGGCGGCGGCTCGCTTCTGCTGCGAATGCACACAGCAGAAGCTGATTAGCGAGTGTACTGTACCCAATGTACCCAGTCTTTAGGCAGAGAGACAGTAAATATAGTGGCACCACAATCTAATTCATCACAACCTCAAAAAGGCTTTTTTGATGAGGGAGCACCTACATATGAAAATGTTTATTGTATTGAATGTTACATATCGCCACACATTCGAGAGTGAGAGCAGTAATTCTAGGGCCATTATTCATGCTTAACTCCAAACTGATGACCTATAGGGGATTTTAAAGCGCCGCCCATGGAAAATGTGGTTACCAAAGTTCCTTGTTGTTTCATAGGCTTTCATTTTAATTTGAAGACTTGACATGTTTGGTATCTATTTAGACCCCTTTAACACTGTGGCCACCCGTTTGTTAGCGGTAAAGCATTGCTCGTTTTAGCAGCTCTTTACCGCTGTTTAGGTGGAACTTTTCGGCCACAGCACAGCGCTTTTAACCCCAAAGAAGGGGTTAAAAACGCCTGTGTTGCAGCGCCTTCCGAAGTGCTTTTCAGGTGCTGCCCATTCAGTTCAATGGGTAGGGGTGTTTTGGGAGCGCTTTTATGTTATAGACCAACACAAAGAGGCACATAATTGTGAAGTGAAAGGAAAATGATAAATGGTTTTCAATTTTCTTTTACAAATAAATATGTGAAAAGTGTGGCGTGCATTTGTATTCAGCCCCCCTGAGTCAATACTTTGTAGAACCCCCTTTTGCTGCAATTATAGCTGCAAGTCTTTTTGGGAATGTCTCTACCAGCTTTGCACATCTAGAGAGTGAAATTTTTGCCCATTTTTCTTTGCAAAATAGCTCAAGCTCTGTCAGATTGGATGGAGAACGTCTGTGAACAGCAATTTTTAAGTCTTGCCACAGATTCTCAATTGGACTTAGGTCTGGACTTTGGCTGGGCCATTCTAACACATGAATATGCTTTGATCTAAACAATTCCATTGTAGCTCTGGCTGTATGTTTAGGGTTGTTGTCCTGCTGGAAGGTGAACCTCCGCCCCAGTCTCAAGTCTTTTGCAGACTCTAACAGGTTTTCTTATAAGATTGCCCTGTATTTGGCTCCATCCATCTTCCTATCTACTCTGACCAGCTTCCCTGTCCCTGCTGAAGAAAAGCATCCCCATAACATGATGCTGCCACCACCATGTTTTATGGTGGGGATGGTGTGTTCAGGGTAATGTGCAGTGTTAGTTTTCCGCCACACATTGGGGGTTATTTACGAAAGGCAAATCCACTTTGCACTACAAGTGCACTTGGAAGTGCAGTCGCTGTAAATCTGAGGGGTGGATCTGAAATGAGGGGAAGCTCTGCTGATTTTATCATCCAATCATGTGCAAGCTAAAATGCTGTTTTTTATTTTCCTTGCATGTCCCCCTCGGATTTACAGCAACTTTACTTCCAAGTGCACTTGTAGTGCAAAGTGGATTTGCTTTTCGTAAATAACCCCCATAGTGTTTTGCTTTTAGATCAAAAAGTTCAATTTTGGTCTCATCTGACCAGAGCATTTTTGCTGTGTCCCCCACATGGCTTCTCGCAAACTGCACACAGGACTTCTTATGGTTTTCTTTCAACAATGGCTTTCTTCTTGCCACTCTTCGATAAAGACCAGATTTGTGGAGTGCAGGACTAATAGTTGTCCTGTGGACAGATTCTCCCACCTGAGCTGTGGATTTCTGAACTCCTCCAGAGTTACCATGGGCCTCTTGGCTGCTTCTCTGATTATTGCTCTCCTTGCCCGGCCTGTCAGTTTAGGTGGACGGCCATGTCTTGATAGGTTTGCAGCTGTGGCATACTCTTTCCATTTTCGGATGATGAATTGAACAGTGCTCCATGAGATGTTCAAAGCTTGGGATATTTTTGCTTTAAACTTCTCCACAACTTTATCCCTGACCTGTCTGGTGTGTTCCTTGGCCTTCATGATACTGTTTGTTCACTAAGGTTCTTCTACCAAACCTCTGAGGGCTTCAAAGAACAACTGTATTTATACAAATACCATACTGATGACCCCACAATAGGGATAAAACTTTTTCGCAGAAGGGAGTTTAACAAGACTTGTAGCCACTCATTAAAATTAGAAGAAAAGAGGTTTAACCTTAAACTACGTAGAGGGTTCTTTACTGTAAGAGCGGCAAGGATGTGGAATTCCCTTCCACAGGCAGTGGTCTCAGCGGGGGGCATTGATAGTTTCAAGAAACTATTAGATAAACACCCGAACGACCGTAACATACAGGGATATACAATGTAATACTGACATATAATCACACACATAGGTTGGACTTGATGGACTTGTGTCTTTTTTCAACCTCACCTACTATGTAAATATGTAACTATGTTAATTAATTGCTCAACATTGGCAAGCACATAATCCCCCGCCGGTAGAGAATTGGGTCGCGACTGTTAATTTAACAGTAGGAAACGAGTGAGTGATCTCTATCAGACAAGGTAATCAAAGTAAATTTAAGAAAATGTGCAGACCTTGGTTGGACAAATTGGGGTTACCTTCATAGGATGGGAGGGATATTGAGCCTCCCTCCTGGTTTTCTCTATATTTGTCCCCCCGCTTCCCATTTTTCCTCTCGTTACATTCTTCCTTTCTTTGTTTCTCTTTCTTATAGGCATAATGCCAATATAGCTGCAACCAAAATCTGGTGCTAAAAGACTGAAGACTAAGTGGTGTGGGGATAGGTAGGGTGGTGGGAGGGTAAGGGGTGGTAATGGTATAGAGTTGGAGAGAGGGCAGTGGCAACAAAAATAGTACTTTTTTATATCTTATATTATTGTTTATTATGTTATGCCCTCTTCAATACTGTTTTGATATTTGGATAATGTTACTCTTATATATTAATAAAGAGAAAGTATTGAACCGAAATATGTAACTATGTACATTACACACAGGTGGACTCTATTTACTAATTAGGTGACTCCTGAAGGCAATTGGTTCCACTAGATTTTAATTAGGGGTTAATTAGGGGTATCAGAGTAAAGGCGGCTGAATACAAATACACACCACACTTTTCACATATTTATTTCTAAAAAAAAATTAAAAAACATTTATCATTTTCCTTCCACTTCACAATTATGTGCCACTTTTGTGTTGGTCTATCACATAAAATCCCAATAAAATACATTTACGTTTTTGGTTGTAACATGACAAAATTTGGAAAATTTCAAGGGATATGAATACTTTTTCAAGGCACGGTAGCTGAGTGAATGGGGATAATTGAGTATTACATACAATGGAGGGATGACAATCCAGGACAAAGGAAGATGATATGCAAATACAAAATAGTTAAGAAAAATGTAAGTACAGTTAATGCCTACAGCGTTAGACACTTACTAAATAAGAAATAAACACACTAAGATCACATTATAGCCAGACATGTCAGGAGCGATTTGGAAAATAAGCGTAATTTGTGTTTGCATTTTTAACAACTGAGCCGGAGCGAGCATGTCTTGATGGGGTTAGCAAATACCATGAAAGCGGTCCAGGCTTTTATCCACTTTTGGTGGATTGCACCCTCTGTAATGCCTGTTTGTAGCCCTCCCTCTTCCTTTTGTATCCCTTGCTGAGAATGCTGGGAGTTCTTTGCTGGGAATGCTTTTAGTGCAGCAATTTCCTTAAAAATAGATTCTGCCGATGTTATTATTACAGGCACAAAAAAAAAAAAAAAATGGCATCCTCCCCACAAGCCTGGAACGTACAGTCATTCAGCCCCTATTGTGCTGGCGCTTTAAAAGCTCAGAGAGAAACACGGGCAAGTTGCATATGTGATAATGCTATTCATTGTCAGCAGGTGCACATGTCATGCTATGTGCTGAAATTATACCCTGTATTTCACAAGTGAGGCTCATTTTGTGCTCTCCTTTGTTGTTCACATTCACAGGTGCTTCAAAAGCGTAAAAAAAAGGAGAGAAACCCCAATGGGCAGAGCTGTGGATTATCCTGATGGTGATAAACAGCTGAAAAAGAATTGCTGGAACACCTTGTCGGCTTTGGGAACAGCTGTATCCTTTGTGTTAAGCCAACGACAGAAGTTCGTCCTGAGCAAAGGTACCACGATTTAATTGATTTAAAGGGTATCTCCATTTTCATGGAAAAAATATAAAAAATAAAACAAAATAATATAGCGTATACAATTGCTACACAAGTCATGTTGAATGTAATTGAATGTTATTAAAAATTACCTTTCTTTTCCACTTAGACCCCTTTCACACTGGGGCGTTTTTCAGGCGCTTTAGCGTAAAAAAAAGTGCCTGTAAAGCGCTTGAAAGAAGCCTCATCTACAATCCCAATGTAAAAACACAAGTGCTTTAAGGCTACTTTCACACCTAGGCGCTGGGTGCGCTGGCGGTAAAGCGGCACTATATTTAGCGCCACTTTACCGTTTTTTTTTTTTGCGGCGCTATTCGGCCACTAGCGGGGCGGTTTTACCCCCGCGAACGGCCGAAAAAGGGTTAATACCGCCCGCAAACTGCCGCTACAGCGGCGTTTTGCGGGCGGGTTTGGAGCGCTCACCCATTGTTTTCAATGGGAAGGGGCGCTATAGGAGCGGTAAATATACCGCTCCTACAGCGCACCAAAGATGCGCTTGCAGGACATTTTTCAGCCCTCGGGCTTTCACACTGGAGAGACAGCAACGGCTGTTTCAGGTCAGTTTGCAGGCGCTATTTTTAGCGCAATAGCGCCTGCAAACCGCCTCAGTGTGAAAGGGGCCTAAGAGCCCTTTCACACTGCCAGCGCCCGAAAAGCGCTCGTAAAGTGCCTCTTAAACTAGCTGTGCTTTACCAGCGTTTTTAGAGTGCTAGTGGGGCGCTTTTAACACCTGCTAGTGGCCAAATAAAGGGTTAAAAGCACCCACAAAGCGCCGCTGCTTAAAGCTATTTGCAGGCACTTTTCAGGTGCTTTTCAGGCGCTTTCAATGGGAAGGGGCGCTTTAGGAGCAGTGTATTCACCGCTCCAAAAGCACTGCACTTTTTATTAGGACTTTTTTTGACACCCTGCCAGCGCAGCGCCTCAGTGTGAAAGCACTCGGGCTTTCACATTGGGATTGCAGTTGCGGCTTCTTTCAGGCGATTTACAGACGCTTATTTTAACGCTAAAGCGCCTGAAAAACGCCCCAGTGTGAAAGGGGTCTCAGTGTGAAAGCACTCAGGCTTTCACATTGGGATTGCAGTTGTGGCTTCTTTCAGCTTTTTTTAACGCTAAAGCACCTGAAAAACACCTGAAATACGCCCCAGTGTGAAAGGGGTCTTAAAGCGGAGGTCCACCCTTAAATAAAAAATTCCATTAACATTTTCAAAAAAATAAAACATTTGAAAAAAAAAAATGTTTTACTTACCAGAAACCCCTGTTGCTAGGCAGTCTGCCTAATCTGCCTCTTTCTATTCCGCGGTGCTTCCTCCTCTTCGGTGAGCGTCCCCATTGTATTCTGGGACATGTATGTGTCCCAGAAAACAAAGGGCCATTCACAAAGTGCCGCGCAACTCGTGCATGCGCAGTAGGAAACAGGCAGTGAAGCCGCAAGGCTCCACTGCCTGTTTGCCTTCGTTTAGATGGCGGCGCCGGCAGCCGATCCGATGGACGGATCAGCCTTGGGGGGGGCGACATCACGGGCTCGCTGGACAGGTAAGTGTCCTTATTAAAAGTCATCAGCTACAGTGTTTGTAGCTGCTGATTTTTAAAAACAAAATTGCGACTGGAACACCGCTTTAAGGACCGAGCCTCTTTCTGAGATGTGTTGTTTACAAGTTAAAAACATTTTTTTTTGCTAGAAAATTACTTAGAACCCCCAAACATTATACATTTTTTTTCTAACACCCTAGATAATAAAATGGCGGTCATTGCAATACTTTTTGTCACACCGTATTTGCACAGCGGTCTTACAAGCGCACTTTTTTTTGGAAACAATACACTTTTTTTAAATAAAAAAATAAAACAGTACAGTTAGCCCAATTTTTTTGTATATTGTGAAAGATAATGTTACGCCGAGTAAATTGATACCCAACATGTCACGCTTCAAAATTGTGCCCGCTCGTGGAATGTCGACAAATTTTTACCCTTAAAAATCTCCATAGGTGATGTTTAAAAAATTCTACAGGTTGCATGTTTTGCATTACAGAGGGCAAGAATTATTTTGCGATACCTCACATGTGTGGTTTGAACACTGTTTTCATATGCGGGTGCTATTCACGTATGCGTTCGCTTCTGCACACGAGCTCGGCGGGACGGGGCGCATTTTAAAAAAAACATTTTCTTCTCAATTATTTTACCTTTTATTTTTTATTTTTACACTGTTTTTAAAAAAAAAATTGTGTCACTTTTATTCCTATAACAAGGAATGTAAACATCACTTGTAATAAAAAAAAAGCATGACAGGACCTCTTAAATATGAGATTTGGGGTCAAAAAGACCTCAGATATCATATTTACACTAAAATGCAATAAAAATAGAAACTAAAAAACATGTCACTTAAAAAATATTTTTTTTAAAAGATGGACCTTTGAGAGCTATGGGCGAAAGCGAAGTTTTGACATCGCTACCGTCCTGCATTGTTATGGAGATAGGTGGGGGCCATCTTCCTCTCACACGTCTCTATGCCCAGCAAGGGTGAAGATACTATTGCCTCCGTAGCTGCTGACAGCTCTGGTAAGCGGCGGAGGGCACCGGAGCTCCGCAGGAGGGGGGGGCCCTCTCCCACCGCGGATAAAAGTGATCTTGCGGTAAATCCGCCGCAGAGACTACTCTTATTGGAAACTCGACCGCCGGCCGAACAAGAGGATACCAGGGTTATGGCAGCTAGCTGCTGCCATAACAACGATATCCCCCTTCAAAGTAAGGACCTATATCGGCGTGCAGCGAGTGTTAGTGATCACTGATCTCTGCTCCAATCACAGGGAGCAGAGATCAGTGTCACTTGTTGCTAGGCAGAACGGGGAGATGTTGTTTACTTCCGCATCTCCCCTTTCGTCCTCCCCGTGAGATGATCACGGGTATCGACCCGCGACCGGACTCACAGAGGTCCCGACCCACAGAGGTTCCGACACGTGATGGCGCGGCAGCATTTTTAAACGGGATGTACGTGTATGCCCTTATGCCTGTCCGTGCCATTCTGCCGACGTACATCTGTGTGCGCCGGTCGGGAAGTGGTTAAATAACAAACATGTCAAACTTACCTCCACTATGCAACTCGTTTTGCACAGAGTGGCCCCCGATCCTCGTCTTCTGGGGTCCCTCAGTGGCTGTCTCGGCTCCTCCCCACTTCTGATAAATAACTCTCCACAAAGTTCACTATATGGGCCACTTATGTATTTATTCATGGGGATCATATACCCCCTTAATCACCTCTTCTCAAGACAAAGTGTTTGTTACCCCAACACTTTATATTTCTGATGTGTGCCTCCTGTACCATGTACTTGTATGATAAATTATCCTGTTCTCTTAGTATTTCTTGTGAGCTGGACATTTTATAGATAGGCAACTCCTATCCTCATATTGATTAGTGGTTCCAAATTAATAACTACAGCATTAGGCAACAT